>OY740786.1:21114402-21436902 GCA_963514005.1 Raja brachyura | reverse complement strand
CTTATCTATTTGGGACAATTAAATATCCGCCCGAGCAGGCTCGGTGTCCGAACACATCTCCGTGTGCTGCGGTCGTGGGTTACAGGTGAAAGTCCCGCTCCCTAAAGTGTGCGGGGTAGTGCAGCCAAGGGTTAATCTGCCGCTGCAACATGTCTAAGGGGCTGCGAGGGTGGGAGGAGCGAGTGAACTGGGAGCGGAGAGCGGATTTCCAGCTCTGGCAAAGTGTGTGCAGACGCACTGCCGGCCCGCTCCGCTCCACAGCTGCACAGCGAAGCCCCCCGCGCCCTGGGCAGTGGACAGAGAGAGAGAGAGAGGGGAGACTCGGTACCCGCTCCTCGCCCGTGTGTGGCCCGGCGCTGCTTCCCAGGTTAAGTCCGGACAACGGGAGAGCGCGACTGATGTTCCCTCAGATGTGCTAGCTGCTCTTGGCTCAGACCCGGAGCTTGGAGGCAGCGGTGAGTAACACGGACTGAAGTTATACGGGAGCGCGAGTGTCGGTGTATTAGTGGGGATAAAGAGATGGAGAGGAGAGGGGTCGACGCCGGGACTGAGACCGTAGTGACTTTAGGTAACGTCGGCCCGAGTTATCCTCGTGGGAAGTCAATAGTTGTGTATGACTCCCTGACTACCCGCGTACAATAAAGACACACACACACACACACATATACACATATACACACACACACACACACACATACACACATACACCATACACATATACACACACACACACACACGTTGAGGGTTCGGCTAAGGTTCTTCAGTCCCGGGACAACACGTTCTTGAGCAGACAGCTGAGTGTCGGTATTACTTTGAGCACTGGTGTAACTGTGCGGGTGTGGTGTGTAGTGGTGGCCGAGGTGTCCGATACTGGCCGCTACAGGGGAGGGCTGGGTGGTGGTGGCATGTGTAACGCCTGGGTGGTGGTGGGCATGTGTAACGCCGAGGGGCGGGCTATGCTTGGGTGTATGCCGCCCCCCATTGAGGCAGTGAGATGCTGAATGTAGACCCGTCTAGCTCAACCAAAGTCCCCGACGGAGAGATTGAGGATGGCACATTCATCCCGCAGGCGTGTGATTGGCAGTGGGCGGGGTTGCTCCAAATATCCTGGGATCAGCCAATTCTGTCTTTTTTTTTGGTCACAATTTATCTCATTGTTAGGTAGAAACAATGAACTGCAGATGCTGGTTTACAAAGCAACAAATACAGTGTTGAAATAAATCAGCGGGTCAGCCATCATCTCTGTAGAATCTCTTGGACAATACAGCTCACCCCCTCCATGGCACACTGGTCAATTCGAGGAGTACCTTCAGCAACAGACTGGTCCCACCAAGATGCAGGACAGAACACCACAGGAGATCCTTCTTCCCTGTGGCTATCAAGACACAACCCCTCCCCTTTCTGTCGCGGGGTAGACTGACGTCCCTCCCCGCCCCCAATCATTGCACATCCCCTATCATTTCCACTCGTCACTTTGATTTCATGTTTCATGTATTTTGTGTTTTATGACTGTTGTCAGATCAATTTTCCTCCTGGGATAAATAAAGTTCGATCGTATGGTGGAACAGGGGCAGGTGACTTTTCGCGTCGGAATCATTCTTGAAACAAGTACCGCCCTGGTTCATGCTGTGGTGTATCTCTCCCTCTACACTCTGCTCTCTGTCCAAAGTACCACATTCCAAAGTGGGAGACAAAAATGCTGGAGAAACTCAGCAGGCGAGGCAGCATCTATGGAGCGACGTTTCAGGTGGAGAACCTTCTTCAGACTGGTGTTGGAGGGAATGAAGAAAGGAAGAGGCTGAGGCAGTGGGCTGTGGGAGAGCTGGGAAGGAGAGGGGAAAGAAGGAGAAAGCAGGAACTACCTGAAATTGGAGAAGTCAATGTTCATACCGCTGGGGTAAAAAACCTCCTCCAACCTCATGTATTGCATCCGCTGCTCTGGGTGTCAGCTGCTCTACATCGATGAGACCAAGCGTAGGCTTGGCAATCGCTTCGCCCAACACCTCCGCTCAGTTCGCATTAACCAACCTGATCTCCCGGTGGCTCAGCACTTCAACTTCCCCTCCCATTCCGAATCCGACCTTTCTGTCCTGGGCAGCACCTCATATTTTGCTTGGGTAGTTTACACCCCAGCGGTATGAACATTGTCCTCCAATTTCAGGTAGTCCCTGCTTTCTCCTTCTTTCCCCTCCCCTTCCCAGCTCCCGCACAGCCCACTGTCCCCGCCTCTTCCTTTCTTCATCCCACCCCACGTCAGTCTGAAGAACGGTCTCGACCCGAAACCTCGCCTATTTCCTTCGCTCCATAAATGCTGCCTCACCCGCTAAGTTTCTCCAGCATTTTTGTCTACCTTCAATTTTCCAGCATCTGCAGTTCCTTCTTAAACATTCCAAACTGGGGTGTGATCTTCTGTGTGACCCCTCTCTGGTCTGCCTCGCTGTTGACAATCTTACAAAGAACACATTGCAACACAGCACAGGAACAGACCCTTCATTTCGTTGTGACCGTGCAGACCAATTTGACAGTCTAACCAATCCCATCTACCTGAACGATTAGTACGAGTGTCAGAGGTTATGGGGAGAAGGCAGGGGAATGGGGTTAGGAGGGAGAGATAGATAGGGAGAGATAGATTCATTGAATGGCGAAGTAGACTTGATGGGCCTAATTCTACTCTTATCACATGACCTTATGACCCACACATGGCCCATATCCGTCTTTTCATTGCCTGTCCACGAGCCTCTCTAAATACCTCAAACGTTGCTATGGTATCCACTTTCACTACCTCTCCTGGCAGTGCATTCCAGGCACCATCACACTGCATAATCAAAAAAAAACTTGTCTAGCAAATCTCCTGTAAACTGCAATCCCCCCCCCCCCTTCATCTTAACATGTCCTCTTGTATTTGACCTATCCACCCCGGGAGAAAAATTCTGACTCTCTACCTTGCATATGCCTCCCATAATTTAACATATTTCTATCAGGCACCCCCCCCGCCCGCAGTCTTCAATCCTCATAGCTGCAGTCTGGGCAACATCTGGGGAACTATTACTGTGGCCTCTCCAAAGCCTCCACACCATCCTGAGTCCTGTGGGTTGTGTGTGGGGCAAGGAAGTGAGGATTGAGTGAGTGAACTCGTGCTCTGGATGAGCTGATAAAAATCTACCTGCATCAGTAATATCACCAAACACACACCCCTTTTCCTGGTCAAATTTGATTCCATTCCTTACTCACTGTTCAGGCCCTCCATTCACACCTCCAGAGTTGTTCATCGTATAGAGCAGGAAGCACTCAGGAAAGGTCAGAAGAGTCATGAGCCGCAATGTTGTCTGTTCATTTCCCCCCATAGATGATGCCTGACACACTTTGTTACTTAACGTTACTGGTATTCTGTTGGTTCACACGCTTGATCAATGGTGTTTTATCATTAATGTTTTATTATTATTAATGTTTAGTGTTTTCTGAGTCATTCGTAACTGTCACTGTACGTCATGTTGTTACTTGTGGGTGGAGCACCAAGGCAAATTCCTTGTATGGGAATACTTGGCCACTAAACATACTTACTTAATGATGAGCTGTGTTGGGAAAGGAGTCTGGGATTTGGACCCAGTGATAAAGAATGACTGGCAATAAATCCCCAGACTGGATGGTGTGTGACTTCGAGTGAACCCAGCAGGTGGCTGTGTCCTAGTTCACCTACTGCCACTTTCCTTCCTTGTTGTGGAGGTTGTTGCAGTTTTGTAAGGTGTGAAAGCCCCCACATCTAACTTTAGAGTGGATAGAAGCAGCTGAAGATAGTTGGACCCAAGGCACTGCCCAAGGGCCTCCTGCTCTGATCAATTGACCTCTAATGTCTGCAAGAGGATCAGAGCTGGGAACTGAATATTCAGGGGGTATACATCCTATCGAAAAGACAGACAGGTGGACAGAGGGGGTGGGGTGGGGTGGCTCTGTTGGTAAGGAATGAAATTCAGTCCCTTCAACGGGTGACATAGACTCAGAATATGTAGAGTCATTGTGGATAGAACTGTGAAATTTTAAGGGTAAAAAGACCCTAATGGGAGTTAGCTACAGGCCCCCAAACAGTAGCCTGGAGATAGGGTGCAAGTTGAATCGGGAGTTAAAATTGGCATGTAACAAAGGTAATGCTACGGTGGGTATGGGGGATTTCACCATGCAGGTGGACTGGGAAAATCAATTTGGTACTGGCGCCAAGGGGGCAAAATGGCGGCGCCCACAGGCCCCAAGTCCCCGTCCCGTGGTGCCGCACCCACTGTCCACACTCCCCATCCCACTGCCTCCAGGCCCCGTCCCATCCCGTGGAGCCGCGCTGCCCACACTCCCCGTCTCATGGAGCCGCACCCACTGTCCTGAGGCCCCGAGTCCCCGTCCCGTGGAGCCGCACTGCCCACAGGCCCCATCCCATCCCGTGGTGCCGCACCCACCGCCCACACTCCCCGTCCCACTGACTCCAGGCCCCGGCCCGTGGAGCCGCACCCACCGTCCACACGCCCCATACCACCGTCCTGTGGAGCCGCACAGAGAGACACACAAAATGCTGGAGTAACTCAACCTCTCAATAACCCTCTCTGGCTAAACCCCTCCCTTCACCATCTCCAGTTTAAATTCCATTTGGAATATTTTGGAGGACCAAGAACCAACACCCCAAGAAAGGGAGTTTGTAGAATGCCTCCGTGATGGATTCTTAGAGCAGCTTATACTGGAGCCTACCAGGGAAAAAGCAATTCTGGGTTTAGTGTTGTGTAATGAACTGGATTTGATAAGGGAACGTGAGGTTAAGGAGTCATTAGGAGGTAGTGACCATAATATGATACTTTTTAATCTATAATTCGAGAGGGAGAAGGGAAAATCGGAAGTGTCAGTATTGCAATTGACCAAAAGGGACTATGGAGGCATTAGGGAGGAGCTGGCCAAAGTTGACTGGAAAGGGACCCTAGCAGGGATGATGGTAGAACAGCAATGGCTGGTATTTCTGGGAATAATCCAGAAGATGCAGGATCATTTCATTCCAAAGAGGAAGAAAGATTCTAAGGGGAGTAAGAGGTGACTGTGGCCGACAAGGGAAGTCACGGACAGTATAAAAATAAAAGAGAAGACATATAATGTATCAAAGATGAGCGGAAAGCCAGAGAATTGGGAAACGTTGACATCAACAGAAGGAACCAAAAAGGCAATACGGGGAGAAAAGATGAAGTACAAAGGTAAGCTAGCCAAGAATATAAAGGAGAATAGTTAAAGCTTCTTTAGGTACTGTATGTGATGGAAAAAATAGTTAAGAAAAAAGTGGGTCCCTTGATGAAAGAAACAGGTGAATTTATTATGGGGAACAAGGAAATTGCGGATGAGTTGACCAGGTTCTTTGGTTCTGTCTTCACTAAGGAAGACACAAACAATCTACCAGATGTACTAGGGTAGAGAGGACCTAGGGTGACGGAGGAACTGAAGGAAATTCACATTAGTCAGGAAATGGCGTTGGGTAGACTGATGGGTCTGAAGGCTGATAAATCCCCAGGGCCTGGTGGTCTGCACCCCAGGATATTCAAGGAAGTGGCTCTAGAAATCATGGATGCATTGCATGAACATCTTCCAATGTTCTGTAGATTCTGGATCAGTTCCTGTGGACTGGAGGGTAGTTAATGTTATCCCATTTTTTAAGAAAGGAGGGAGAGAGAAACCAGGGAATTATAGACCAGTTAGCCTGACATTGGTGGTGGGGAAGATGCTGCAGTCGATTATTAAAGATGTAATAGCGGCATTTTTGGATAGCAGTAACAGGACCGGTCCAAGTCAGCATGGATTTACGAAGGAGAAATCATTCTTGACTAATCTTCTGGAATTTTTTGAGGATGCAACATGTAAAATGGACAAGGGAGAGCCAGTGGATGTAGTGTACCTGGACTTTAAGAAAGCCTTTGATAAGGTTCCCCACAGGAGATTAGTGGGCAAAATTAGAGCACATGGTATTGGGGGTAGGATATTGACATGGATAGAAAATCGGTTGCAGACAGGAAACAAAGAGTAGGGATTAACAGGTCCCTTTCAGAATGGCAGGCAGTGACTAGCGGGGTACCGCAAGGCTCGGTGCTGAGACTGTAGCTATTTACAATATACATCCATGATTTAGATGATGGAATTAGAAGTAACATTTGCAAATTTGCAGATGACACAAAGCTGGGTGACAGTGTGAACTGTGAAGAGGATGCTGTGAGGATACAGGGTGACTTGGACAGGTTGGGTGAGTGGGCAGATACATGGCAGATGTAGTATTATGTGGATAAATGTGAGGTTATCCACTTTGGTAGCAAGAACAGAAAGGCAGAGTATTACCTGAATGGTGTCAGGTTATGAAAAGGGAAGTACAACAAGACCTGAGTGTCCTTGTACATCAGTCACTGAAAGTAAGCATGCAGGTAGAGCAGGCAGTGAAGAATGCTATTGGCATGTTGGCATTCATAACGAGATTGTGTGCAGTTTTGCTCTCCTAGTTTGAGGAAGGACATTCTTGCTATTGAGGGAGTGCAGCGTAGGTTCACTAGGTTAATTCCCGGGATCAAGGGATATGGAACTGGGTACTGACTGTGGATGATCTGCCATGATCACATTGAATGGGAGTGCTGGCTCGAAGGGCTGAACGGCCTACTCCTGCACCTGTTGTCTATGTATCTATGTATCACGGTGTTTAGTTCAAAAGTTGGGAAGTCATGTTTCAGCTATATAGAACTTTGGTCACACATTTGGAATTTTGGGTGTAGTTTTGGTCACTATAGTGCATGGAGGATGTGACGGCTTTGGAGAGGTGTAGAAGCAGGTCACCAGGACAACCCAATGATGTGAATATTAAGTTTTCCAAGTTCAGATAACCCTCGCCTCTGGTGGGTTTGCTCTGTGTGTCTGGCTCTCTGCCTCTCCCATATTTGTTTCCTTTCTGGTGATTGACCCAATGAGTTCTTCGAGCATATTAACGATAGACACAAAGTGCTGGAGTAACTCGGCGGGTCAGGATAAAAAGGATGGGTGACGTTTCGGGTCGGGTCCCTTCTTCAGACTGAAGGTTGGGTGAGGAGGGGATATTGAAGAGTTGGAGGCAAGAAAAAACCAGGACCAATCAGGGCCAACAACAAATGACCTCAGTCAGGAAGGTACTTTGGTAGGCCCATTGTTGGCTATGGAAGGTGTGATCTCAAGAGGAATACAAGGTGGTGAATTGTGGAACTGGTTAAATTACTAGGGTGGAGAAAAAGGGGCCAGGGGGGGATCTTCCAGCAGATTGTTTGTTTCACTAGGATGTTGTTTATATTACAAAACATTTGCTATGAGAGGTTGGAAAACTTGGATTGTTTTCTCTAGAACTTCGGAGGCTAAGTGGAGACTTGATAGAGCTATATAACGTTATGAGAGGCATAGATAGGGTAGATAATCGGTCTCTTTCACAGTTGACATGTCAAAGACTGGAACGCATAGGTTTAAGGTGAGAGAGAAAAAGTTTAGATTTGTTTGGCAAGTTCTTTAGACAATAGACAATAGGTGCAGGAGTAGGCCATTCGGCCCTTCAAGCCGAATTCAATGCAATCATGGCTGATCATCCCCAATCAGTACCCCGTTCCTGCCTTCTCCCCTTATCCCCTGACTCCGCCATCTTTAAGAGCCCTATCTAGCTCTTAAGTATTCAGACAGCCAGCATCTACCGCCCTCTGAGGCAGAGAATTCCACAGACTCACAACTCTGTGAGAAAAAGTGTTTCCTCGTCTCAGCTCTAAATGGTTTGCCCCTTATTCTTAAACTGTGGCCCCTGGTTCTAGATTCCCCCAACATCGGGAACATATTTCCTGCCTCTAGCATGTCCAAACCCTTAAGAATCTTATATGTTTCAAAAAGATCCCCTCTCATCCTTCTAAACTCCAGAGTGTACAAGCCCAGCTGCTCCATTCTCTCAGCATATGACAGTCCCGCCATCCCGGGAATTAACCTTGTAAACCTGCGCTGCACTCCCGCAATAGCAAGAATGCCCTTCCTCAAATTGGGGGACCAAAACTGCACACAATACTCCAGGTGTGGTCTCACTAGGGCCCTGTACAACTGCAGAAGGACCTCTTTGCTCCTATACTCGACTCCTCTTGTTATAAAGGCCAACATGCCATTCGCTTTCTTCACTGCCTGCTGTACCTGCATGCTTACTTTCATAGACTGATGAACAAGGACCCCCAGATCCCGTTGTACTTCCCCTTTTCCCAACTTGATGCCATTTAGATAGTAATCTGCCTTCCTGTTTTTGCAACCGGTGGATAACCTCACATTTATCCAGATTAAACTTCATCTGCCATGCATGTGCCCACTCCCCCAACCTGTCCAAGTCACCCTGCATTCTCATAGCATCCTCCTCACAGTTCACATTGCCCCCCAGCTTTGTGTCATCTGCAAATTTGCTAACGTTATTTTGAATCCCTTCATCCAAATCATTGTGCAGTTTTGGTCCCCTAATTTGAGGAAGGACATTCTTGCTATTGAGGGAGCGCAGCGTAGGTTTACAATGTTAATTCCTGGGATGGCTGGACTGTCATATGCTGAGAGAATAGAGCGGCTGGGCTTGTACACTCTGGAGTTTAGAAGGATGAGAGGGTATCTCATTGAAACATATAAGATTGTTAAGGGTTTGGACATGCTAGAGGCAGGAAACATGTTCCCGATGTTGAGGGAATCCGGAAGCAGGGGCCACAGTTTAAGAATAAGGAGTAAGCCATTTAGAACGGAGATGAGGAAACACTTTTTCCCCACAGAGAGTCAAGTCAAGTCAAAGTCAAACAAACTTTATTGTCATTTAGAAATACATCGATATATGCAATTCCAAACAAAATTCCGTTGCTCCCTGTGCAACACGATAATTAACAGAAGGATAAAAGTGGTGAATCTGTGGAATTCTGTGCCTCAGAGGGTGGCAGGTTCTCTGGATGCTTTCAAGAGACAGCTAGATAGCGCTCTTAAAAATAGCAGAGTCAGGGGATATGGGGAGAAGGCAGGAACAGGGTACTGATTGGGGATGATCAGCCATGATCATATTGAATGGCAGTGCTGGCTCAAAGGGCTGAATGGCCTACTCCTGCACCTATTGTCTATTGTCATTGGGAATATTATGTGCAGTTACGGTCATGGTATCACAGTAAAGATGTCAATGCTTTGGAGAGAATGCAGAAGCAGATAGGATTAGTTTAACAGAATGATTCCAAAGATGGTTCCTGACCCGAAATATCACCTATCCATATCCTCCAGAGATGCTGCCTGACCTCAAGCAATTTTAGCGTTTTTTGTAAACCAGCATCTGCAGTTCTTTGTGTCTCTGTCATTGGTTTAAATCGACATCATGGTAACATAGATATGGTGGGCCGAAGAGCCTGTTTCTGTGCTGTACTGTTTTGCTCTATCATGTGGACTGAACCAAGTTGGCTGTAGACTGACTTCTGTGCTGGAGTGGTTTTCAGGCGGAAGCCGCAATGCATCATCTACTTGGCAATTCTGATTAATGTACTTGCTACTGTTGGTTCAGGGTAGAGAGATAGCAGACAAAGAATGGATTTGTTTCCAGATCTGACTACAACAACAGGCAACAGGCCAACCACAGCATGGGTTTGCTTCTGCTCTCCATATTACAACACTGATAATTATACAGCATGCAAAAGGCTCATTGGCCCAATTCGTCCATGCTGACCAGACCTTGTCCCACTTGCCCATGTTAAACCCCATATCGCTCTGAACCCCTCCTTTCCATGTACCTGTGTAGTGAAATGTTGTAATTGTAACCTCCTCTACCTCTTTCTCTGGAAACCCGTCCACATATGCCCCATGCTTTGTGTGAAAAAGTTGCCCCTCATGTTTAGTTTAGTTTAGAAAGACAGCATGGCAACAGGCCCTTAGGCCCATCGAGTCCGCACCGACCAGCAATCGCGCATTTTAACAATATCCTACGCACACTTGGATAATTTCCATTTAAACCAAGCCAATTATCCTACAAACCTGTACGTCTTTGGAGTGTGGGAGGAAACCAAAGATCTCGGAGCAAACCCTCGTGGGCACGGGGAGAATGTACAAACTCTGTACAAAATGTTCCTTTTAAATATTTTCCCCTTTAATTTACCTATTCTCTCCAGTTTTAGGCTCCCATAGCCAGGGTAAAACATTGTTACAATACACCACATATATGCTCCTTATGATTTTATAAACATAAAACACTATAACATTACCCCCCAGCTCCTTCGTTCCCGGGAAAACCGTGCTAACCACTCTAGCCTTGCCTTACCTTTAGTTTTGGAGATACAGTGCGGAAACAGGCCCACCGCGTCCGCACCGATCATCGATCAACGCACATTAACATGATCCTACACACACTAGGAATAATTTTACATTTATACCAAGCCAGCTAGCGTACAAACCTGTACATCATTGGAGTGTGGGAGGAAAGTGAAGATCTCGGTCACGGGCAGAACATAAAACGCCGTACAGACAGCACTGGTCCTCGGGACAGAATCTAGGTCTCTGGTGCTGTAAGGCAGCAACTCTACTGCTGCACCCTTTATAACAAAAGTTCTCCAGTCCACACCACATCCTTGTAAATCTTTACTGCTTATTCATATCCTTCCTATAGCTGGGCATCCAGAACGGCACACCATACTCCCAAGGGCAGTCTCGCCAACATCTTGCACGACTGCAACCTGATGTCCCAACTCCTAAACTCTGTTCTCTGTCCACTCAGGGCAAATGTGCCAAATGCCGCCTTCACCATTCTGTAGAGGTATCTGCAAAGGTGTGGAAAGGAGTATTTAGACTGAAGATTTCACTGGTAGGAGTCTAGGACCATAGCCACAGAATAAATGGAATTTATTTAGAAATAAGATGAGAAGGAATTTATTTAGGCAGAGGGTGGTGAATCTGTGGAATTTATTGCCACAGAAGGTTGTGGAGGCCAAGTGGATGTTTTTAAGGTGGAGATTGATAGATTCTTGATTAGTATGGGTGTCGGGGGGGTTACGGGAAGGAGGCAGGAGAATGATGAGAGGGAATTGAGAGGGAATGATAGTCATGATTGAATGGCAGAGCAGACTTGCTGGTTCTAATTCAGCTCGTACAACTTATGACCTTATGAAGATGGGAGATTCTTGTATCAAGAAAGTTTGAACTGGCTAGAGTCTGCTAGAGGAAAGAGAGGCATAGGCAAGGTTCAGAATTATGCCTTTTTTAATGGATGGACCTGGAGAGAGTTTTTCCAGTTGTGAGGAATTAAAAAAATGAGGATGTCATCTATACCCTTGAATGAGGGAAATTCCAGAGAACCTCTTTCCTCAGAGTAGGGGGAGGGGGCATTAGAGGAATGGTTTTGAGGAGCAGAGATGGGTTCAAGGGGAAGCTGAATAAACAAGTGAAGGGAGGGAGATCAAAAAGTAGAATAGAAACAAGAGCACGATTAGATTATCACAAATACAGCTGTTATTTCTGCAGCCTTTCCACTTCCACACCTCTACTGCATATCCTTCCTATAATGGGGTGACCAGAACTGCACATGTACTACATTTGGCCGTACCTAAGTTTTATGCAGATGCAACATGGCCTTTGTACTCCATGCACTGACTGATGAAGCAGGATGCCGTATGCATTTTTTACACCCTACTTGCTTGTCTTGCCACTTTCATGCAGCTATAGAATTGCACCGCAAGATCCCACTGTACATCAAAATACCCCAGGCCGCTCCCATTTTTCTATATGTTTTCCTCTTACATTTGACCTCCCAAAGTGCAACACCTCACATTTGTCTGTATTAAATTCCATCTGCCATTGCTCTGTCTGTATTTCCAACTATATTCCTTTTATAACCTTCACTATCTACAACTCTGTAATTTTTTTGCATCTGCAAACGTAATAATCACAGGGCTGCCAACAATGGGTGAGAGTTGGGGGTGAGAAATTGCGAGAGACCAAGCCTGGGTCAGGGGGGGGGGGGGGGGGGGGGGGGGTGAGGGGGGGGTGGGAGCTTTTGCATTTTTCAGCTTGAAATTGTGCAATCTGGTGCATACTTTTAACTTACACTTGAATGCAATATTTATGCTGTAACTTGGATTAGCTATGAATAAGGTTAGGCTAAATTACATCCTTAATTACATTCCACAGTAGAGCCTGTACTGTGGAATGTCAGTGGAGCTCTGATCAACAGGTGCAGCACATGAATGATCTTAATATTAATGTATGGAAATCAGATTATAATCAAACACTTGGCCAACCTGGGTCTCACTGCACACCTGTTAATCTTCCTGACCCTGACTCCAGTTGCATAGCTTTTCTCATTCCTGACCCTGAGTCCAGCCTTACACCTGCCCCCCTATTCTACCCTGATCATATCTGCTTACCTGCTTAGGTTCCCAGTGCTGAACACTCCCATTGTCCCAGCTTTGACTGCACACCTAGTACTATTCCAGACCTTGACTCTGGATGCACACTTGGCCTTGCTCCAAGCCCCTCTTCACTGACAATATATCTGGCTCACACATAAAGCCCCATATCTGACCCCGTGGACTTAACTTATTACGTTCAAGTCCACAGGTTCTTATCTAATGTGGTAATCTTTTATGGGAAACTTCACAGACCAAATTTTGCATAACACAATTAGCTACATCCATTGGCTTCCTTGTTAACTAACATGCTAGTTACTTTGTCAAAGAAATCATCACTTGGTTGAACATAATTTCTCATCCATAAAATGATACTCAGCTGTATAAGTATTCTGTTACAATTTCCTTCATTTTCCTAACAAACTGTCCTGAAGTCATTTTCATCCCCAATATTTTCAGTATTTATTCAGTACAACATTATTATATTACAGTTAATATGTACCAAGGGCAATTTTTTGTTCCAATGCTCCCCATTCCCAATTACTTTTACATTGAAGTGATTGAAATCCAAGAGAAGTTTAAATGGCATCAGAAAAATAAAATCTCCGGAATGAATGGTAATCATTACATGATTGGTTGGAGTCAGTATCAGCACAATTACTATATTAAACTTTGAATCTTCAGATGTCCTGGTTCAAGCTAAAACTAAAGACACATAATAACCTCCTCACACATTCTCCTGCAAGTATCTATGTCACTCCTTTAAAATATGCCCCTTCTTTGAACAAACTTGTAAACATCGCATCTGAAGCAGTTTCCATCTGATTACACTCCTTGAGGATGTTCCTCTAAGTGTTCAATTAATAAAACAATGAGATTGGGGACATTTCTATTCAACCTGTCAATGGAATTTGGGGGTGGGGGGGATTTAGAAATAGTCAGTGAGGTAAACAAACATAATAGTTGAGTGCTAATGACAATAGTGCTGCCTTCCCAATATTTAACTGAAGGAAATAATGGGTTATCAGGGCTGTATGTTGTGACAGACAGCCTGACATCTTGCATGCCATTTTAATATTACACTTACCCCATCCCCCTGGATATTCCAGATGAATAAATTAATGTTTTGTCAACTAATTACAAAGCAGGCTAATTACAAATCAATAATATTAGCCAACTCCGAAACACAAAGCGCTGAGTATTGGGAT
Organism: Raja brachyura; assembly: GCA_963514005.1. The sequence continues at coordinate 21,423,308 of OY740786.1, read as the reverse complement.
CCAGACATTATGGACAACTGGCCTCACTTCCCCGCTCACATCTGGCAGTGCTCTCTATCAGTGCTCTGAACCAGAGGCCATGGAGCGCTTTTGAAAGTGGGGAGGCTGAGCGATCACTGATCACTGGCCTTGGGGGTCCCCGGCGAGGGGAGGGTGTGGGAGAGGGATCCCCCCCCCCCCTCCCACGGTAGGGACTTTTTAAAATTTGATGTATTAAAATCATGTTTTAGTGCATTGTTGAAGTATGATTTCAATGATTTTTGTTTGACGTATTTTTAAGAGGAATTTAAGGGGTGACTTTTTCCACACAAAGAGTGGTGGGTGTATGGAACGAGCTGCCAGAGGAGGTAGGGACTATCCCAACATTTAAGAAACAGTTAGACTGATACATGGATAGGACAGATTTGGAGGGATGTGGACCAAAAGCAGGTAGTGTAGCTGGGACATGTTGGTGGGTGTGGGCAAGTTGCGCTGAAGGGCCTGTTTTCACGCTGTATCACTCTGTGACTACATTATACCTCCACCATACATGAATGCTTCAAAATCAAGTGGTCGTGTTTTATTACCATATACTCGAACATAGAAACATTGAAAATTGGTACAGGAATAGGCCATTCGGCCCTTCGAGCCAGCATGGCCATTCAATATGATCATGGCTGTTCATCTAAAATCACTACCTCTTTCCTGTTTTTTTCCCCCATATCCCTTGATTTCGTTAGCCCCAAGAGCTAAATGTAACTCTCTTGAAAACATCCAGTGAATTGGCCTCCACTGCCTTCTGTGGCAGAGAATTCCACAGATTCACAACTCTCTGCGTGAAGAAAGTTTGTCCTCATCTCACTCCTAACTGCCCCCCCCCTTTATTCTTAAACTGTGACCCCTGGTTCTGAACTCCCCCAACATCGGGAACATTTTTCTTGCAGTTACATTAAGTGAAAATCTAGCAGGCAAGCAGGATGCTTTCTCCAACCACCCCCATTTGAAGGCCACTATCTTCCACCATTTCTACCCCGTGCTTTGTACTTACTTCCAGCAGCCACTGGTTCTCCTCCAGGATGCACCGAGCCACAGCCTGATCCATGCCGGTCACCTGGGCGAATTGGGCACAGAGGCTCTCACGGCAGCTGCGCAACGCTTCCGACGCCTCCGACGGCCCTGGACCCTTGCACGGAGGCTGCTCCGACACCTATCTACATTTTCAACCAAATAATTTAAATATATATCGCAAACAAGATACTAGCTATGATCCTAGGGGAACAATGCTCTCCACAGAACTCCAGTCACAATAACTCTGCCTTTTATGGCAAAGCTAATTTTCAATCCCATCTACCAAGTCTCCATGGATCCCAGGTGACGTATTTTTCTGGATCACTCTGCATTTCCGAATGAATCCGGCCATTATCGTCTTGGAGTTGTTCTCAATAGTCTCTGAACCTCCTCAAGCTTTCTGTAGGGCTCTCACCACTCTCCCCTCTCCCTGCTTCTGTACTCCCTCCTCTCCCCTCCTTCCTCCCTGCTTCTTTGAACCAATTCACCAACAGCCTCTTAACAAGCTCTCGAGAGCACCATGACAACAGTGGGAGTGAATGGTGTATTTGTGGGGCAGAGAAATCCCGCAGCATACGTTTACATCAATCCAGTCACCAGAGTCCACACCGACTCCCAAAGACATTCACATATTGATCTAGGTGCTTTCTGAAGGATGCAGTGTGTCAGGGGCAGTAGGCTGTTCAGAGAAGGCCACTGGGTGAGATTTCCAAATGGAGTTGAAAAGCTTGGAAAGAGATTACAAAGTAGACTGCATTGATGCAATATCTCAGATGCAAATACAATCCTCCTTGGAACTAATCAATTAATTGTGAATTGTGTGACGTTTACCAGGGCACACAATAGTCGGTTTACACACCCCAAACAACAAATAAATATCACTGAGGGAGGGATGATGTTTTGGACTTCAGAGACACACCCTAACAGATCATCTGAGAGAGCAGAGGCAAACCATGGTTAAACCTTGGTTAGACTGGAAGGGGGAGATAAGAGCTGTTTTTTACAGTGGGAAGCTGGGACTTCATTGTTGAATGTTCTTTCAGGCACATTGGATTGGATGAGGGGAATACACGGGGACATTCCATGCCCGAAAGCGCCGACTCCAGTTTTGTGGATCTTGGATCGGCTCCATATGGCCAAAGGCTTTTGGTGGAATTACGCTGCTAAAGCTCTCTCTGATTTTTAGTGTAGAACTATTTAGTCTTCAATGTAAAGTGAGTTTATGGGATTAGCCATCTGTAAATTTCCACTGCCCCGGTGAGACCCCTCCAGGTGCAATCAGTGAGTTATTTCCAGTCGAGGCCGGGAAGTGCTGGAGACTCTAACGATTTCCAAAGTTCCTCTTCTAAAAAAAGCCTGGATGATATTTCCCACACAGACAGTGACATCACAACAGAGTCACTTGGGGTCAGCAAAATGTGAAAGCAACTGTCTGCAGTTTAAAAAAAGGAGCTGCAGCTTGTGATGGATCGAGCATGGTGCGGCTGAGGAGTTGTCACTGAGACTAGGGACAATCAGTAACCTGAGCTCTGCAAGTCAATGCAACTTGCCCATTTGGTATGTGACACCAGACCAGGCAGAGAGTTTTATATCTTTGCTAGCCAAGGGCGGGGTACTGGGACTGGAGTGTGGTTACTATTATACCTTAATATAAGAAGGGTAACAGGATTAAGCCAGGTAACTATAGGCCAGTGAGTGGGGAAGTTATTGAAGGGATTCAATGAGACAGTTTTTATTTGCATTTGGAAGGGTAAGGACTAATTAAGGATAGTCGGCAAGGCTTTGTGTGTGGAAAATCGCATCCCACATTTGATTGATATTTTGAAGAAGAGACCAAGGAAATTGATGGGGGGCAGGATAGTAGCCATTTACATGGAATTCAACAAAGCCTTTGACAAGATATGCCCTGTCTAGAAGATAGAATATGTGGGATCCAGGGTGAGTAAGCCAATAGATACAAAATTGGCTCAAAGGATGCTGTCAGAGGGCAAAAATGGAGGGTTATTTTTCAGATTGAATGTGTGTGACTAGTGGTGTGCCATAGGGATTGGTGCTGGTTTATAGGTGAAAATATTGGCAAATTGGAGACTAAAGGTCAGATTCAGGTTCAGGTGAATTTGTTACTATATATACCAGCGTGCAATGACATTTCTTGTTAATGTGATGTTGACAGCGTAAACAGATACATAGAGTAATACAACAATCTGAATCTGGACCAAAAATGGTGCTTGTTTGTAGTACAATCTAAAATAATGCAAAATAATATTAAAGTACAATAACTGAATGAGGTAGGGTTAAGAATATGTGACAGCATGTCCAAGAAAGGGATGTGAAAGAGATGATTGGATCAGTAGTCTCATAGCAGTGGGGAAAAAGTGGGATCAGGAGTCTGATAGCAGTGGGGAAGATTCAGCATAGAACCGGGCCTTTTGGCCCACGAGTCCGTACCAACAATCACTCACTCGTGCACACGAGTTCTATGTTATCCCACTTTCACATCCACTCCTTGCATACTAGGGGAAATTTACAGTGGGCTTTCAAACTCCTGCTTCTTCTTTCAAAAAGTAGGAGAAAAGTGAATGTCCAGGGTGGTAAGCGTCCTTGATGACACTTCCAACCGCCCTGATGCAACGCACTCTGACAGATGTAAAGGATGAGCCTGGGAGAGACGGGGGTGTGTTCACCATACTCTGCATGATCAGGCAGTCAAGAACAGAGCAGTTTCCATACCAGACTGAGATGCCTCCCATCAAAATACTTTCTGTAGCTCATCTGTAAAAGTTTGAGAAAATCCTCATGGATATGTATATCTTCTCAAATGCCAAAAATAGGCCGATGTGTATTTTTGATCAATGTGATGGGAATAGATTAGGTTGCTTGTTAGGCTGTTGCTGGTGATATGGATGTCTAGGAACTTGAAGTGTGTAGGAAGGAACTGCAGATGCTGGTTTAAACTGAAGATAGACAAAAGTGCTGGAGTAACTCGGCGGGACAGGCAACATCTCTGGAGAGGAGGACTAGGTGACGTTTTGGGTTGTCTCGTCGCGTCACCTGAAACGTCACCCATTCCTTCTCTCCAGAGATGCTGCCTGTCCCGCTGACTTACTGAAGCACTTGGTGTCTATCTAGGAACTTGAAGCTGTTGACCATCTCTACAGCAGCTATATTGACATGGACTGGGTAGTCTGCCCTGGTGTGTGCCATTACCAATATTTCGAAGCACTCAGTTAAGGTTGATGTTAAGAACTACTTAGCAATAGTCATTGAGACAGCTCACTTCATTTTTTCTTGTGGGACTGGAATGATGGAGGTTCCCTTTAAGCAGATAGTGATATAGGCTGTGGTTTGAGTTTGTTATAAAGAGATTTAATAGCTGGATCTGTTTTCACTGGAGTGAAGGAGACAGAGAAGTGACATGATAAAGATATGTAAAATTATGAAAGTTAAAGATATAGATCGCCAGAGTCTGTTTCCCGTGGTAGGGATGTCCAAAATTAGAGAGAATAGGTTTAAGTTGAGAGGGAGGAAGTTTAAGAGGGATCTCAGGGGTACTTTTTTTTCAAACAAAGCAGTTGATACCTAGAATGAGCTACTGAGGAGGTGCTGAAGGTGGGTATAGTAACACATTTAAGAGCCAACTTCATAGGTATTTGAATAAGCAGGGCATAGAGAGATATGGAGTTAAGGCAGGCAAGTTTGCATATAGTTTGTATGGAAAGATTTGTAGTTCAGCACAGATGCTGTGGGTTGAAGGGCCTGTTTCTATGCTGTAAAATTGTTACTTTGAGTCCTTGCCACACTCTGGAACAGTATCCAAGTCTTGATTTACTCTTGGATTGTGAAAGTCACTGCAGGCAAGCCTGGTCTAGTGCCTCTGTTGTTGATTAGTTTAAAATGTGGGAACTTTGACAAACGCCTATGAGCCCAGCCACCCATCTCCACCGTGCTGGGGTCAACTACCTCTGTACAGACCTCTGCCTGGATTTGCAACTGTAATCGTCCTGCTCTATACAGATCAGTGGCTAACTTAACCCTTAAGGAAAGCAACTCAAAAGGATTTTCCGTGGGAATTTCCCTTTTGGTCCTGGAAGAGGTTGTGATTTAGTGTTCTGAGAGCCAACTGCAGGACCGCTGGGGATGAGGGCTTTTGATGTTCATGGATGTTGTGGCCATTTTGTGACTGGAGGGTTTCCGATCAGACTCTGTGAAATATGCAGTGCTCTATTTGGGTAGGAGCATGATGTCAGCCTAGGGGAATGTTTGTCTATAAAAGGATCTCAGCCTCAATTGTTTCCAAGGCACAACAGTGTAACAACTCATTCTATGATAACATTAACCTACCGAAGTGTTTAACCAGCCACGCGCATGGGCTATTCAAACAGGGAAGTTAGTCAAGGGAGAATGGTTATTGTTTCAATATCATAATTACTCTCAGGCTCAGCCATAGTTAGAAACTCAGGAAAAGTAATTATTAATTGTGAGGGCATTCAAGAGAAGTTATTATTGTGAAAACTGAATGCAAAAGAAGGGAGTTTGTGGCATAATTGTAGAGACCAGGACACTGGCTGAAGTCGAGGGTGAAGCTTTACATTGAACTGCAGGACAGGTGTAGGCCATTCGATCAGCTTGTAGTTGTGTTCCGCATGAGCCTGCTCCTCCACCCCAATGCCATATCCTTCCTTTCATTCTCTCACCTGCACCTGTTCAGTCAATCTACATTCATTCCCCTCCAAACCCTTCCTGCCTATTGTCCAATCCCACCTGGTATCCAGAAATACTCATAACACTGGTAGCACACCCACCTTTCTGCCTTCAACCATCACATCCGGAGATCTAAAGAACTAACCATCAGTTCCCCTCCGCCACCCCAGTGATAGTTCTGGCGCTCAGTGACATTGCACAAAGACATAGTAGAAGCTTACAGTGTGTGACATGCAGGGAGGGTGGGAGTACTGTGGGCTCCCCGTGCCAATGGGGTGAGGAGGGGCAAGCTTTGGGGTGGTGGGAAGGTGTGTGTGTGTGGGGGGGGGGGGGCTGTGGAGATGCAGCGAGGATGGGGCCACTGAGGGAGTGGAGAGGTGGGGCACGTTGGAGGGGGTGGGGTGGAAGGAGGGTGGGGGGAGGAACTGTGGGGGTGGGACCACGTGTGAGTGGCATGAGGGTTTGGGAAGTATGAGGGGGTGTTGACAAGGGGGGGGGGGGCTGCCAGGAGAGTGTGTGTGGGTGGGGTGGGGGGGGTTGAGAGTGCCATGTGACAGGGAGATATCCGTGTGGTGAGCGCCAGAGAGGAACGTGGAGAGGGGACGGGTTTCAGTGGGGTCGGGGCTGCCAGGAGAGGAGACTGTGTGTGGGTCTGCCGGGAGAGGGGTCAGTGGACGCGGGGTCCCGGAGGGGCTTGATGTAAGGGGTGGGGGTGCCAGTAGTTGAGGAGGGGGTGCAGCCTCGCCGGAGGCGGCGAATTATGGGCCCAGCGGGCATCTCTCTCTTTCCCACATGGCTTTGATCTTCGGGTCGGCTTCAATCGGACTGACTCCTGTTTGATTCTCGGACAGGTTTAATGAAGTCTCTGGTCCGGCGCTGAGTTTGGCGGGTGTGTCAGTGGGACAGCAACTGTTGACCAGAAAGATAAAACGCTGCAAGCTCCCCAGAGAATAAACATGAGGTGAGTATCCCGAACAAAACCTTTCTAACGTTGATGATTAAAAGGAGAAATAAAATGTAGCAAGAAAGCTGCCTGAGATTCCAAAGGGCGGGATCAAACCCCAGACCGGGAGGGGTGCTGCCACAGCACCTCTACTTTGTCCATGGGGTTTATGGCCTGACCCGAACTTCCCGGGAATGTTGTGTGGAAAACGCATTCTGCTGAAGGTGCTGCCGTGGGCTTAGTATAGAGATACAGCGCGGAAACGGCCCCATCGACTCCATGCCCACCAGGGACCCCCGCACACTAACACTAGCCTACACACTAGGGACAATTTACAATTTTTACCAAAGCCAATTCACCTGTACGTCTTTGGACGGTGGGTGGAAACCGGAGCACCCGGGGGAAAACCCCCTGGCAGGTCACAGGGAGAACATACACGCTCCGTACAGCCAACACCCGTCGTCAGGATCGAACCAGGGTCTCTGGCGCTGTAAGGCAGCAGCTCTACTTGTGGAGTTGGGCGTTTCAATGGCAGCATGCAGAGATGGGGGCTCCCCCAGAGCCCAGCCTGTGAATGCGGAGCAGAACAACAGACAGCCAACCAGCCATGTCATCTCTGGGTGCCCGCTCTACCACCCACCAAATCGAGCTCAGGGCCTGGCAGACATTGACCCAGAGACAATAACCTGGCTGCACAACACCCAGCTTGAGGTCTAACTATTCCTTTGGTTTATGTTTCATTCGCATGAAGAAGAATTCCATTCTTGCGCAGAGGGAATTCCACGAGTTTTATCCGACCGGTGATATGTTTTCAGAGATGGGACGATGTTCCTCAGACCATTGTTTACAACCCCTCCCGAAGCCCACGCCCCTTTGCTGCTCCCAACTACTGCATTCCACTCCTCACCCAGTCTGAGTTAAAAAACCCGCATGGGTTTCTCCGGGCGCTCCGGTTTTCTGCTGCATTCCTAAGACGCTTTGTAGGTTAATTGGCTTCTGTAAATTGTCCCTAGTGTGAAGGATAGAACTGGTGTATGGGTAATCATTGGTCGGCATGGTCCTGGTGGGCCAAATAGCTCGTTTCCATGCTGTTTCTAAAAAATAAATCAAAAATACTGTGCACTATCCCCTCCACATGGCACGTCTTGCCCCACACACCCTGCCCCCTTTCCAGGAACTATCTGATGTTCTCCCACTTTGCCCTTGGTGGGATAAACTGTATTCCCACACCCATCCCGACCCCTTGGACCAGGGGTGGGGAACCTGCGGACATAAGGTCGCAAGTGGCCTTCCAGGCCATTAGGTGCGCCCTTTTGAAAGAATCCCAACTTTGTAGAACAAATCCTTTTTTTATTAATATGTTTTTGTTTGTCTTTTATTATTTTTATTTTAATCTTCAAATGAACGTATATTTAAAATACCAAAGAGTAAAAGAAGATTTAACAAAATGTTTTCATTTTCTTGAAGTTAGTACATAGCGGTTAGATTTTTTACAAAATAATGTACATTTTGAAGTATATCTAATTGAAATTTCTTGGATGCGGCCTTATTGGATTACAGCTAACTTAATGCAGCATTCCACCATGAAAAGGTTCCCCACCCCTGCCTAGGACCATTCACCGGGATTGGCACCCGCACTGTTTTTGCCGTTTCACGGTCCAAAGCTGCTCTAACGTGCCCGGTATTTTTTCACTGGAAAGTTGTTGGACGCCGTGAAGATTTTCTCTACTCGTGGAGCTAACCTTCCCTCCATTGATGACCTGTGCACTGCAAGGGCCAGGACGCGAGCGGGCAAGATCATCTCTGACTCCTCTCACCCTGGCCACAAACTCTTTGAATCTCCCTCCTTGAAGGCGACTCTGGACTGTCAAAGCTTCCATAGCCAGACATAAAAACTGTTTTTATCCACGAGTAATTGCTATATTCAACAGCCAAAAATCTGTAGCCTCCCTTTGATCTGGTATTTTGTTGGTTCATATGCTTGATCAATGGTGTTTTATCATTAATGTTTTATTATTATTAATGTTTAGTGTTTTCTGAGTCATTCGTAACTGTCACTGTACGTCATGTTGTTACTTGTGGGCGGAGCACCAAGGCAAATTCCTTGTATGTGAATACGTGGCCAATAAACTTACTTACTTAACACTTGCCCTTACTTATTCCGCAGGTGCCGGTTAATACAACTGTTCAGTTTACTGCTGCTGGTCGAGGCCGCCCTAGCGGTGAGTAACCCGAGTGCTGTACCATCCTGGTCGATGCATTGCCCAGGCCTGGAGCGCACATGAAAATTCCGACTGTCACTTCAGAGAATAAAGCACTGGGAATTAAAACGCTCCCCATCTCCCAGTCGGTACAAGCACTCCCTCGGCTCTGCCCTTCTTCCAGACGCTTCCTCGGCCCCTCCCCTACTCATAAAGTCATAGGTGATAGGAGTAGAATTTGGCCATTCGGCCCATCAAGTATGCTCCGCCACTCAATATTGACAGAGCTATCCTTCCCTCCTAACCCCGTTCTCCTGCTTTTTCCCAACAACCTCTGACACCTGTACTAATCAATAATCTTTCTATCTGTGACTTAAAAATATCCACTGACTTGGCCTCCACTGCCTTTTGTGGCAAAGAATTCCACACCCTCTGACTAAATACATTTCTCCTCATCTCCTTCCTAAAAGAACGTCCTTTAATTGTGAGCTATGACCTCTAGTGTGAGACTCTCCCACTAGTGGAAACATCCTCTCCACATCCACTCTATCCAAGCCTTTCACTATTCTGTATGTTTCAATGAGATCCCCCCTCAATCTCCTAATCTCCAGTGAATATTAGCCCAGTGCTGACAAACGCTCATCATAGGTTAACCCACTCATTCCTGGGAATATTCTTGTAAATCTCCTCTGGATCCTCTCCAGAGCCAGCAGATCCTTCCTCGGATATGGCGCCCAAAATTGCTCATAATATTCCAAATGTAGCCTTACCAGCACCTTTTAGAGGCTCAGCATTACATCCTTGACTTTTGCATACAAGCCTTCTTGAAATAAAGTTTGCATTAATTGAGTTTGCTTTCTTCACTACCGGTTTGACTTGCAGATGAACCTTTCGGAAATCCTGCACCAGCAGTCCCAAGTCCCTTTGCACCTCTGATTTCTGGATTCTCTCCCCATTTAGAAAATAATTCTCACCTTTATTCCCACTAGCAGAATGCATGACTCCACACTTTGCTACACCTAATTCCATCTGCCACTTCTCTGCCCACTCTCCCAACCTGTCCAAGTCCTTCTGCAGTGTCTCTACTTTCTCTACACTACCTGCCCTTCCACCTATTTTCGTATCATCCGCAAACTTGGCCACAAAGCCTTCAATCCCCTCCTCTAAGTCAATAATATACATTCCAGCACATTTGACATGCAATATCTTCAATTCACAAAGCCATACCGACTTCGACCTATAGTCTCAAGGATCTCTGGCATCACAACGGGGACCCATTGGGTCCATGGGTCGTCTAGTAGACTCTAAAGTCAGATTAATCAGCCTTTTGTTCCCACTATTCTGCTTTGCTCCCTTCTTGTACAGCGGGGTAATATTGGCAATTTTCCAATCATCTGGGACTACTCCTGTCTCTAATGATTCTTGAAATATGATTCTTAAGGGGTTGGACAAGCTAGATGCTGGAAGATTGTTCCCGATGTTGGGGGAGTCCAGAACAAGGGGTCACAGTCTAAGGATAAGGGGGAATTCCTTTAGGACCGAGATGAGGAAAATATTCTTTACACAGAGAGTGGTGAGTCTCTGGAATTCTCTGCCACAGAACGTAGTTGAGGCCAGTTCATTGGCTATATTTAAGAGGGCGTTAGATGTGGCACTTGTGGCTAAAGGGATCAGGGGGTATGGAGAGAAGGCAGGTACGGGATACTGAGTTGGATGATCAGCCATGATCACATTGAATGGCGGTGCAGGCTCGAAGGGCCGAATGGCCTACTCCTGCACCTATTTTTCTACGTTTCTATATCACTGTCAATGCCTCCACAATCTCCAAAGCCACATCCTTCAGAACTCTGGGGTGCACCTTCTCCTCTCCTTGCCAGTGGTGGCGCTTCCTCAGCTCTGACCCATCCACCCCCCACCCACCCACCCACCCACCCGTCCATACGGGCGCTCCCCTGACGCTACAATATCTCTTTGCGTCGGCTTGGGCATTCCCTCGGCGCTGCTCCCTCTCCCGCCGGCTCAGTGCCGGGTCCACAGATAATATTGGTTAACAGATGGTGCGCTTTGAGTTTATGATGAGTGGTAGCTGTGAAATGGGGCCAGGGACCGGGATTTCCCCAGCTCATCTCTTTCCCGGTTTAAAATGACATGTTAAACATTTGGAGTGCTAAAATGGGCCGTGGGTGCCTCCCGCTGAACGGTGCCCTTCAAAATAGCGACGCGCGGGAATCTTGCGAGGGAGCTCCGACAGCGGGCCACCCGGGACTGCAGGAGGAGGCGGCTGGAGACCGCACACTGCACCAGACAGCGGTCTTCACTCCTTCCCTTCCTGTGGGAACGCTCGCTGCTCCCACCTGCCTTCCTATTTCCGTGCATTGAACTGGCTGAGTGTGTCTGGAAAAGAACTTAGTGGTCAGTGCACGGAAGTTTCCTGTTTACGTAAGCGGCACTTCCCGTCGCCGGAGCACCTGGACACTACCGTATGGGGTGAGCTAGTCACTGTTGCCACAGCAGAGTAGTGCAGGGATATCCCAGTGATTCCCTTGCCTCTGGGGCAAAGCGTGTTAATTCCTTTCTCAGTCATATTGGTCCGAAATTTTAGTTCCAGCTACTCTTGTTGGGGTCAAACATGTAATTCAAGCCAACACTGAGCAGTGCCTATATTGCCATAGGTACTCTCAATGGATATTCAATTCAATTCAACTTTAATGTCATTGCACAGATACAAGTATGGGTACAACGAAATGCAGTTTAGCGTGAGTTCGTAGCAATAGCAATATAGAAAATAAATACAGAATGCAGACAATGTGGACGGAGAGACTTGAGAAATCTATCGGCGGGACACTGAGTTCAGCAGTGTGATGGTGGTGTTGTTGTAGAAGCTGTTCCTCATCCTACTAGTGCGGGACCTGAGGCTCCTGTACCGCCTCCCTGATAGTAGGAGGGCAAACAGTCCATGGTTAGGGTGGGAGGGGTCTTTGATGATCTTCCCGGCCCATCTCAGACACCGTTTTTGGTGGAGGGCATCCATGGCAGGGAGCGGGGCACCGATGATGTACTGGGCGGTTTTCACCACCCGTTGTAGTGCCTTCCTATCTGCTACGGTGCAACTGCTGTACCATACCATAAAGCAGGTGGTCAGAATGCTTTCGATGGTACAGCGGTAAAAGTTGGTCAGGATCTGGGGGGACAGGTGGACTTTTTTGAGCCTCCTCAGGAAGTAAAGGCGCTGCTGTGCCTTTTTGATCAGCTTGGAGGTGTTGAGGGACCAGGACAGATCCTCCGAGATGTGTACCCCGAGGAATTTGTAGTTGGAGACCCGCTCCACCTCAGTCCCGTTTATATGGATGGGGTGTGTCTGCTCCCTCTGTTCTTTCTAAAGATGACATCTTAATGGATGCTACACAATGCCCTTGGATTGATGTAGTGAAACCTTGAATGATGTAGCCTATAACAATGCCCTCGGGGTGAGGTGGGGAAGCACAGGAATTTGTTCTAATGTCCAGGTCAATATTTGTCCCACCGTTCAGAATCTTTAACGCTCAAAATATCTGGTCATTATCGTATTCCTACCTGTTAGATCTCACCCTCAATGTACACTCTGTGCTTTATAATGACACCTGATTTTAGACATTAAGAAGGACCTTGTTGGTTTTGGGAACAACTCTGGATGCCATGACTATTCAAATCCTTTCCAGTTAAATGTCAGGGGATTGTTGCCTCTCTGGGAGATGATGGATGTACCTGTAATGTTCATCATTAACGTGTTCAGTAAAAGAGTCATACAGCATTGAAACAGTCCCTTTGGCCCAACTTGCTCGCACCGACCAATATGTCCCATCGACACTAGTCCCACCTGCCTCCATTTGGCTCTTTACACCTGTCCTATCTACGTACCTGTCTAAATGTCTCTTAAACCTGCCTCAACTACCTCCTCTGGCCACTCGTTCCATACGCCCACCACTGGTTCTACAAAATAGTTACCCCTCAAATTCCTATTAAATCTTCCCGCCCCCCCACCCCCTCACCTTATGCCTATGTCCTCTGGTTCTTGATTCCCCTGTGTCTACCCAATCTATTCCTCTCATGTTTTTGTACACAACTCATTTATATTTATTCGCTTGAGCATAGTGCCATCCTCTTCCTGTGCACCTCCATTTTAAATTGTCCCATTGGGCTGGAGACCAGTGAGGACTGTGTGTGGGGCAGGAAGTCATGAGATAAAACCACCAGCACTGCACCTTTTAGAGTTGATAATGGCAACTTGAGGCAGGCGAGTGGACTGGAGCAGAGAATGGCAGCGATAACCATACTTGCAGTCAAACGGAGGGCACAGGAAAATGTTACTATCCATCTCCAAGTAAAAATAATCCTATTGATGGAGTCCCCGGCTATCTCTTGTCAATTGAGTCCCAGGCCATTTCTGGTCCTTGTTGTTTGGTAGCTGAACAGCTGCTACCTGGTGTAAATGAGCAGTTTTGGTGTTAGCAATAGCCACAAATGCACATCAGAAAATCAACGGCAATAGACAATAGGTGCAGCAGTAGGCCATTTGGCCCATCGAGCCAGCACCACCATTCAATGCGATTGTGGCTGATCATCCCCAATCAGTACCCCGTTCCTGCCTTCCCCCCCATAATCCCTGACTCCGCTATCTTTAAGAGCCCTATTTTTCTCTCTCTCTTGAAAGTATCCAGAGAACCGGCCTCCACCGCGCTCTGAGGCAGAGAATTCCACAGACTCACAACTCTCTGTGAGAAAAAGTGTTTCCTCGTCTCCATTCTAAATGGCTTACCCCTTATTCTTAAACTGTGGCCCCTGTTTCTGGACTGCCCCAAGTAGATATGCTTGGCCAAGGAGGAGAGGCAAACTGACTCATTAATAGGGCAAGGACATAAATGTAGTCAAGGCCCTTTGTCAGAGCTTGGCACTTTATTGGAACAAAGATACAAAAAAAAAACTCCTAACAGATAAAAGGCTAATCAGGTGCTGGAACTAGAGATTGTAGGTTACACACTCCTATAGTAGTAAAACATATAATGCATGATGGCATAAAACTTATGCATAAATCTCTGGTATTCCTTTCTGGAGGGATATAATTCAAGTAACTTGGCAAAATCTTCCAAATCCTCTGGCAGAATAGTTGGACTGTGTGCTCAACACAGTGCAAGGTTATCAGCATCAAGGCATAGACTGCTGTCATCACACTTCATCGGAGGTACCACGTCACCCACTGCTTCTCCAAATGGAGAGGGAACATCCGGGTAGGCACTGAGCACCCCTTGTATCCCAGAGGGCAGCACATGGAGAACGTGCAAATGGGTAAAGGAGCTAAAAAAAACTTGCAAACGACCCACCCGTTTGTCCCATCGGGCATTATGGCACCAATGTTAGAAGAGTCTGCAGCACGCACTCGCATTGGCTTTGTCAGAACCTTGGAAGTAACAATTAATCTTTCATCCCAAGGGAATGCCCAAGAATAATTCACGTTATGTTAAAGACATCAAAACCTTTGTCAGACCACAAATGGAGCATTGTACACTGTTCCGGTCTCCACTGTACGGAAAAGGATGTGGAGAAACAAGTGAAAATACCAGAGTTCACAAGACTGACACTAATTGCATAGATACGACTCTCGGAAAAGAGGCAGAGAGATGTCTGGAGAGTGATTTAGTAGAATCTTAAAGCTCTATAGGGGAAATGCTTCCATTTGCGGGGAAGGCCAGAAACATCCATCGGTATTCATGTGATACTGATAAATCCGAACATGAATCTTGGAGGAAGCTCTTTATCTGGAGAACATGGGAACTCCTTCCATCGGGAGGGCTCAAGGTGAGGAGCAGTGATGGGTTGAAGGGGAAGCTGGACCCATCTCGTGGGAGAGAAGGTGATGAGGGAGAAGTTTGGAGGGGGCCATGTGGAGCAGGATTTGCCAGCCTAGAGCAGAGGATCAGTGAGGAGTACAGAAGGGCATGTTAGGAGCCTAAACAATTACGTATTAGTCTAGTGAAGCTGCAGCGCAGGATTGTACATGTTCAAACAGTTTACAATAGACAGAAAAATGTGACTGCACACTGGATTATCAAAGGTGTGAAGTACAATGCCTTTAGTCATGAATGGTGGGCAGTTTCGCCAAGAGCACCCCATCCTGAGTGATAGAGGGGCCAGAGCATGTGGGTGCTGTAGATAAGGCTGAAGCAATGTTCAGCCATAAGTGTTCAATGGTGATCTATATTGGCTTGCTACTGAGATCCCTAACATCACAGAACTCAGTCCCTCCGCCAATGTGCTTCACTCCAATTTTTTTTTTATTGTCGTTGAAAACATTGGTGATGCAGTGGTGCTGGTTTCCGACGGGCACGGTGACGGACGCACCACACATCTTTGTCCTCCATGCAGCTGGCAAGCTCCTCTTTTGTCCCTACACATGCATCTTCCATCAACGTCTTCAGCATCGTCTTGATTGGCCGCCCCGGGTCACGGCTTCCATGGGTGGGTTCCCACAGCACAACCTTGTTTGCTGGCATCTCTGGGTGGTGGTGGCAGTGACCAGCGAGCCTCATCCTTCTCGACCTGATCTTCTCAGTCAGAGGTGGAATCTCCCCAGAGAGCTGGGCGTTGGTGATGTGGTCCCTCCAACTGACATTTTGAACTTTTCTGAACATTCGGGTGTAGGTACCATCGAGAGATTTGGACACTGCTCGAGTGAGAGTCCATGCCTCACACCCATACAATAATGTAGTCTCTACAGTTGCATGCAAGAATCTCAGTTTGAGACCCTTAGACATCCGAGACCTCCAGATTTTCCAATGTGATACCAAGAAATGACTAAGACTAGTGGATACAACAAATATTATGTGACCAGCTGTCGTACTGAGGGCCAGATTCCCCCAACTAATGCATCTCTAGCCCAGCTGTTCCAGTGCAGTTGCTCTGGATACACCGATGCTCGATGCACCAATGCGACACCTGAGCCACTCGGCTGCAGACCTCATCACAGTCTTGGTCTAAACACGGACCGAGGAGCTGGATTCCAGAGGTGAGGTGAGAATTGCATCAAGACTATGTTTGTTCATATCTGGAATCAAAGAGCAAGAAGTGATAGATATTGGATATCTGGAACAAAACCAAAAATGCTATAAGTACTCGGTTGATCAGGCAGCATCTGTAGGGAGGGACTAAGCCAATGTTTCAAGTCAAGGACCCTCCATCAGTATCAGTAGAGTGAGAAAAGAAACATGTTTTAAGTTGCAGTCAGAGTGAGGGTGAAGAGAACAGAGGTAATGTATGTGACACAGCTTAGATCAAAGTTGTTTAACAATAAATTAAAAAAAAATAGTAGTAGAAGGGAAAAGACAAAAGAGCAAATTGCAACTGAAAAAACATGCATAATGTGAGCTCAAGAAACAGCTTCTCATCTTCCATCTGGGCATGTTGCTGATTTTGGGATTCGATATTAAGCTTGGTACTTTAGTTCTCTTCTATCTCCAACTGAGAGTTATAAACAATTGTTAACCTTGACAACATTGGTCTACTCCCAATCATGGACATTCCCTCTTCTCGACATCCTCTCCCACTCTGTAACTTAAACCTCATGTATTATTTCACTTTTCTAATCCGATTACTTCTCTCCTCCACAATGCTGCCAATCTGCTGAGTGTTTCCAGCAGTTTCTGTTGTTGTGGTATCAAGAAGCCCTGATGAAACTGCAGTCAATGAGTAACATAGAGCAAACACTCCTTGCCCCACGTAAAGGAAGATGATATAAATTGTCAGGGGTCAATCATTCCCAGTTGTAGTCTTTGCAGGAGATCTTCAGGGCAGCTTTATGGACTCGATCACCTTCATTGTCCCTCCTTTAATCAATGAAGACTTTTTTTTTGATGATTACACAAGTTTAAATCCATTCACAACTCCTCAGCAAAAGAAACATTTCAGCTCTCCATGCAACATTTAGACCTTGGCTCCAAAATAGCAAGTAGGACTCATTCTAGATTTGTGCAAAGCAATTACCATCTGCAACAGGAAAAGGTTTAACCACACATATTAAAGGTCATTGCTGAGACCCATCATCCACAATCTGACGGGAATCAGGGGCTATGGGGAGAAGGCAGGAGAGTGGGGTTGAGAGGGAATGGTAACTCAGGCATGATTGGCAGAGTACTTGATGGACCGAACGGCCTAATTCTGCTCATATAACTCATGAACTTGCAGGTCACTATTCAACAGATGCTTATTTGGGCCAACGACATAAATAGTGCAGAAACAAGATCATGTCAAAGGCAGCATATCCAGTGGCGAATGATTCTCGTACCTCAAAGCCTTTCCACTATCTGCGGGCCACAGTGCGGTGAAATGTTCAACATTTCCCTGCATGCTTGAAGCTCCAGCAACTCCAAGGATGCTTATACCATCCTACACAAGCATCCCACTTGACTGATACCCCATTCGCTATGCTAAACATTTACCCTCTCCACCATTATCCAGAGAGTGCGTGTTGCGGTAAAATGCACGACAGTTACTTACAGAGACCACTACAAGGCATGGTGCACAGGTTCACCATCACCTGCTAGTTCCTCTCCAGTACACAACATCCTGACTTAGAAATATATAATCATCATGTATCTAAACAGCATTTGGGAGGACTTTCACCAGAAGGATTACAGTAGTTCAGTGGTTCACAATTAGAGATGGATAATAAGTGCTGGCCCTGTCAGCACTGCCAAATTCCAAAAGAGTGCGACAAATACAAGGGGCGGAAATGTAGTGTTTCTGTGCTGTGAGCTTTTGGCAATTGTGTGTGAAAAATTAGACCCCATGTCACAGTCCTTGTCAATTCCTTGAAAGATCTCAGAACTCTGTGAGGGAGTGCCAGGTTTAATGGTTCAGGAGCAGTCTCATGATAGGGATTGGGTAACTGTGGTCAGATCATGAGCCTCACTGTTCTGTCACTGGAACAGTGTCTCAGATTAGTGGCAGGGAAGCTCAGATCTCTGGCTCAACTTTAATGCAGTTTTCTCTATAAACCATAATAGGGAGAGGCATGTTGTGAGAATGAGACTTTATAGTGTGAAGCAATTTCTAGCGTAATTTAGAACTATTTTTACTAACTTGTTCCTTCTTTCCACGCACTATTAAAGCATGGAATAATCTCCACCAAGCCACGGTTGCCCAGCCAGATGCAACTAAATTTAAAGTGGCACTTTCTTCCCAATAACCCTCTCTGGCTAAACCCCTCCATTCACCACCTCCAGTTTAAATTCCAGTTGGAATATTGTGGAGGACCAAGTAACCAAGAACCAAGAGGAAACATTCATCCATTCAGTTATTTGACAAACAATAGCTTGGGATTTCGACATACTAAGCTCATTGTGAGTTCCACCAAGTTACACTGGAATCAATCTTCATTAGACTAGGCTTGGAGCAGCTGAGTTCTTGTTCCCGTTTGCCTTGATTAGAGGGCAATTGGTGCCCATGTGCAGAAGATCATACATTTGTCACAAATTCCTGGTTTTATTAATCTTATTTAAATTTTCTTAAATGCAGTATATTTTACACAATTTGTAAACTGACACTGATCTGCTTTTTACAGTCCAAGCTGTGCTTTCATGCATTCAATTGAGTTACCAGTCTTTTTCATCAAACTGAGAAATGTCCATAAAAACTTCCCTGTTTACAATTTTAGTAACTTTCTCAAAAATTTAATTTGTTTCCATTAAGCATGACCTGCCCTTCCCAAACACATGTGGCCTCTCTAATTATCTCCCGTGTTGTTAAGTACTCAGTCAATCTGTCTTTAATTATAGATCCCAATAACTTCACAACACATGCCAGCCTCCCCGTCTATCAGTTGCCGCTCATTCTCTCTCTCTCTCTAGCTTTCTCTTTCTTGCTTGTTCTCACGCATTCTTTTGCTTTCTGTACATTTTTCTTTGTGTCTCTGTGTCTTTTACTCTCTGACTCACTTTCCTGAATTAATGTCATTCCTTTCCAATTTGAAAGGTCTGTATTCCTTGGAGTTTAGAAGAATTGGGGGTGACCGGATGCAAACAGATAAGATCCCAAGGGAGCTTGACAGAATGGATATTGAGACGTTCTCACGGGTTGGAGAGTTACAAACATGAGGAATAGCAACAAAATAAGGGGCCAGTCATTTAAAGTTTAATGGAAATGTCTTCGCTCAGACAGTAGTGAATTCCTGGAAATATCTGCTCTTAAAAGTGCTGGAGTCTGGATGATTAGACATATTTAGTGTGGAGGTAGAGAAATATTTGAAAGATCAAGGAATTAAGGGCAATGGGGAACTAGCACAGAAGAAGAATTGAGGAAAACACAGATTCGCCATGATCATACTGAATCGAGAGGCAGAGTTAAGGGACTGAGTAGCTTACTCCTACTTTTACTTTCTTGTGCATTGATTGCTGAAACAAGAGAGCTCTGCAAGATGTGAATTGTAATCTGTGCATCTTTTCTATCGCCACTTCAAAATCCCAGAAAGCAGATACTCTAATACCAAAGATTTAGCATTATCATTATTGTACGTTCTTGCTCTGTGATCAGTCATAATGGTAAATTTACCCTTTTGTCCAATCTGAAAACTGAACCAAAATCATTATACGACAAGTCTGCTACATGCTTATTATATTTGCATTGTAAGCCCCATGTGTTTAAAGGGCGTAGGAAGGAACTGCAGATGCTGGTTTAAATCAAAAATAGACACAAAAGGTTGGGGTAACTCAGCGGGTCAGACAGCATCTCTGGAGAAACAGAATAGGTGACGTTTTGCGTCGAGACCCATCTTCAGACTGAAGCTTCAAGACTGAAGAAGGGTGTTGACCTGAAACATCACATATTGTTTTAAAGGATCCACTCGTCCCCAATGACCGGGCCATTTCTTTAGCTTTCTTTCACCAAGCATCTCCTCCGGAATTTTCAGTGACTCCTTTTAACTCTGTCCAGTGAAAGAACAGGCCATGTCTTACCACCGCGACAAATCCTTTTTAAAAAAGTTTTCTGTGCATTTGACCGATCGCATCGGTCCCATTTATCCCCGAGTTCCCCACTTCCCTTTGACGCCCCCACCCCCACTTTCCCCTCCATCTATCCACTTTCACCCATATCGTTGCAGACTGATTCCTGGGATGTACCAGACTGATTCCTGGGATGTCAGGACTTTCATATGAGGAAAGACTGAATAGACTTGGCTTGTACTCACTGGAATTTAGAAGACTGAGGGGGGATCGTATAGAAACTTACAAAATTCTTGAGGGGTTGAACAGGCTAAATGCAGGAAGATTGTTCCCGATGTTGGGGAAGTCCAGAACAAGGGGTCACAGTCTAAGGATAAGGGGGAATTCCTTTAGGACCGAGATGAGGAAAACATTTTTCACACAGAGAGTGGTGAGTCTCTGGAATTCTCTGCCACAGAAGGAAGTTGAGGCCAGTTCATTGGCCATATTTAAGAGTTAGTTAGATGTGGCCCTTGTGGCTTAAGGGATCAGGGGGTATGGAGAGAAGGCAGGTACAGGACACTGAGTTGGATGATCATCCATGATCATATTGAATGGCGGTGCAGGCTCGAAGGGCCGAATGGCCTACTCCGGTACCTATTTTCTATGTTTCTATGTTTCTATGTTCCCTCCAACTTTACCTTTCACTCCTCTTCATTCCTTTTGCCTCTAGCCTTTGCCACTTACTTCACCCATCTGCCACTCACCCCTTCCCCACCTGTCTCCACGTATCACTTGCCAGGCTGTTTTTCCACCCCACGATCTCTTTTCCAGCTTTCTCTCGCCTACGCCAATTAGTTGCAAGGACGAAGGGCTCCGAACCAAAACATCGTCTCTCCACCCCGCCATAGATTCTGCCTGACCTGCTGAATCATAAATATCCCTTCCATTGTTTGAGAGGCATCTCCACCACATCCTGCCTCCCAACAGGCAGCAGCGGAAGTAGCCCAGACTGTGGTCCTCCCCCACAGAGCATTGGGTTGGCTGTACCAAGCTTTGGTACCAAGCAAAGATCATAGAGGGCACCAAGCTTCAGTGCATCCCTCAGCACACATCCCTGCAGTCTGGAATGGGCCAGTCAGCAACATTCCCAAATGAACATCTCGCTCTGCTGGGAGGGCAATAGGTTTTGGGCAGTCGTGGGCGTTGATGGGCTTCCAGCAGCACTTGAGATCGGTCTCTGAAAACGTCCCTGGGAACAGCCCATAAATCAGAGCCCTCTGTTAGGGGGATGCTCGGTGACAAGGACCCTTGCATCCTTCTACAGACTCTCGTTGCAAATCCATTAACATCGCTTCAGAGGCGGTGTACAGTGAAGGATTGTGTGTGCGTGGTGATGGATTGGACATCTCCTAAACATCTCCTGTAACATCTCCAAAAACAGAATGATTCAAGGCACCCTGACAAACGAGAAGGCAGCGGTAATTATTGCTGGCACTCAACAGCTTGCGTAGGTTAGCTCTGCGGATTTGCGTTGAGCTGTGTCAACAACTTGAAGATGAAACACCATGACAAGGAAAGAATGTATTAAAGATGTAAATATTTAGGGGGGTTGGTTTGGTCTGATTGGCCGCAGTTCAAGACAAATCAATATAACTGTCATGATCTTGGCTTAGCGTCTATCTCCTTTAATGGTCAAAGTACAATTGATTCCAGACAGCGAGAACAAGACGGTGAAATATGTTCTTACGTCTCTGCTGCGAATTTTTAACTTGATTAGGTTGATCCATGAGGCTGATATGACTCGGGTTCCGCTCCCACCAGCGTGTAGTCGGTCTATTCGTGGTGTGCCATGTGGAGTGGGCATCGGGGTTAGGGTTAGCCCCGAGTGTCCATAAGCATTTGGACATTCCGCCCCCGGTCAACAGCATCTTCGACAAGTAGCAGCGGGATGAGGGAAGGGGGGGGGGGGGGGGGGAGGGTAGAGAAGGGCAAATAGCACTAATACCAATGGTCCCTGGACTGGGATAACACTACGCTGGTCAGTCACATAAAGAGTGCAAATGCAAACCAGTGAAGAGGGATCAGAATACACTCATTAGAGCAAGTTTGAGAAGAAAACCGTACTAAACGTAGAGGAGAATTCTGGATCTAAACAGCTTCCATTGTCGTGGAAGTGGGGGCATGATTTGGAGTAACACGGATTTCAAAGGGTTGTGGAATTGGAAGAGGTTGTAAAAGGGTGGGTAAATCTGGGGGGTGGGGGTGGGGTTACAGAGATAGAGAGAGGTGTTGGTGCTGGGAGTGTTATTTAGATTCTAATGTTTATACCGTGGGGTTGTAAGCTACCCAGGCGGAATATGTGTAGTTTTGCGGGTGGCCTCACTCTGGCAATGGAGGCGACCCTGGAAGAAAGGTCGGTATGGGAATGGGAATGGGAAAGAGAGCCGTGACATTAGTAAGCCATGGGGACCGAGCGCGGAAGTGATGGGTCAAACCATCGCCCCTGCTCCTCATTGCACCTCTGCCTGTGGGATCGGAATCGCCATTCTGTGAGGAATGAACACTGTAGATAGATAGATACAAAATGCTGGACTAACTCAGCGGGTCAGGCAGCATCTCTGGAGCAAAGGAATAGGTGACGTTTCGGGTGGAGACCCATCTTCAAGTGTATCTTTGTTGTAGAAGAATGAGGGGGGATCAGATAGAAACTTATAAAATTATTAAAGGTCCTGACTAGATGCAGGAAAAATGTTCCCAATGTTGGGCGAGTCCATTACCAGGGGCCACAGTCTTAGAATAAAGGGGAGGTCATTTAAGGCTGAGGTGAGAAAAAACGTTTTCACCCAGAGAGTTGTGAATTTATGGAATTCCCTGCCACAGAGGGCAGTGGAGGCCAAGTCACTGGATGGATTTAAGAGAGAGTTAGATATAGCTCTAGGGGCTAGTGGAGTCAAGGGATATTGGGGAGAAGGCAGGCACGGGTTATTGATACGGGACGATCAGCCATGATCACAATGAATGGCGGTGCTGGCTCGAAGGGCCGAATGGCCTCCTCCTGCACCTATTTTCTATGCTTCTATGTAAGCCAGCAACTGGAGTTCCTTCCAACACGGAATGAATATTGAATTTGATTCAAGAGTAATCGACTGGCGTAATGCCCCCTTGTGCTGCCTGATCCCACCCCCCCCCCCCCCCCCCCCCCCCGCCTTCCCGCCTTCCCCCACCCCTCCCGAAATGGGGTCTGCTCCACTGGGGCTTCATCCGGCGATCCTCGCCATTTGGAGGAAACGATCTCTCGCCTTTTCAATCTGCCCTGATAATTACGGCTTCACCTTCAGCCGCTTCCTCATAATTCTTCCTTGCATCTTCACCATTGAAGTTTAATGGTGGCGGCGCTTTGGAAATAACGGATTGAAACCATCTGATTGTGAAGATGTAGAGGAACCTTGAGGCCATGTTCGCCTCCTCCCTTCCTTTGATTTGTAATGTATCAGAATAAAGGAATGCCTGTCACAGTAACAGAAAGCCTTTCTTAGAGCTTGCTCTGTGCCATTTTGCCTTTATTGGCTTTCAAAAGCACTTTGTATATCGAGCTTTGTACATCGAGCTCAATCGAATCGCTGTCTGTAGAAGAAAGGAGCTCTTGGGCAGTATGTTGACATGCAGTCTTTGCTGTTTAATGGATAATTACATTTCAAATGTGGAAACGCTGGAGGCTGTTGGCAAATTGGTTGCAGGAATGTTTCGCTGTTCAGTGTCTGTGTGATCCAAGCACAATGACTAAAAGCCATTACCATCAGTGAAATCAAGCGCTGGTGTTGAAAATGGCAGAGATGTTGATTGGTAATTAACACAGGCACAGCGATGCTTCGGGAATGTAGAGATATTTGGCATGCTTGGAATGTAGCATCCTAACCCTCGACACCAGCCTAGAGAAAAGCATGTTCTTAAACATTCCCCAAATGTCCCACATTTATTCTTTCTCTCCTTTTCCCAAACTTGGTCTGTGCCCAGCAGAATGCTGCCTCTGACCTCTCATCAGGGTTCTGAAACACCAGGCTTCTGTGATGTCGTGACCATTTAAGGCATACTGCAAGCCAGCTGAGGCTGTGAGTCTGCACAGTGTATGAGCCATGTATCTCGGCGATCTGTGACATACGAGGGCCCAGGTTTTGCAGACATGAAATGCAGGCCCTCTGGGTCACAAGGTTCATTGACCCATCCCCAGTCAGCCATTCAACATGTCCCAGTCTCCGGGGACTGACATGTGCGGGTGTTCTGATCTGAGAACGATATCCGCGC
This sequence comes from Raja brachyura, assembly GCA_963514005.1. The sequence goes on along the minus strand of OY740786.1, from coordinate 21,399,162 downwards.
ACAAAGGGAATGTCTTCTCCAATCTCCAGGATAAAGATAGCGCACTGATAAGAAAGATAAACACAAAGCGGGATGAATCTCGTTCAGAGGCACGTTTGCGTTGAGGAATTGCATGGCTCTCTTGAGCCAGAGTCCGGCGATGTTCACGGAGAATGAAAGGGGTTTTAAAGGCTTTCATCATCCTGCTACAATAGCGTGACCTTGGCAACACTTTAAGCCGAATGCCCTCACAGAGACCACATCTAAACAAAATGTTGGTCTGGAAATTATTTTGCATGAAGCCACAGGCCTTGGCCAATATGTTTCCCAGAGGGTCGTGAGTCATTCGGATAGTGTGGGACTGGAATCAGAAGGGTGGAATGTTCCCTTCGCTGGAGAGGGAGCCCGCTGGGGTTTCGTGGCAACACCCAGAGCTAATAGTTGTTCGCCGGTGGTCCACCGCTTCGGTTTTCCCAAACCCCAACATTTGGTGCCGCTCCTTAAACACCCAGCGCCTCATTAGCAGGCAGTGTCCGTGGAGGCAAACGGAGTGAGTCGACGTTTCAGACCGTGACACTGTATGGGACGGCCAGTGCCAAGGGAGCGCTCTCTCACGGCCAAAGATCCTATAGCTGGCTATGGGATCTTTGCTCACGACTGCCCCGCCCTGAATGTAGGGCACGCTCAGTACTGTTTCTCCCACATTGCGACACTCCCTCAGCACTGCCCCTCCCCGCAGTGCGGCCACCGCTCGGTACTGCTCCTCCCCCGGAGGGAGCAGCGCTCCCCAACTACAGTCTTGCACAATGCACGGCAACAGCGTGGTTTGCCCCTCGGGACACTGCCTGCTGTGAGCCGTTGACTCACAATGCGAAACAAATCTCGGTGCGGCTGACCAAAGCGTGGCGCTTCCTCAGTACTTTTTTTTTTAATTTCAAAATAGACTTTATTCGAGTAATAAATATATACATTTTTTCAAAATTTTCAAATTTCACGAATCGATCCCCACCCGTGCCACTCATGTGCCCCCCCCAGCATGGGATACCTTCCCTTATTTTGAGGGGCGTCTCCATCACACTGTGCCCCCCATGTCCAGCAGCGGAAGGACCTTAGACTGTGTCCCTCCCCCACCGAGCCTTGGCGTTGGCTGCACCGAGCTTCAGTGCATCCCTCAGCACGTACTCCTGCAGTCTGCAGTGGGCCAGTCGGCAACATTCCCCGACGGACATCTCGCTCTGCTGGGTGGTGAACAACGCTCGGGAAGACCAGAGAGCGTCTTTCACCGAGTTGATGACCCTCCAGCAGCACTTGATGTCAGTCTCTGAATGTGTCCCTGGGAACAGTCCGTAAATCACAGAGTCCTCTGTGACGGAGCTGTTTGGAATAAAGCGTACAGGGACCCTTGCATTTTTCTCCAGATTCTTTGGGCAAATCCACACTCTGCAAAGAGGTGGGCAACCGTCTCCTCTCCATAGCAGCCGTCCCGAGGGCAGCGTGCGCTGGTAGTGAGGTTCCGACGGTGCAGGAAGGATCTGACTGGGAGGGCTCCCCTCACCGCCAGCCAAGCCAGGTCTTGGTACTTGTTGGTGAGTTCTGGCGATGAGGCATTTTGCCAGACAAGTTGGGCTTCCTCAGTACTGCCCCGTCCCATAATGTTGTAATTGGTGTGCTTGGAGTGTGTGGCAGGCTTGCCTTGGGGGATACGATGGTTGCCCTCCCCTTTGGGACCCAAGCAGCCAAGAGCAACTGTGACACCCGCCATGTCAGGGTAATCCCACTAGAGTTGGGGGAACAAAGCAGAGCTGGGTGTTCACGGTGATTAGGGAGCACGTCTCCACACTGCGGGCAGTGCAAACCCAGCACCGTCTCCCAATGGGATTCACCACTGAAATGGTGTTCAAATTGTGTCAATAGTTGAATGTGCAGGCAGGGGTGGTTCACAATCTAAATGGGTGGGGAGGAGTGGGTTGAGAGGGGTTTGCACTGAGGATGGACTGTAGAAGTGAGTGTAAGGTTACCTGGAGCCACATGAGCTTTGGCCGGTGACACTAACTTTTTACTCTGGCATCACACCTCAACATTCTGTTCTCTCCATCCTAACGTGAGCTGCACCCATTGTTCATCTGTCTCTTGGAGGAATTACTCCGATTTCCCACGGAATATGTCTTCGACGATCACAGATCACGGAAAAGGTTCGCTCCCATTCAGGCGAACAGGAATTCATTCATTTCATGTTTTCATTGGGGTTTTTTTCTTTCCTCTGCAGGGTGGCAAATCTTACTCGGGACCCTGTAACGGCAGGGACTGTTCGGCAGGATGTCAGTGCTTCCCGGAGAAAGGAGCGAGAGTGAGTACACAAACCCAGCAGCAACTTAGTCAGAGGGTTCAGGCGTCACAATTGCTTTACACTATTTCGTACAAGTGCAAGTGACAGTGTTGCGAGGAGCAGCCCAAATTACAACGTACCGCCAACAATCCAGACTACACATGCTTGACTGGGACGAGGCCCACACCGTGTGGAAGACTCCCTACTGCGGAATCACCCCTCACATTGGGAACGACCCCTTCAATACTAGGGGGTGTCCGCACTATGAGGAAGACCCTTCGCTATGGGACAGGGCCCTCTGTAGATGCCCCCCCCCCCCCCTCACTGTGAGATCAGGCCAGCCTTATTTGTTTCCTGAGTTACACAACCGGCTGCACCGTCCCATTGGTGGAACGGGGTCGCGGGGTGGGGGGGGGGGGGGGGGTGAAGGGAGGGTTTAGGGGTAGAGTGGGGAGCTTGTCCGTTCGAACCTGACTCGAGAATGCACAATAGTGCCAGGACTCCTCCTGGTGTGGGATCCTGCCTGGTTCTGGGTGCCCATCCACTGGATTCAGCTGTATTGGGGGCGACCCTCAGCCAATATTTAGCCAGGTTAAAAGCCATCTCCAGTTGGAAGCGGAGAGATGCTAATTTCGGGATTAATGGGTCCTGGGGGAGTCGCCCCCACTATTGGAAAATCCCGTTAGAAATTAGGAGGATCCTTGACAATCCAAGAGTTTCAGTGAATTGCTCTAGGGTAATGGCGCGTTGTGTCGCTCCGTTTGGTATAAACTGGTCACCCTGCTATAAAGTAGCCTGGCCGCATTCCAGATTCTTATCACAACTCGGAGACCGAGGAAGTAAGCATTCAATACCAAACGCCAGGAGAAGTCAGTCATGCTCTGATGGAATAGCTATGAGAAGCAACTAACTGGCTTCCCCCAGCAGTTGGTCATAAACAAGCAGGATGGAGATGTGCCTCCGGGTTACATAATGATAACTGGTGGCGGTCGTTACTGAGTAACCAGCACTCAGCCCAAGAAACACTGAGCCGTGGAATGAGCTAGGGTGGGAATGGGGGTTTGCGCGGGTTTGATGCTTTCCTGCAGGTAGAGAAGGAGAGAGACCGAGGGAGGAAGTGAGGGGAGGTGAAAACGAGACAGAAGGAGAGAGAGGGTGACAGGAAGGAAGGGTGAGAGAAAGAAAGATAGATGGATGGATGGATGGATGGATGGATAGAGAGAGAGAGAGAAAGAGAGAGAGAGAGAGCTGCAGAATGATGAAGAGAGGAGTTAGAGAACTCAATAAGTGTGAAAGAGGAGGAACAGAGGTGAGGGAGGCGAGGAAGGCATATTGGGAGAGGACTACAGTGAATAGGGTGGGAACGCACGCAAGGGTGATCAACCAGGCCCAGTTGGCGTGAGGGAAGGTGATTCACCCCTGGACAGAGTTCACTCGGAGGGCATGTTCGCTTTACCCGTTGGAGAAAGGGAAGGGCTCGGATCCGGTGATGCACGGGGGTTAGTTGGCGGATTCCACTTTCCTCCTGCGCTGGCCCCGATCTACAGCAGGCATCTATCAGGATGTGGGAATCTCACTGCAGTCTCATACCGCAGTCAGCATAGTGCAAAGTTTCTGCTTTGCTTTTTGATTCAAAGCAGATGGCGGATGAAAGTGAAACCCGAATATCCTGTTGTACATGTTAGGGAATAGTGAAGGATGGATAACTGGGTGGAAACTTCCCCAGCGACTGGAGTCTCCGACTCGCATGAGAACCATGCTGATAACGGTGTATAATGTTGTCGAAGGAGCCTCGCTTCGTGGAATGACTTTCAACTGTTTATTTCGCGAGGCTGTGTGGTGACCCCCGACCTCCAGCAGCAGAATTCGTGTAGGTGGGGGGAGGGGAAGGTAGTCGGTGAAGTGGTAGAGATTGGGAACCCTGCAGTTTGCACAATTATTGGTAAAATACGTAAATCATTCCACTGCGTTTCACCTTCCCAGTCCTGCAATTTATTTCAAAAATGCTTATTTGTGTTTTAAACATTTTTTTTTAACATTATTTTTTTAAACATTGCTGGCAGTTTGTTTTAAGCACAGGACATCAAAGGCAGATTTGTGTAGGAAGAAGCTACAGATGGTGGATTACACCGAAGATGGTCACAACATAAGTAGAGTAAGTCAGCGGGCCAGGCAGCAACTCTGGAGAGAAGGAATGGGTAACGTTTCGGGTCGACACCCTCCTTCAGACTGAGAGTCATGGGAGAGGGAAACTAGAGAAACGACACCCATTCCTCGTCTCCGGAGGTGCTGCCTGTCCCGCTGAGTTACTCCAGCATTTTGTGTCTATCTTTAAGGGCAAATTTAATGGAGGAGTACACAATCAGTGAGGATTCGGGAAGTGAATAAGGATAAACAGTTTCTAGGGACAGGGGGTACACAAAAGGCTGGAGAAACCCAGCGGGTGCAGCAGCATCTAAGGAGCGAAGGAGATAGGCGACGTTTCGGGTCGAGACCCTTCTTCAGACAGGGACTGGTGTCTTCTAGGGACAGGGACCCTTCTAGGGACAGGGACTGGTGTCCAGGGGATTGGTGGTGTGGGAGAGACCATTACAAGAGCCCATGCTAATGTTCGGGCGCAGTAATGAGATAAAAGTCCTACCCCGAATGTACCATGTGTTAGAGGGAGGCAAATGAGAGCGCGTTAGAGCACTTAAACAGGCACCCAAAGCCAACATAGCCTCAGAGTCTGGGAAATATGAGCTCCAGCCTCATGGCTGCCGCTTTATCTATATACTTGTACATGTGGATGGGATGTGCGAACATTTATTGTCGCCACATAGTTGCCCCGATCAGAGTGTGAAGCGAGGAACCAATTTTGTCGACGTCTTCCAGCTCACAGTAGCTGTGACAATAGACAACAGACAATCGACAATAGGTGCAGGAGTAGGCCATTCGGCCCTTCGAGCCAACACCGCCATTCAATGTGATCATGGCTGATCATCCCCAATCAGTACTCCGTTCCTGCCTTCTCCCCATATCCCCTGACTCCGCTATTTTTAAGAGCCCTATCTAGCTCTCTCTCGAAAGCATCCAGAGAACCCGCCTCCACCGCCCTCTGAGGCAGAGAATTCCACAGACTCACCACCCTCTGCGAGAAAAAAGTGTTTCCTCGTCTCCGTTCTAAATGGCTTACTCCTTATTCTTAAACTGTGGCCCCTGACCAGACAGGGGCGGCGAAAACACCTTCCCTGAAGAACTTTAGTGCTTTTTAATTGCAACTGATTACTTCGACTGAGACGAGTTTAAATAAAACACGACAACATCCAGATCTTTTTAATTACGAGTTTCAATTCCCAGCTCCCCATGTGGGATTTGAACCACAGTCGCGGTATCAATGGTCTAGAATGTTGGCCGTGAGTCCAGCCAGTCACATTACTGTTCACGCCTCTGTTGAATGTTAATGCTGGAGATTAGCTGCTGTACCTGGCCTCTTGCAGTCTGGGGCATCAGAGGCTGGGTGCGATATTAATCATTGATTTCCTACGATATTCCCGCATCGCGTGGGAACAGGTGTTGGGAGACATTTGCATTAATTCCCCACTGAAGACTTCACAGCCAATTAAATCGAGAGTAACCAGTTACAAAACGCCAGAGCTCAGTGCCCAGAGCACACAAAATAAAGGGAATATGCTGAAGAACCCGAGGGAGAAACGGATTGGGGGGAGGGGGGACTTTTGTACGCCACAACGTGATTTTGATTGTAAGGTACACCTTGGAAACAGGCCCTTCGGCCCACCAAGTCCATGCAGACCATTAATTGTTATTTCACACAAGTTCTATTTAATCCCACTTCCGCGTCCATTCCATGGGGTAATGGCAGAGGCCAATTGATCTACAAATCCGCACATCCTTTGGATGTGGTAGGAAACCGGATCACCCGGAGGAAACCCTCGCGGTCACAAGGAGAACGTGGAAACTCAGCGCAGTCAGCACCCGAGTTCAGGATCGACTATCTTTGTGCATTGGCTTCTAAGGTGATGTGTGGGAGATGGGATGGGAGGGGGTAATGGTAGAAGGGTCGGGAGAGGGGGGTAGGGGTAGTATGTTCAGTCACGGGTGGAGATCCTGTTAGGAAACATGGGGAAACATCTGGTCCAGCCACTGAGTTGCTGCCATTGAGGACAAGGTTTAATGTGTGTGTATATATGAGCAGACACACACGCAAGCGTGTCTTTGCATGATCAGCACAAGGAAGGAACCATTTGTAAGTGAAGGAAGGTAGCGTTCAGAATTGGTGACTGCGTGGAAAACAAAAGGAAGGCAATTAAAGACCTACTGAACTTCAAGGACAGAGTAAACAATCTAACGTGAAAGGAAGTACATTCGTGATACTTAATGCTCATTGAAGGGGTGGGTTCAGGAGATGCAGAATAACAAAGTGAAGACTGCCCAGAGCTGCTCAGGATGCAGAGAGAAGTTGAGGCGAGCGTCCCACGACAAGCATTTACTTTAGAAACATAATCAACCAGGATTGCCGGGCTCAATAAAAGGTCCCGACCCGAAATGTCGCCTATTCATAGTCAGAGAGTCTTACAGCGTGGAAACAGGCCCTTCGGCCCAATTTGCCCACACCGACCAACATGTCCCATCTACAGTACTTCCACGTGCCTGCATTTGACCAATATTCCTCTAAACCTGTCCTATCCTTGTATATGGCTAAATGTTTCTTGAACCTATTCATATTCTCCAGGGATGCTGCCTAACCCACTGAGTTACTCCAGTACTTTGTGTACTTTTTTTGTTGTAAAGTGGCATCTGCAATTTCTTGTCTCCCCCAATCAAGATTCCCCTAATTTATCTGCAGCTTGCTCAATTGGGGAAATAAAGCTGTTTGCTGGAAATTATTTTGCCAAACTTTCCATTCCATTCCCAGCACGCTGACCCCGGGATTGGGAAATTAGTCAACTCCTGCTCCCAAGCTCCCCCCTGGGGACGAGACCACCTTGGGAGACCACACTCAGTAGCCCAGGCTATATCTATACGTGTGTGTGTGTGTGTGTGTGTGCGAGTGTGCGAGTGTGCGAGTGTGCGTGTGTATTTATATACAGTATATATATATATATATACACACACATATAAACATATGCATAAGACATAAACAATAATCATGCCACAATGAAGCTTGGAATTCAGGAATGTTACATGAGAGCATGGGCATTGTACATGGGACAACCAATTTACCATTTAAAAATTGATTATCTTGCTCGATGCAGGACAATTGATAAGCCTGGTCCTCTCATGTACTGCATGCTCCTGACAAACGCTGCCTCTGGCAGTTCCTCAGAGTCGAGAATAGTTTATTCCCAGTTCAGCTCTGCGAAATCCCGCTGTTGATCCCTCATACTCTGACACATCTGGGCAGGAGATGCCCAACAGTGGGGGGGGGGGGGGGGGGGGTTGGTGTTGGTGTCTGCCGTCACTGGACTCGAATACGAGCGCCATTCTAAGCTCTGTCTGAGACCGCGGCAATGGTTTCCCCACACATCTACTGAGAAGTTACGCGTTTTCGGGGTGACTTTGAGCACATCTCTGTCCACCAAATAAACTCTTCCCATGACAGAGCCTGGAACAGAGTATCAGATTACGGGACATGGCGTCGGGCAGGCGAACCACATGGCCCGTCCAACACAGTCAATATCATTCGGGCCTCAGTGCCAGGGCTGTTGGCATGCGGGAGGATATTGATATCGGCTCATTTAACCAGCCGATGGATTTGGAGGATTTTGTGGTGGCCACAGATTTGTCTAATTCCAGTGCATTAAGATATTTGCTGGAAGTGTTCCAGGTCTCAGAACTGTACGGGAGTGTAGAGTTCGCTACTTGTCATTATGGGATGTCCTTTCAGTACTGTCCCTCCCACGGTGCGGCGCTCCCCCAGCCCTCACCCTCCAACCAGTGGCGGACTGGCCAGGGTGTCATCTTGCCCGATGGCAAGTGGGCCCCTGATGAAGCGGGCCCCCTATATCAAGTGGGCCCCCTATATCAAGTGGGCCCCCTATATCAAGCGGGCCCCCTATATCAAGTGGGCCCCCTATATCAAGTGGGCCCCCTATATCAAGTGGGCCCCCTTTGTCTCCAGGCAAGCAATATTTTTAGACCCAGCCCGCCACTGCCTCCCACACTGAAGGGCTCCCTCAATCCTGTCCCACCTACAATGCTGCGATCTCTCCGTTCTTCTCGCCAGAGGCACGTTCCTCCTGTGGTGTAAATTGGACCCCATCTCGCTGCGAGGTGTCCCTCCTGGTACCGGGGCTGTCGTAATTGGGGCAGGGAGGATGGAATAGTTTTATTCCGCACCAGCTGCCCACACCCCCCTCCCCCCGGCTCGGGTACCTCAGATTGTTCACGCAGGCGGGATGCCAGCGGCTGGCGTGTCTGGGGGTGGGTTTGTTGGGCCATTTTAGCATCTTCTCCGGGCTGGATTTCCCTGGAACAGTGGGGATCGCAGTGTGCCCCGGGTATCTCACCAGCTGAAGCCTTTATGTCCTGCCCTCGACGCAAGAGCCCCAACGGCTTCCACCTGTAATATTAACACAGCTGGTTCCACTAGATTGGAGGGGTTGTTTCAGGGGGTCGGGGGGCGGGGAGGGAGTCCCAAAACTAGAGCCATGCCGCCAATGTGGGGGAGTTAACATTGCAGTGAGCGTGGGGGGGGGGGGGGGGGGGGGGGGCAGGTGGGCTTAGAGACCTCGGGACGTTGTATGAGGTACAGCGATAGGGCGATGGGAGAGGGAGGTCGGCGGAGGTCATGAGGTGGGAGGACGATTAGATGTGGCGATGAGATGGACAATAGGTGCAGGAGTAGGCCATTCGGCCCTTCGAGCTAGCACCTCCATTCAATGTGATCATGGCTGATCATCCCCAATCAGTACCCCGTTCCTGCCTTCTCCCCATATCCCCTGACTCCGCTATCTTTAAGAACCCTATCCAGCTCTCTCTTGAAAGCATCCATAGAACCGGCCTCCACTGCCCTCTGAGGAAGAGAATTCCACAGACTCACAACTCTCTGTGTGAAAAAGATGAGATGGGTCGGATAAGAGGAGGCAATGAGAGACGGTGGAGGTGAGAAGAGGCGTGTAGATAGGTCGGAGATGAGGTGGAGATGGGTCGGATGAGAGAGGACGGAGGATCGGAGGTGGTGAAGAGATTGGATGTAGGGTGGAAGACGATGATAAGGGGGAACGGAGGGTGGGAGGAGGTGATGAGGAAATCGAATAGAGGGTGGGAGGAGGTGATGAAGAGATTGATGGGGGGGTCGGAGGAGTTGATGAGTTGGAATGTCTGTTAATGTTGCTGTGGCGGGGATTATTCCGGTGGGCGGCGTGGCCTGTGGCCGGTTGACCAAATGGCATGTCTGACTCAACGATTCTATGACCATGACTGTGGAATTTTAAATAGATGGCTTGTTTGCCTGGGAGCAATCGCAGGGGGTGCCGGGTCAAGGGTTCAGAAGGGTTGAGCGGAATTTGGAACGAGTTCAAGATTGTGGAAATGGAATGAGGGGTTGACATGTCGATGCGTGTGATTGTAAGAAAGGACATTCCCCTTCAATGCTTCCCCTGGGAGTTAGCTGAACTGTGCACGGGGAAGCTTCAGACTAAACTCCTGCAGTCCATTGGCAAGATCTGCAAGGGAAGCTCTTTGATCGTTTATTATATCACTCTGCCTAAAGTAATCTATTCATTAAACAAAAGTCTGGACGTCAAGAAAATCCATTAGGAAGGAATGATCGTCCCACTCAAACCGACGGGACATTAAACAAAAACGGCAGCAGAGACTGGTGTCATGGGACAGGAAGCACGTGGACAGGTCCGGTGACCAACTCCAAACTCTAGGGTGACTTTGTGTGTTAGAATTCCCTGTTTCTGTTAGCTGGACAGCCAGGAATAATGCGGGAATAATGAGAGTTCTATGGTTTTGTGTGTGCGTGTGGGGCGGTGGGGGGGGAGGGGGGTGGGGTGCGATAGTGGACAAACTGTTGGCTGTTTTTGTATGAAAGTCGCAATATCCCTAAAACCCCTAAACATCACTGATCATCGTGAGTGGGAAGGAACTGCAGATGGTGGTTTACACCAAAGATAGACTCAGAATGCTGGAGTAACTCAGCGGGACAGGCAGCATCTCTGGAGAGACGGAATGGGTGACGTTTCGGGTCGAGACCCTTCATCAGACTCTGAATGACTCCAGCATTGTGTGCCTATCATCACTGATCACCACACACGTGTTGGACACCCTCGACCGGCTTAGCAGCATCTGTGGAGAAAACACCAGTTCTAATACAGGTAGACAAAAATGCTGGAGAAACTCAGCGGGCGAGGCAGCATCTAATACAGGCTCTCGACTCGAAACGTCGATTTGCACCCTCCACATACGTATTTTCGACCGCTGACTTCTTCCATGGTTCTGTTTCAGTCACTATTGCTGCCCTGGTGACATTTCGCCTGGACCCAACAGACAGCGCAGTTGATGTTGTCAGTTCGGGAACACGCAGAGAAAGTTCCTACAACTGTAATGTCACGGTGACCAGTGCAGGGAAAACACCCACACGACTCACTGGAATGACCTTCGCACAGAGATATTCAGCAGAGAACTGGGGACAGTGGGAGGAGGCTCTGTGATCCGGGATACAGGGAGATTTTGATCCTCTTCGTACATAGGTTTCCCACAGACTTTCTCCCGCCAACTTCTCAAATAGACTCTTCTTGCTTGAAGTTTCAGCCATAGGGGAGAGCAGATGGCAATAGCCAGTGGGGTCGCTGGACCTGTCCTTATATTGTATGGAGGAGGGGCTGGGCAGTCAGGCACCACAACCAGTACCCGGAGCAGCATCGACACAACAGCACCCTTTGGCCTGCAGTAGTGAATAAACGCTGTAGTGTTCCGCGTGTGCGAGTGAGTGCGCGTGTGTGTGCGTGTCCGTATGAATGCGGGCGTGCATGTGTCAGTGTGCACGTGTGTGAGGGTAATATGAGTGTGCGAATGTATCTGAGTGTATATTTGTGTGCATGTGTCAGTGTGAATTTATGTGTATGAGTGTGTGCCTGTAAACGTGTGAGTGTACTTGTATGCGTATGTGTCTGCCTGGAAACATATATTCTGCACGGAAACAGGCCGTTCAGCCCAACGCAGCCATGCCAACCAAGGCGCCTTGCTGAGTTCATCCCATTCGCTGCATTTACCCAGATCCTTCGATAGCGTTTTCTCGAGGAACAACACTTTATATTCCGCCGGGAATATCTAAACCAACTGCATGGACATTGAATTCTCATTTCAGGTGATTGGCTCCCATTCTGTCCAGTTTTCTCTCATGTTCCACCCAGCTCCTCTCTCACACACCCTTTCCTCCTAAGCCCCCTCAGCACTTTATCACCCAGTTTCCTCCCACCCACACCATCTGACCGTCGCCCTCCCCCTCCATGGATCACGCCCCACGCGTTTCCAGCTGTCCGTGTTAGCTTCTACCTTTCACCTCTGTTTTACCAGATTACACAATATGCAACCCTTCGGCGAGTCCTTGTTCCCTCCCAACCTATGTGACTATCTCCACCCTTCCCCTCCCCCACCTGATTGCTATGTGCCAATGTGTAGGAAGGAACTGCAGATGCTGGGTTTAAACCGAAGATAGACACAAAAAGCCGGAGTAACTCAGCGGGACAGAAAGCATCTCTGGAGAGACGGGAATGGGTGACATTTCGGGTCGAGGCCCTTCTTCAGACTCTTCGATGCCTTGACCCGAAACGTCACCCATTCCTTCACTCCAGAGATGCTGACTGTCCCGCTGAGCTACGCCGGCTTTTTTGCGTCTATATGCTATCATGGTGACCCCCTCCCCTCCTCACCAGAATACACTTATCACTTGCCAGCTCATGTTATACCCCGCCTCTATATACTGGCTATATCGCCTCTGCTCTTTCTGTTCAGGTGAAGAATCTCGACCTGAATGGTCCACTGTCCATACCCTCCATAGATACTGGAGTTCCTCCAGCGTCTTGTTCTTTGCTGCAGAATGCAGATTCCAGCATCTGCAGCCTTTTGTGCCTCTGTCTAAACCAAGCATCTGTTCAAATGTATATTAAAGATTGTAATTGTACCCGCCTCTACTACCTCTTCTAGTAGCTCGTTCTATCGGCGTATCACGCCCCTTGTGTGGAAAAAGTTGCCCCTCGAGTTGCTTTAAGTCTTTCCATTTTTACTTTAACTCGTTTTAGAGTCATCTACCCTGTGGTAAAAGCTGGTGACCACCCGCCTTAGATACCTCGTGATGTTATAAACCTACGTGTGTCAGTGTGCCATGTGATATCGTGGATGTCTTTGTGAATGTTATCGCATGTTTTGATGTATATCTCGGAGATGAGTTTCAATTAACCAATGTATTTAATCTAAAACTAATTTTAAAGCATTTTTGGAAGCGAGGGGAGATGTCCTCAGAGGGATACTGGTGAATTAGCGATATTGTACACAATTGAAACTTCAATTGAGCACAGAAATACAATATTATCTTTAGTGGGTAGACAAAAGTGCTGGAGGAACTCAGCGGGTGCAGCAGCATCTATGGAGGGAAGGAAATAGGCAACGTTTCGGGCCGAAACCCTGAATGCCTCCATCAGTGGTGGGTCTTCGATCATCAGAGCTGAACTCTCTAAAGATCGGGAAACCGCATTGCCCTTTTTCAAGAGTTCCATACTGACACCGCGTAAGTGGTGTCAATATTGAACTCTTGAGAAAGGGCAATGCGGTTTCCCGATCGCCACCAGAGAGTTCAGCTCTGACGATCGAAGACCCACCACTTCATGTAGAGGCATTTCCACTCCAGTCTCACGAGTGGTGGACTTGAGAGATGCCAAGCCGCGATCTGCGGTGTAGCTCCAACATGTTTCTGGTGTTGCACTGAACCGAGACGCCGGCGAAATGTGGGAATGATAGGGGTGTGGAAAAGTATGAGCGTTCTCTGTGAGTACCAGATGTGTAGGGGGCGTGCTTAAAGTTCCCGCAGGCTGATTTACCTCCCCTCGACCATTTCTGCCCAGACTCCTCAACCCAACACAGGGAAGAAATGGAATGATTTCCGTTTTAAAAATCGGCAATTTCTTTAGTCGAAGCCGGTTGCGATGCTAGTTGAAGGTGGTTGCCGGAGGACAAAAACCTCCGGGAACCGCACGGAAACCTTGGGTGGGGCGCAAAGTCTCCAGAGGTTTCCGTTCAGGTTTCCTAAGTGGGACAGGGGCTTTTACCAACCCGCATGGTTTAGTCTTTGGGGGGAAACGGAGCACCCGGAGAAACCCCACGGCATCACACGGAGGACTTGCAAACTCCACGTAGACGGGAGAACCGGATTGAACCCGGGCCCCTGTAGCTGGGAGGTAGTGGCTCTTCCACTGCGCCACTGATGCCAAGGAACTATTTAATGGGAGATATTGTTCCGTTGCCCTGACCAACAATCCTCGCTCAAACAACAGTATTGGGAGTTGTGGGAGCTTGCTGTGTAAAAAATGGCCTCTGCGTGAAACCACCTGCTCTATTTCACCGGATGCTCGGACTAAGGGATGCCCTCGGTGCTATAAAAATGCAAGTCTGTCCTATTTTAATCTGCTTCCCCCGCAGCTGTATTTAGCTCCAGCTAATCCGAAGTGAGACTAATGTATACAGCGGTGGTTCCCACAAACACTTCATAATACTCGACAGCTCTTTCCTACTCAGGGTCAGGTTTCTATTGCGGTTTCACACGGGTATTATATATATATATATAACTCGACTTTACATCATCGCTGTTTACACAGCGGGAACTGCGCTCCCTTGGTCAGTCGGCTGGGCGGGTGGCCAGTATGTATACTCTCATGCACACAGCGGCGGCACTGAACAATGTGCATTGGTTTAGTTGGATACGTTGGTACCAAAGATCTTAGAGCTCTAAGATCTTTGGTTGGTACCTCGTTTTTTTGTGCGTAGGGTGTGTTCCCAGGAAGCGAGACGCAAATGGAATCAGCGCTGAACATGGGGGATGTGACATTGGGAATTTGGGGCGGTTCAATGGCACGGCGGTGGACTTGCTGCCTTACAGTTCGATCCCGACTCCGGGTGCTGTTTCCGACACGGAGTTTCTACGTTATCCCCGTGACCGCGTGGGTTTTCTCCGGGTGCTCCGTTTTTATCTCACACTCAAAAGACCTACAGATTTTGCAGGTTAATTGGCTTCGGTAACACTGTGAATTGTTCCTAGTGTGTAGGATAGTAATCGCGGGTCGAGCGGACTCGGTGGGCCGAAGGGCCTGTTTCCGGGCTGCATCGCCAAAGTCTAATGGGAAGTCTAACGAGTAGGAACCTGGCGGAAATCCAGCAATGAATTGGAGTGGCTTCCTGAGTTATCGTTCAATTGGTCTCGGGGTTAGGAGGGCGGTGTGGCAGGATTTGTCCCGTCACACCCACTAGGTGAGGATGCTGACGCTTTGTCAACTAACCCCCCCACTCTCCCTACCCCCTCCCCCCCCCCCCCTCACCCCTCTCCCCCAACCCTCTCCCTCCCTCCCCAACGGCACTGCCGCACTCCCCGCCCCGGCCAAGAAGCATCTCTGAACGGCCACACTGCTCGCCCCAGCCCCTCAACGCTAGCCCTCCCAGGCAGCCTCTCCACACCGGGCCATGGCGATTATATAAATAAAGACACAAGTCGCTGAAGTAACTCAGCGCGTCTTACTTGGCAGTTTTGTTGGTAAACCAGAGAGATTCGCGCCAGTTTCGCCATGTACCTTGACGAGGAGTAATTTCTTCAGTCAGAGGGTGGGGGAATCTGTGGCATTCATTGCCACAGAAGGCTGTGGAGGCCAAGTCAATGGATATTTTTAAGGCGGAAATTGATAGATTCTTGATTAATACGGGTGTCAGGGGTTATGGGACAAGGCAGGAGAATGGGGTTGAGAGGAAAAGATAGATCAGCCACGATTGAATGGTGGAATATTCTTGATGGGCCGAATGGCCCAATTCTGCTCCTATCACATGAATTTACGACGAAATTCCATACAAGGCAGGGCACAGTTCCAGGGGATATCTCTTGATGTTGAGCGGTATTGTGAGTCACGGAGTAGAGGAGCACTCTGTACTACACTGGAAACTAGGAATAGGAATACTTCACTGTCACATGTGATAAGGCACAGTGAGATTATTTCCTTGCATACCCAATGTATACAAATAGTTACTACCTACGGCGTTGACAAAGTTACGCATGCCAGCTCCCCCTTTTGTCCCCCCTCCCCCTCAGCAGTTCCCCCCACGCCGGGTCCCCGTTGTCCTTTGTCCCCCCCCCCCCCCCCCCCCCCACCTCCCTCACGGCGGTCCTCCACCCAGGGTCCTTGCAGGGGCGGACCTACATTTTTGGGGCCCTGAAGCTTGAAATGTTATGGGGCCCCTTCGCAACCAGCAATGAGGTCTGTTATCTTCTTCAATGGGGTTGTCCCACGGCAGATCACCACAAATTTTAATTTCCGCCATAAATGTTAAAAGTGTTTTAAATTATTTATAATTATTCTATATTAAATATATATAGAATGAAACATCCTTCATGTGAACATTTTTTCGTTTACGGCTAGCCTACATGATACTTTAATAACCTGTTAATTTTAATTTTAACTATTATTTTGTATTGAATTACACTATATTATTAATATTATTATTTTTTTTAATATCCCTTCTCATTGAGTAGACGCAACATTTTTAAGCAATGTGGATTAAGCATGATATTCACCTCCAGAAACACAGTGGGAAGTATTGGCCGGGGGTCCAGGAGGTTGGCTAGGGGGTCCAGGGGCAGCCCCCCGGTGGGGGTTCAAGGGGCAACGACCCTGAAGTTCCTGCATTTTCAATAAATTGACAGTGATTTTCAAACTTTCTGCTGGTAGTTTACATAACAGAAGCTTAGAATTTTTCTGACCCACAAGCATTAAAATAACCCCCCCAAAATGTTTCTTTTAATGAAATAGACAATAGGTGCAGGAGTAGGCCATTCGGCCCTTCTAGCCAGCACTGCCATTCACTGTGATCATGGCTGATCATCGACATTACCCCGTTCCTGCCTTCTCCCTATATCCCTTGACTCCGCTATCTTTAAGAGCTCTATCTAACTCCCTCCTGAAAGCCTTCAGAGAATTGGCCTCCACTGCCCTCTGAGGCAGAGAATTCCGCGGATTCACAACACTCTGTGTGAAAAAGTTTTTCCTCAACTCCGTTCTAAATGGCTTACTCCTTATTCTTAAACTGTGGCCCCTCACGTGAGCGGAGCGGCTCCAACCAGGGGGCGGGGCCGGGTTCGGAGAGCGGCACAGGCGCACTGGTGGGGGCGGGGGGGAGGGGAGCACGTGTGCTGACGTTGACGTTGAGCCCGAGCTACACCCGAGCGAGGTTTAGTGAGCTGAGGTTTAAGTGTGAGGCGAAGTTTAGTCGAGGCGAGGGGTTTAGTCGAGGTGAAAGATCAGATTCATTTCTAGGAAAACAAAAAATCGGTATTCCGATTTAAATCGGAAGAATATCTGGACTAAAGTCACTTCTGCGGCCCCTCCAAATTTGGGGCCCCAGAAGCTTAAGCTTCATTAGTTTCATAGTGGATCCGCCCCTGGGGAACACACTTCCCACTGTTAATTATCGTGTTGCACAGGGAGCCAAATGCAACGTAATTTCGTTTGGAACTGCATATATCAATGTATTTCTAAATGACAATAAAGTTTGTTTGACTTGACTTGACTTTGGGTCCTAGTATACAGTAGTAAGGGCAAGGCACCAGCGCAGGAATATAGAGATAATGTGCTGATATCCCCAGAATCTCTCAGTGAATATAGTTCAAGCTGTTGACAGTTTTAGGATGTCTAAGGCTGAAGTTTATCATTGAAAGTTCAACGCACTCTTTCCTGAAATGTTAATGGGAGTGAGGTCATGTGCAAGGGCGCTGGATAAATCATAGAATCATAGAATCATAGAAAATAGGAGCAGGAGTAGGCCATTCGGCCCTTCGAGCCTGCACCGCCATTCAATATGATCATGGCTGATCATCCAAATCAGTATCCTGTACCTGCCTTCTCTCCATACCCTCTGATCCCTTTAGCCACAAGGGCCACATCTAACTCCCACTTAAATATAGCCAATAAATTGGCCTCAACGACCTTCTGTGGCAGAGAATTCCACAGACTCACCACTCTCTGTGTGAAAAATGATCTTCTTATCTCGGTCCTAAAAGACTTCCCCCTTATCCTTAAACTGTGACCCCTTGTTCTGGAGTTCCCCAACATCGGGAACAATCTTCCTATATCTAGCCTGCCCAACCCCTTAAGAACTTTGTAAGTCTCTATAAGATCTCCCCTCAATCTCCTAAATTCCAGCGAGTACAAGCCGAGTCTATCCAATCTTTCTTCATATGGAAGATATGCCATCCCAGGAATCAGTCTGGTGAACGTTCTCTGTAATCCCTCTATGGCAAGAATGTCTTTCCTCAGATTAGAAGACCAAAACTGTGCGCAATACTCCAGGTGTGGCCTCACCAAGACCCTGTACAACTGCAGTAGAACCTCCCTGCTCTTGTACTCAAATCCTTTTGCTATGAATGCTAACATACCATTAATTTTCTTCACAGCCTGCTGCACCTGCATGCCTACTTTCAATGACTGGTGTACCATGACACCCAGGTCTCGTTGCATCTTCCCCTTTCCTAATCGGCCACCGTTCAGATAATAGTCTACCCTCCTGTTTTTGCCGCCAAAGTGGATAACCTCACATTTATCCACATTATACTGCATCTGCCATGCATTTGCCCACTCCCCCAGCCTATCCAAGTCACCTTGCAGCATCCTAGCATCCTCCTCACAGCTAACACTGCCCTCCAGCTTCGTGTCACCCGCAAACTTGGAGATGTTGCATTCAATTCCTTCATCCAGATCATTAATATATATTGTAAATAGCTGGGTTCCCAGCACTGAGCCTTGCGGTACCCCACTAGTCACTGCCTGCCATTCTGAAAATGACCCATTTACTCCTACTCTTTGCTTCCTGTCTGCCAGCCAGTTCTCTATCCACATCAACACTGAACCCCCAATACCATGTGCTTTAAGTTTGAATGCTAATCTCTTATGTGGGACCTTGTTGAAAGCCTTCTGAAAGTCCAGATACAAAACATCCACAGGTTCTCCCTTATCCACTCTACTAGTTACATCCTCGAAAAAGTCTATAAGATTCGTCAGACATAATTTACCTTTCATAAATCCATGCTGACTTTGTCCAATGATTTCACCACTTTCCAAATGTGCTGCTATCCCATCTTTAATAACTGACTCTAGCATTTTCCCCACTACCGATGTTAGACTAACTGGTCTGTAATTCCCCGTTTTCTCCCTCCCTCCCTTTTTAAAAAGTGGGGTTACATTAGCTACCCTCCAATCCTCAGGAACTACTCCAGAATCTAAAGAGTTTTGAAAAATTATCACTAATGCATCCACTATTTCTGGGGCTACTTCCTTAAGTACTCCGGGATGCAGCCTATCTGGCCCTGGGGGTTTATCGGCCTTTAATCCATTCAATTTACCTTACACCACTTCCCGGCTAACCTGGATTTCACTCAGTTCCTCCATCTCATTTGACCCCCGGTTCCCTGCTATTTCCGGCAGATTATTTATGTCTTCCTTAGTGAAGACAGAACCAAAGTAGTTATTCAATTGATCTGCCATGTCCTTGTTCCCCATGATCAATTCACCAGTTTCTGACTGCAAGGGACCTACATTTGTTTTAACTAACCTTTTTCTCTTCACATATCTATCAAAACGTTTGCAGTCCGTTTTTATGTTCCCTGCCAGTTTTCTTTCATAATCTATTTTCCCTTTCCTAATTAAGCCCTTTGTCCTTCTCTGCTGGACTCTGAATTTCTCCCAGTCCTCTGGTAGGCTGCTTTTTCTGGCTAATTTGTTTGCTTCATCTTTAGTTTTGATACTATCCCTGATTTCCCTTGTTATCCATGGATGCACTACCTTCCCTGATTTATTCTTTTGCCAAACTGGGATGAACAATTGTTGTAGTTCATCCATGCAGTCTTTAAATGCCTTCCATTGCCTATCCACCGTCAACCCTTTAAGAATCACTTGCCAGTCTATCTTGGCCAATTCACGTCTCAAACCCTCAAAGTTACCTTTCTTTAAGTTCAGAACCCTTGTTTCTGAATTAACAATGTCACTCTCCATTCTAATGAAGAACTCAACCATATTATGGTCACTCTTGCCCAAGGGGCCACGCACAACAAGACTGCTAACTAACCCTTCCTCATTACTCAGTACCAAGTCTAGAATAGCCTGCTCTCTCGTTGGTTCCTCTACATGTTGGTTTAGAAAACTATCCCGCATACATTCCATGAAATCCTCTTCCTCAGCTCCCCAGCCAATTTGATTCACCCAATCTATATGTAGATTGAAGTCACCCGTTATAACTGTTTTACCTTTGTTGCACGCATTTCTAATTTCATGTTTGATGCCATCCCCAACTCCACTACTACTGTTAGGTGGACTGTACACAACTCCCACTAGTGTTTTCTGCCCCTTAGTGTTTCGCAGCTCTACCCATATCGATTCCACATCCTCCAAGCTAATGTCTTTCCTTTCTATTGCGTTTATCTCCTCTCTAACCAGCAACATACTCCACCTCCTTTTCCTTTCTGTCTATCCCTCCTGAGTATTGAATATCCTTGGATGTTCAGCTCCCAGTCTTGATCACCCTGGAGCATGTCTCCGTGATCCCAACTATATCATATAGTTGGGATCAGTAATTGGTCCCAACTATATCAACTAAATCAGGATCAGTAATTGAAATCAGAGACCTCTGTTGAATAACATCCACAGGGAATCCAGTGAACTTTGTCCCATGGCAATGACCGAGATTTCAAGACGTGAGCCAACTTGGATAAAGTTGTATCCTGTGTCTCGGGAGAGTGGCCAAGGCGCTTAACGTTCGCACTGGTAGAGAGCTGGGAACAGTTGCTCAAGGCTCCGACACCTCGCTGACATGGTCAACATTCCCGCTAAAACTAATCCCACCAGGCCAGACCCAGCCCTGGTTACATTAGTTATATTTACCCAGAGGGCGGTTGAAATCTGTGTGAGTGTGTGGACATAGAGACTCCCACAACGTTTAACAAGTAATCTCAAGCAATCGATTGTGATCACATATTGTCTTTCTACTTACTGGATAGCACGCAACAAAGGCTTTTCACTGTACCTCGGTACACGTTACAATAAACTCAACCCAAGCATCTGAACAATCAGTGCCTGATTCACTGAGACATAGAAGGCTCTAGCCTGAGCTTGGATAAATGGGACTAGTGGGTCCTGAGCTGAATCATTGCTTATCCATTCCCTCCACTCACACTGCCTGACCCGCTGAGTTGCTCCAGCACTTTGTGTTAGATACGTACCACAGTGCGCAAGAACAGGATTGACCCAAAGGCCAGTTTCTGTGCTGTGCGATGTACACTCAAGGAATTGCAGATGCTGGTTTACAAAACAAAAGGCACAAGGTGTTGGAGTAACTGAAGGGTCCAGACCCAAAATGCCCCCTATCCATGTCAAGAGTGGAGCTAGGAGTCAGACGTGATTAATTGTCACATGTACTGAAAACGGAAAAGTTGCTCGCTGGAGTATTCACAGACATTTTTAACCTTTCCCTAGCACACTCCCCCATGCCAACGTGCCTGAAAACCACCACTATCATCCCGGTGCCCAAGCAGACAAACTCAACTCCCTCAATGACTACAGGCCCGTTGCTCTTACATCTATAGTCTCCAAGTGCTTTGAAAGGCTGGTCCTAGGTCACCTTAAATTGTCTCTCCCCTACTCACTCGACCCACACCAGTATGCATATAGGGCTAATAGATCTACAGAGGATGCCATAAACACTGTCCTCCATGCTGTACTTCAGCATCTAGAGGAGAAGGGGTCATATGTCAGGATGCTTTTTGTTGATTTCAGCTCAGCTTTTAATACAATCATACCCAGCAAGCTGATCACAAATGCTAGACCTTGGCCTCAGCAGTCAACTGTGTCGGTGGATATTGGACTTTCTCAGTGTACGCCCACAGACGGTGAGACTTGGACCCTACACCTCGACATCCCTGACCCTCAGCACAGGAGCACCGCAGGGCTGTGTGCTCAGTCCGCTCCTCTACGCCCTATACACACATGACTGCTTGCCCCATCACCCCGCAAATAGGATCATAAAATTTGCGGACGATACAACTGTGGTGGGGCTGATCTCAAATGGGACCGAGGTCGCCTATAGAGAGGAGGTGCACAGACTTTCTGAGTGGTGTGCTCACAACAATCTCTCTCTGAACACTAAAAAGACAAAGGAGATCATCACTGATTTCAGGCGACATGGAGCGGAGCTCAGGCCACTGGAGATAGGGGGCGAGGAGGTGGAGAGGGTGCCTAGTTTTAAATTTGTGGGGATCAAAATCAGTGAGGATCTTAAATGGACCGTGAACTCTGCTGTAGTTGTAAAAAAGGCGCAACAAAGACTTTACTTCCTCAGAACACTGAGGAAGGCCCATCTGTCTGCTAAACTGCTGGAGTCTTTCTACCGCTGTTCGGCAGAAAGTATACTGACTTACTGCATAACTGCCTGGTTTGGGAACTGTTCAGCAGCTGACAGAGCAGCTCTCCAGAGGGTGATAAAAACTGCCCAGGGTATCATTGGACTCCCCCTGCCCCCTCTGGAGGACATTTACCACTCCAGATGCCGCAACAGGACCTGTAATATCGTGAAAGACATTACACATCCTTGTCACCACCTTTGCACACTGCTGCCCTCAGGAAAAAGGTACAGGTCGTTAACGTCACGCACTGCCAGACTCAAGAACAGCTTTTACCCATCAGCAATCTTGGAACTGAATTCTGTCTCGGAAGCGGGTTATGGGGAAGGGGGGGGGGGGGGAGGGTGGGAGACAGTGTTAAATTATGTAAATGTGAATCCATGGGTGGGTTTGGGGAGGGAGGGAGTGTAAAAAGTATGAGTATGTGAATGTTTGAAGTTCTTTTAAATGGAAAGACACAGTAATCTTGTTGTATGTGACACATGCAATGGCAATAAAGCATTCTAATCTAAAATTGAAATTATTAATTGCAGCAGCGTAACACGTCTGTAAAAACAATACTCATAGATAACACAATAAACAAAAATGTTCAATAAATTATAAAAAAACATATTAATGCATAACATATGCATGAAGCCCCTAATGTAACCAAGACAGTTCCTAGTTTGTAACTTAGTTGGTACAAGATCCTGATGGTTATTGGGAAGAAGCTGTTACTGAACCTGGAGGTCACAGTTTTAGGAATCCTGTAGCTTCTTCCCGATGGCAGGAGTGAAATTACAGTATGGTGTAGATTCTTGATGATGCTGACTGCCTTTTTGAAGTAGTCCTTCCCATAGATCTCTTCAATGGTGAGGATGTCAGTAATCTTGAAGGAGTGGGCATTGGCCACCACTTTTTTTATCAGTGAATGCTCATAGTCTTTTGCCCAGGTTTGGGGAACCATGAACTAGAGGACATGGGTTGAATGTGAGAGGGAAAGTGTAGATGGTTTTGCATGCAACCAATAACATAGTTACCTCAGTACCATTAACCCCGCCTAGTTAACATCAATCATAACGCCTTCCCCTTCCTGGATACGGTTCACTAGAAGAATGTAGCCAGTATTTGAGGATGTATGTAATACCTTGTGCTATCATTAAAATGTGTTGAACACTTTTAGAGTTTGTAAAGTGCCTATTTACATGGTGTCGGAGCTGGAAGATACTTGCGCCTACCTGTCTGTCGGGTCCCCCTGTTTTTTCTGCTCCTCCGGGGGAAGGGGGAGGCATCCGTACGCGCTCGGGCCGGATCAGCAAGCCACCTGTTCGTTATGGCGATTCTGTTTAATTCTGTTTAATTCTGTTGTAGTGACAACGGTCTGTTTCTTTTAAATTTTCTAAGGGGAAGGATGTAGATGGTTTTGCATGCAACCAATAACATAGTTACCTCAGTACCATTAACCCCGCCTAGTTAACATCAATCATAACGCCTTCCCCTTCCTGGATACGGTTCACTAGAAGAATGTAGCCAGTATTTGAGGATGTATGTAATACCTTGTGCTATCATTAAAATGTGTTGAACACTTTTAGAGTTTGTAAAGTGCCTATTTACAGAAAGGATCTATCAGGAATCTGAGAGGTAATTTTTTCACACAGAGGGTGGTGGATAAATGGAGTGAGGTACCATAGGAAAGTTTAGATGGAAGATAAACAATGCTGGAGTAACTCAGTGGGTCAGGCATCATCTCTGGAGAAAAGGAAGCGGTGATGTTTCGGGTCAGAACCTTTCTTCAAACCCTGAACCCTTTCGCCAGCATTTTGCGACTATATTCTGTATATACCAGCATCCGCACTTCCTTCCAACACCTGATTTGATGGATATGGGCCAGACACAGGCAGACGGGAATCTGGTCAGCATGGACAAGGTGGGCCGAAGAGCCTGATTCTGCACTGTATCTCTGAGTGAGCGAGTGTTCACTGAGATTGCAGGGACACTGCCCATGCAGTGATGTCAGTAACTTGGATTCTGCTTGGATTAGAGAGATGGTGTGCAATTTTGCCTGACTCTGCGGAACCTGTTGGCAGCTGTGCGCCACCATGCATCTGCTCCATGACATTGCCAAGTGCAGTGTGAGTTGTGGGAAAGGCCGGAATGATTCCCATCGTCCCAAATACTGAACATCATCAGATGGGAAATACTCGAGCACCTTGTTGTGGCTGCTGTCCCCCATTTGGCAGGGTGACCAAAAGGCAACAGAGATCCCCAGCTGCGGCCACTGATGGGCAGATATGCTGAATGACAGATTAGTTGACTTTAGTTTAGAGCTACAGCACGGAAGCAGGCCCTTTGGCCCACCAGGTCCACGCTGACCAGCGATCCCCATGCATGCACAATCCTATAGACGAGGGACAATTTACAATTTTTACTGAAGCCAATTAACCTACAAACCTGTCTTTGGAGTGTGGGAGAAAACTGGAGTACTCGGAGAAACCCACGTGGTCATAACCAAGCGTGAGCATACAAACTGCGTATAGACAGCACAAGTAGTCAGGATTGAACCCGGATCTCTGGCGCTGGAAAAGGCAGCAACTTTACCTTGCCACGTGCCACGACCGATGGCATGCGAGCTTTCTGCCTTTCCACACGGCACACAGCAAGGTTGGTGGAAGTTGCTCAGCGCCAGCATTGAGGCAGAGAGGAGAGCATTGGCTGTGGTTTGGGGGAATACTTACCCGACCTTTGGCTCAAATGTTACCTCAGACCCAAACTTGAATCAGTGGGATGACGCTGGTTCCACGCCTCATTTTCATTGTCTTGAGATTTTTATCAGAGATATCCTTTACCTGAAAGAGTAATCGTGGGTTCAGGTTGGCATTTCCCACCTCACTGATCCTCTGTCTACGCGACTTTCCCTCAGGCCCTGACCTTCACGCAGTTTAGTAGTCCCTCAGCATTGCCCCTCCCATAGTGTATTGCTCACTCAGTACTTCCCCTCCCACAGTAGAGACTTCCCTCAGCACTGCCCCTTCCCCAATGGAGCAAACCCTCAGCACTGCCCCAACCAGGTTCAGGAATAGCTACTTCCCCACAGCCATCAGGCTATTAAACTTGGCTCGGTCAAAGCTCTGAACATTAATACCCCTTTATCTGTTATTTGCACTTAATCAATTTATTTATTCATGTGTGTATTTACGTATATAATGGTATATGGACACACTGATCTGTTTTGTAGTCAATGCCTACTATGTTCTGTTGTGCTAAGCAAAGAAAGAATTTCATTGTCCTGTCAGGGACACATGACAATAAACTCTTTTGACTTTGACTGGACTCACATGGTGGCACTCCCTCAACGCTACCCCTTTCACAATGCCACGCTCCCTCTGTATTTACCCTCTCCCGCTCATCTCCCTTCTCCTTAACCCCTAATCCTCCTTGAACCCTTAGCCCCGAGCCCTGCACTTCCCCAATGCCCTCCTCCAGATTGACCAGATGTTCCAGACACAAATTGTAGGAATGGATAAAAAAAGACTGTGAGACACACATCAAATCACATGAGCCCATCAGCATGCTATTTTGGCTCAATGCCCAAGTTGATGAGTTACATAACACATCAGTGAGATCACATCTGGAGGCCTGGATACAGCGTTTGTCTCCTTATTTAAGGAAGCAGTTTGGAAGTGGTTCAGAGGAGACTTCCTGGTACAACAATCGGAATGGGCAGGTTGCCTTGTGAGGAAAGGTGGGCAGTTGGATACTAGCCCAGCATGAGAGGTGGATGGAGGATCCTCGGAGGTCTGGGCGGGGTGGCTGTGGAGAGGACATTCCCCGAACTAGGTCAGAAAAGTTCACAACTAGGGTCACTTTTGAAACATAAGAGAGCGCGCAGTTAAAATGATTTTTGAGAAACGTTTTTTTAAAATTGCGATTCTTTGGCACTCTCAAAGGGCAGCATGAACAGAAACCATGAGTATTTTCAAGGCAGAGCAAGATAGGAGGCGAGGTATTGAGGTTGCAGTCACGTCAGCATTGATTTTACAGGGCTTGAGGTATAAATGGCCAATTTCTTCTCCATTAGCAGCCTCCACCCACAGCCCTACTCCATCCCTCAGTCCCCCCCCCCCACCCTCAGCCCCTCTCCATCCCTCAGCTACCCTCAGCTGTACTCCACCCTCAGCCCTCCTCCACCCTCAGCCCCCCCCACCCTCAGCCCTTCTCCATCCCTCAGCTACCCTCAGCTGTACTCCACCCTCAGCCCTCCTCCGCCCTCACCCCTCCTCCACCCTCAGCCCTTCTCCATCCCTCAGCTACCCTCAGCTGTACTCCACCCTCAGCCCTCCTCCGCCCTCAGCCCTCCTCCACCCTCAGCCCTTCTCTATGCCTCAACCACCCTCAGACCTACCTCCATCCCTCAGCCCTGCCCCCACAGTCCTACACCCCCCCCCAGCCCCCAACTCCCCTCAGCCCTCCACTCCCCTCGGCCCTACTCCACTGCCAGCCCTACTCCACCCTCAGCCCTACCACACCCTCAGCACAGCACAGCCAGAAACAAGGAATTGCAGATGCTGGTTTACACAAAAGGACAGAACATGCTGGAGTAACTCAGCAGGTCAGGCAGTATGGTCTGGACAACATGGATAGGTGATTGTTCAGATTGGGACCATTCTTCTTCAGCCTGGGTTGTTCCTGGTTTATGTGAAGGAGAAGCTTTCCTAATGGATGGTGCACAGGCACCCTCTGTATGGTGCTGTCTTACAGGCCCTTTCTCAGCCAGAGCCAGCATTGGGAGCCGACTGAAGCATAGACCAAGGTCTTTCTGTAGTCACACTAAGAAAGCTGAGGCACCCAATTCAGCCTTGGCCTGTTCTGTTAATGGATTTCTGCAATTAATCTACTTCCACACGCCAACCAATCCAATTTCCCTGATCATTCTGATTAATCTCATTTCCACACTCTCTTTAATGAATCTCACTGTACCCTCCAAATATTCCCACATCTTCTCTCCCTCTGGCTAATCCCACATTCCTGCACTCTCCACACTTCTGATGGTCTATCGGCAACTTGGAAATAGAGGGTGGCTCACTGCATTAGAGGGTGGGAGATGCTTGGTGCGTTTCATCGCGTTTCAGTGAAATTCATCTTTGTGTACAGCTCAGTTCAAGTATCACTATACATGAGCACTTAGATACATCTTAGATAAGCATCTCAGATACAGTACAAGTGTACAGCAGTAGTACACTGAGACGTCGGTTTTGGCAACTCTGCCAAAATCTCCAAGTCCCAGTTTGCAAGTGCTGGGTTCTTGACCTGACCATGAAGGCCCGCAGTCCTGGTGGCGTTGCAGGGTTGGCCTGGCCAGGCATAGCTGCCCAGGATAAGAGGTACACCACCTAAGTAGAGGGGATGTGGGAATTTGCACAACCAGAAGCGAGTCTGCCATGTGATCAAGAATAGACACAAAATGCTGGAGTAACTCCGCGGGACAGGCAGCATCTCTGGAGAGAAGGAATGGGTGGCATTTCGGGTCTCGACCCAAAACGTCACCCATTCCTTCAATCCAGAGATGCTGCCTGTCCGGCTGAATTACGCCGGCATGTTGTGACAATCTTCAGTGTAAACCAGCATCTGCGGTTCCTTCCTACAGCATCTTTTCCTCGCACGGAAGTGGAATGGGGTTAATTGCCACCTCCAGTGGGGATGGACTAAGTAGAAGGGTCTCGACCCGAAACGTCGCCTATCTCCTTCGCTCCTTAGATGCTGCTGCACCCGCTGAGTTTCTCCAGCCTTTTGTGTACCCTGGACTAAGTAGATCTGAGTGACTGCGGTTTGAGATATGTCCCTGGGATCTATTCCATAATGCCTCAGAGGTTTATCCACCCACACCGTGATATTTTACGGTTTACGTGATGGGAAAGGAGCGCAATTCCAAGCTTTTCCCTGGGGCCGACATGAAAGCGCTTCAAATGGTCTCAGTTTGAAATTTTGGCCATCGCCATGGGAACCAGCCGACGTGGTGATGTGATAAGGATTGAAGCGTAAATTCAAAGAGCAAATCCAAGTAAAACAGGCTGCGTCAGTTGGCTGGGGGTTGCGCGGACACAAGGTAATTAATGAGCCACGGTGCGCTTGGACACTGGATCATGAATCAGCCAGACCAAGCTTGAGCTCTGGAGTCTCAACCGTCGCTGGCGCAAGGTATCCCTGGGGTTTCTCTTCACCAGGAACCACCTTATCCAATGTCACTTCCTCCCCCTTTACACCCTTTATTATCCCACCAAGTCTAATCCCACCCTCCCTCTCTACACACTTCCATATCCCACCCAGTCTAACCCCACTCACACCCTCTCCACACACTTTTAATATCCCACCTTGTCCAACCCCACTCTCTCTCTCGCTCTCCACATCTCCTCCACTTCCTTTACCCCCCCCCCCCCCCCCCCCCACACACACACACACAGGCACACAGCAATGAATAGCAATGCAACAACAAGGAGATCACAGTCACGAAATGCCAGCAGTCATCAGATCCACTCCTATTGAACCAAACCCTTCAAAACTCAGCGCCCTGGGCTTCTGTGCAGATTCCGATTGTTTTAGGGATCTGTATTTAGTTTGTGTGTCTCGAACTGCAGGATTACTCGCTTCCAGGTTTCAAGTTTCTTTTACTCTTTGACATGTTGAACCAACCCCGCGGAGGGAGGGAGGGAGATGGGGGAAGACTGTGGGAGAGGAAGTACAGTGGTGTTGCCAAGGACAAATGCTGGGACATTGCGATTTCGGCCTCCGCCCACTCTTGCACTGTTCCTCAGCCGAACAAGTCTCCAAAATCCGCGCCTGGGGACTGGGAATCAGAGATTTCCTCAGAGCGTGGGCGGATGAGACCTTTGACACAAGCCAGCAAGGGTTCTCAGCTAATGGACACTCGTTTGCATATGATTTAAGGATGGGAGAGGAATGTAACAATGCTTAAGATCAGCATTGCTGGAGAAATCCCAGACGAACGGGTTTGCCATTAACGGAGAGCCTTTGTGAAAGAAATTCCAGAGGAAATGCTGAGGAATGTCGTGGGCGAGGAAAGGTACCAACTTTTCACTGCAGTTAAAAATGAGTTTAACTCTAAATTAACCCTGTCCACAAGAGCTTAAGTGTACTTAAGCGCACTGATCCTCCTCCGTACATCAACAGCAAGTATGTCGATCCTGTGGACATGTTAAATGCCGGCTCATTAATCCCCAGCTACATGTGCACAGATGCCAATCCAAGCTACTCTAGGTAAATTGTACACATTAGGTTCATTGGTGTTTACACATTAAGTGGACAGTAATGCACCCAAGGACACAAATAGTGCTGGTGTGACTCAGCAGGTCAGGCAGCGTCTCTGGAGTACATGGATAGATGAGGTTTCAGGTCGAAACCCTTGTTTAGATTGTATATCAAACAGCATCTGAAGTTCCTCGTTTCTCAAACCTCCTCATTGCTCATTTGGGAAAGTACCATTGGTCTTTACCCCTCCGGCTCTGGTCTTTGGGATATCATTGTGGAAGCAGTCTCCTTTGCCAGCAGCACAATGCTTTTAGATAGGCGCAAGCATGTGCAGGGAATGGAGGAATGAATATAGGACACGTGAAGGCAGCGGAGATCAGTGACAGCACAGTGGTGCAGCTGATGGAGCTGCTGCCTCCATGTTGGCTGCGTGGAGTTTGCACATTATCCCTGTGATAGTGAGGATTTCTTCCAAGTGTTTAACTTTTCTCCCATATCCCAAAGGCAAGTGTGGTTGTAACCTAATTGGCCTATGTGAAATTAATTCCAGAGTGTTGGGGTCAGTCAATTAGAAAGAGGGATACCAGAACTAGTGTGAATAGGTGACGGATGGTCAGCATGGGCTCGGTGGGCTGAGGTGCCTATTTCAATGCTGTATCCATCCAAACTAAACTAAACTTGGCATCATGTTCATCACAAACGTTGTGAGCCAAATGGCCTGTCCTTGTGCTGTTCTGTTCTATGTTCTAAGTTACTAAAACATGACCTGCCGTTAAAAAACAGGTCAATTTCACAAAACAGATGTTTTGTTGTTTAGTTTTTTTTGCTTCCAGCTGTGTTGGTCATTTGGGCTTCTCACTAACATTGATGGTGGGTCCAATTTCCCGCAACGCTAATGGCTTTTCCTCCTGTTGATCAGCGGGAGCGGTGTTGAGCAATCACACTGCAAGCGAACTGGAAAATATCCCAGCGCTCCACAAATATCAAACAGGTTCTGACATCGAGCCACATCATGAAATGTTGGGACAGGTGATTTGATCCTCAGACAAAGCCAGAGGATTCAGAGGGGATTTGTGTGGAGAGAATCCAGAGCTGGGGCCCGAAGCAAGATGAACGCTGCTAATAGTAAATAGGTTGGAGCAGGGAGAAGCAGATGATGGAAAGGTGGATTTGTAAGAGTGCAGATTTGATCTGAGCAAGTGTAAACTCCTAGACTTTAGGGACACTGTGTAGAAACAGGCCCTTGGAACTACCGAGTCCACGTCGACTAGCGATCATCCCATACACTCAGTAGGGACAATTTACAATTTTACCGAAGCCAATTAACCTACAAACCTGTACGTTTTTTGAGTGTGGGAGGAAAACGGTGAATCTGGATAAAACCCATGTGGTCACGGGGAGAACGTACAAACTCCGTACAGACAGCGCCCATAGTCAGGATTGAACCCGGGTTTCTGGCGCTGTAAGGCACCAGCTCTGTTGCTGCGCCACCGTGCCGCCCTTCTTGGACAGTGGGATGGGAGAGATTGTGGAAACAGGGATGAGAAATTTTAAATCAATGCAGTGCTAAGTGGGAGGCAGTTGAGCAGAGGGAAGGGGAAAGGGAGAGGACAGTGTTGCTGGAATTTTACGCCCACAGCCTGTAGTCATTGGTAGCACAGGCACAGGAGATGGGTTCAAGGTGACATCCTGTTTGAAAATCACAGGTACAGAGCTCTCTCCGCCCTCTGATCGTGTCACAGCGCTCCTCGTCATTTAACCCTTCGCCTCTCCAAATACTCCCCATATCACCCAGGTACCACTCCCCTCCCCCAACCCCCCCAACATGTCATCTGCAGTGATCACTGTTCCAACACACTCCCACCATGGCTCATCTCCACCTTGGGCCCTTTGTGAATCTGAGTCCACACAAAACCTTTCGTCAATTACCGAATCGTCAACTTCATTCAATTTCTCATCACTCCACCACATGGCCAGACTTTAATTTGCCTGGGCTCTGAGCTCTGGAACTCGCTCTCTACCATTCCTGGCCTCCCTCTCTCTCTCGCTCTCTCTCTCCACCTTCAGTTGCCTCGACCCCGAGCTCTGAAACTCCCTTCCTAACCCTGGTTCATGAATGCGGCAAGACTGATAGGCTGAAGGTCGTTTATTTCAATGCAAGGAACATTAAGGGTGATGCAGATTAATTTAGAGCTTTGATTAGTGCATGGAACTATAATATAAGCATTAGAGAGACTAGCTTGTGAGAGGGACCTGACTAGAAGCTCAACTCTCCAATGTGATGGAAAGCCATGGAAAGGAAATGGTGGAGCTGCACTACTGATCAAGGAGAATGCCATAGTCGACCTTAGAGGGACTTTTTGAGAGCAATAATAGGTGAAGCAATATAGCTAGAGCACATGGATAAGAGATGTGTAAGCATTATTATGGGATTATACGAGAGGCCTTCCATTAGCCATGAGATAGAGGAACAGATAAGTAGGCAGAGCATGGAAAAATGTAACAGCAACAGGATAGCTGTAGTGAATTGTAGGCAAATATGTTGCTGCCATTTATTTTGAGAAGGATGCAATACCAAAACAGGGATGTAATGCTGAGGCTGTATAGGGCACTGGTCAGACTGCATTTGGAGTATTGTGAGCAGTTTTGGGCCCCGCATCCGAGGAAGGATGTCTTGGCATTGGAGAGGGTCCAGATGAGGTTTATGAGAATGATCTCAGCAATGATAGGGTTAACATATGTGTTGGAAAGCACTGGCCCTGTACTCGCCGGAGTTTGGAAGGATGAGGGGGTGACCTCATTGATACTTACCGAATAATGAAAAGCCTAGATAGAGTGAATGTGGGGAGGATGTTTCCACTGGTGGGAGAGTCCAGGACTAGAGGCCATAGCCTCAGGATAAAAGGACGCACCTTTAGAAAGGAGATCTGAAGGAATTAATTTAGTCAGGGGCTGGTGAATCTGTGGAATTCATTGCCGCAGATAGCCATAGAGGACAAGTCAATGAATATTTTTAAGGCGGAGATTGACGAAGTTCTTGATAAGTACGGGTGTCAACGGTTATGGTGAGAAGGCAGGAGAATGGGGGTGAGGGAAAGATAATCAGCCCTGATTGAATGGTGGAATCAACCATGATTGATTGGTGGAATCAGCCCTGATTGAATGGTGGAATCAACCATGATTGATTGGTGGAATCAGCCCTGATTGAATGGTGGAATCAGCCCTGATTGAATGGTGGAATGAGCCATGATTGAATGCTCCTGGAACTAATGAACTGATGAATTACTTTAATTTCCCAATATTGACCAGAACTTCCTCAGTGCCAGAGGCTTAGATGGGACTATACTACATAGGTACATCCCATGGGATTTCTTGGCACAGTATGCAGATATTCTGAGCAAGGAAAAGGACTTACTAGTCCTTGTATTGGAAAATAAGCCTTGTTAGGTGATCGGAGTTCCAGCAAAAGAGCATTTTGAGAACAGCGATCATAAATAACTGCATTACTTATCATTTTGTCATGCTTATGGGTAAGAGTGTACCTCGGGAACAAGTGCAGAATTGGGGAAAGTTTGATAACAACGTTACTAGGCAGGAGCTGGTGAGAGTGGATTGGGAGCAGCTATTATTGTGTAAATCCACATTTGACATGTGGGAGTTATTAAAAGGCCATCTGGTCAGAATTCAGGACCAATATACTCCTTGGAGGAAGAAAGGCAAAGGAAAGGTTCAGGACAATGAGACATGTTGTAAATTTAGTCAAAAAGAAAAAGGAAGCATTTGTAAGGATTAGGAAGTTGAAATCTGACCGGGCCCTTGAGGAATACAAAGGAAGCGGGAAAGAACTGAACCAGGGAATTGGGAGGGCTGAAAGGAGCCATGGAATGTTCCTGGCAAATAGGATTAAGGAAAATCTCAATGTATGATGTCCATACATTAAAAACAAGAAGTTTTGAGGGAGAGGGTAGGACCAGTCAAGGACAAGGGAGAGAATTTATACCTGGAACCAGAGAAAGTGGACGAGATACTAAATGTGTAGTTTGCAACAGTATTCACTATTGGCATTATGACGTTAGGGAGTGATATGCTGATATACTAGGGCATCAAGAAGGAAGAAGTGTTGTGTCTCTTTAAGAATATTAGGGTGGCAAATGTTGTGCCTCTATTCAATAAGGGCTTGCAGGGAAAATGCTGGGAACTATAGGCCATTGAGCTTAACATTTATAGTTGGCAAGTTACAAGAGAGTATTCTGAGAGATACATGCATTTAGATGGGCAAGGGCTGATTAGAGATAGTCAGCATGGTTTTGTACGTGGGAGGTCATGTCTCACAAATCTGATTGAGTTTTTAGAAGACGTGACCAAAAAGGTCGATGAGGGGAGAGGTGTATAAATGGCCTTCAGCAACACATTCGACAAGGTTCCACATGGTAGACTGCTCTGGATGGTTAGGTCGAATGAAATCCAAGGAGAGATAGCTGAATGGATCGAAAATTAGTTTCATGGAAGGAAGCTGAGGGTGATGGTAGAAGGTTGCTTCTTGGACTGGTGGCCTGTGACTAGTGGTATGCTGCAGTGTTCGGTGCTGGGCCTGTTACTGTTTGTTATCTATATCAATGATTTGCATGAGAACATGTATGGCAAGATTAGGAAGTTTCCTGATGATGTTAAAGTGGGTGAAATCAGTCTGGAGAAGGGTCTCGACTCCAAACTTCACCCATTCCTTTTCTCCAGAGATGCTGCTCGTCCTGCTGAGTTACTCCAGCATTTTGTGTCTATCTTCAGTTTAAACTAGCATCTGCAGTTCCTTCCTACACAGGTCATTTTGCAGTTGTATAAGACGTTGGTGAGACTGCATTTAGAGTATTGTGTTCAGTTCTGTTCTGGGAACCATGTTATTGGAAAGATGGTGTCAAAGGGTACAGAGAAGATTTACGAGGATATTGCCTGGACCAGCGGGTCTGAGCTATAGGGAGAGGTTGAGTAGGCTGGGACTCTATTGCTTGGAGTGCAGGAGGATGAGAGGTGATCTTATAGAGAGAGGTGCATAAAATCATGAGAGGAATAGATTGGGTAGCTGCACAGAGTCTCTTGCCCAGAATAGGTGAATCGAGGCCAGAGGACGTAGGTTTAAGGTGAAGGGGAAAAGATTTAATAGGAATCTAAGTGGTAACTTTTTCACACAAAGGGTGGTATGTGTTTGGAACAAGCTGCCAGAGGAGGTAGTTGAGGCAGGGACTATCCCAATGTTTAAGAAACAGTTAGACAGGTACATGGACAGGACAGGTTTGGAGGTATATGACCAAATGCAGGGAAGGTGTGACTAGTGTAGCTGTGACATATTGGCCATTGTGGGCAAGGTTGGGCTGAAGGGCCTGTTTGCACGCTGTATCGCTCTATGACTCTTTAACTCTGTGACTAACATTAGGGTGGATAAGCTTCCAGGGCGTGGTGGTATCTGACCTAGGTTATTGAGAGAGATAAGAGAGAACATTGCTGGGGCCTTGACTGAGATCTTTGTTTGCCACAGCCTACCCAGACCCAGGGAATAGCCAGTAATGTTCCTCTGTTTAACAGAGATAGTAGATATAATCTAGGAGATCTTTGGCCTGTGATGGGGAAACTGTCTGTGGAATTCGCTGCCTCAGAGGGCGGTGGAGGCAGGTTCTCTGGATGCTTTCAAGAGAGAACTAGATAGGGATCTTAAAAAAAGCGGAGTCAGGGGATATGGGGAGAAGGCAGGAACGGGGTACTGATTGTGGATGATCAGCCATGATCACATTGAATGGCGGTGCTGCCTCGAAGGGCCGAATGGTCTACTCCTGCACCTATTGAGTATTAAAACCAGCGATGGGAAAAGTATTGGACAGGATTCTCAGGAATAGGATTTACTCAAACCTGAAGATCATGGTCTTTTTAGGGATAGCTGGAAAGGAGGAGGGGATGAGGGAAGATTGTGCAGGTGGGAGTCATGTCTTACAAACTTGGTTGAGATTTTTGAGGAAGTGACAAAGATGATTGATAAGTGTAGGGCAATAGGTGTGGTCCACAGATGTAGAGAGGATACAACATTGATGGCCATAGAACATTCAGGGTTGTGGTGGAGGGCTGTTATTCTGACTAGAGGGTTTGTGAACAGTGGTGTCTACAGGGATTGGATGCTAGCATCTCTATTGTTTTATATTTCATATTTATATTTATATATATAAAATCATAAACAATAGACATGATAGCACCAATACCTATAGGCACCACTGTTTACACACACACACGCATATGCATATATATGTAGGAATGTTACGACATTTTGAGATTTAAAAAAATCAAGCCTGTAATTTATCTCATCAGATAAAGCATAAAATGAACTTTAATTTGATACCACTTTCATATCTTCAGTATTAAAAAAGTTATGGCCATTTTCATACTCGGAAATTAGCATCTTGTACTCTATTGCTTTTCCATTGACTTAACACAAAAGCTGTGATGGAGGACAGTCAAAAGCCCATAACGTCCTTAAAAATTTAGGGAACTGAATGAAATTTACAGTTATTATAGATTGAAGCATTCTGAAACAAATATGAAACATCTTACTCGAATGACCTGAAATGAAAGCATATAATTAGTTAGTTACCTAATTGTAGCTAATTACAAAATTGACCGTCGTGACGGAAATAGTAATAAACACCCAGACTGCCTTGAAAATTCAAAAATGTCATATTCTCAAGATCAGGACTTGAATATTATTGTATTATATGCTGTAAGTCCGTAACAGATTGGTAAATAAATTACAATTTCTAGCAATAGACCAAGTCTTTATGGAGAAGATCAGTTGCTAACTGGTACATTGGCATATCATAATCAGTAGCATCATCGTACTCCTCAGATTGTAACCAATAAGCAACTCTGTACACCTTGTTTTTCCTCAACTTTTCAATTTTTGCATTGTAAACTACAGGTTTTTGCTCCTCAAACCACGCATGACATGCCTTTCTGCCCACTACTTTCCCATTAAGAATGTCCTGTAGATCATCACATTTGGAGTAGTCCAAATTCGGATAATCTCTGCGAATGCTGCCTAAATCAGTCTCTTTTGCTGGGCATTTGGATTGACAAACTTGCATTTCTTCTTCGGAGACATCTGTTTTAAATGTAAAGGGAAAAAAACACTTAACAGCATTAACTGAAACAAGTTATTATTTGCAGTTTTAGAAAGAAGGTAGAAATGATAAAGTTAAATGCTAAAACAAATAGTAAATACCCAACAAAAAAATCATATTCATCAGTTTCATCAAATCAATTATATTCATCTAATTATTTATAATTCAATTACTAGATCTAAACATCTATCCATTTCTTAAGAAAAGGCTAGCATTTTAAATAGGCTATGCAAATAACAAACTGATTCCATTCACACAAGAATTCACAATACAACATGATTTTTAAATCTCACTGTCATGAAATTGTATGCCAAATGGAAAGAATTTAATGTTCAATTCCCATAAATTAATCCAGAAACATCCACTCGCAATATAATCAAAATTATTATTTTTTGCACAATACATGTGACTAAAAATGTTGTGGATATTTAGTATAAAAATATTAATAATGGATAGACAATAACACAAAATATAGATCATTTAGATGTTCTTAGACGAAAGGTAAATCATGTCTGACGAATCTTGTGGAATTTTTTGAGGATGTAACTAGTAACATGGATGGGGGAGAACCAGTGGATGTGGTGTATCTAGACTTCCAGAAGGCTTTCGACAAGGTCCCACATAAGCGATTAGTATATAAATTTAAAGCATATGGCATTGGGGGTTCAGTATTGATGTGGATAGAGAACTGGCTGGCAAACAGGAAGCAAAGAGTAGGAGTAAACGGGTCGTTTTCACAATGGCAGGCAGTGACTAGTGGGGTACCGCAAGGCTCAGTGCTGGGACCCCAGCTATTTACAATATACATAAATGATCTGGATGAGGGAATTGAAGGCAATATCTCCAAGTTTGCGGATGACACTAAGCTGGGGGGCAGTGTTAGCTGTGAGGAGGATGCTAGGAGAATGCAAGGTGACTTGGATAGGCTGGGTGAGTGGGCAAATGTTTGGCAGATGCAGTATAATGTGGATAAATGTGAGGTTATCCACTTTGGTGGCAAAAATAGGAAAACCGACTACTATCTAAATGGTGGCCGATTAGGAAAAGGGGAGATGCAGCGCGACCTGGGTGTCGTGGTACACCAGTCATTGAAAGTAGGCATGCAGGTACAGCAGGCAGTGAAGAAAGCCAATGGTATGTTAGCTTTCATAGCAAAAGGATTTGAGTATAGGAGCAGGGAGGTTCTACTTCAGTTGTATAGGGTCTTGGTGAGGCCACACCTGGAGTATTGCGTACAGTTCTGGTCTCCAAATCTGAGGAAGGACATTATTGCCATAGAGGGAGTGCAGCGAATGTTCACCAGACTGATTCCTGGGATGTCAGGACTGTCTTATGAACAAAGACTGCATAGACTCGGTTTATACTCTCTAGAATTTAGGAGATTGAGAGGGGATCTTATAGAAACTTACAAGATTCTTAAGGGGTTGGACAGGCTAGATGCAGGAAGATTGTTCCCGATGTTGGGGAGGTCCAGGACAAGGGGTCACAGCTTAAGGATAAGGGGGAAATCCTTTAGGACCGAGATGAGAAGGAATTTTTTCACACAGAGAGTGGTGGGTCTCTGGAACTCTCTGCCACTGAGGGTAGTTGAGGCCAGTTCATTGGCTATATTTAAGAGGGAGTTAGATGTGGCCCTTGTGGCTAAGGGGATCAGAGGGTATGGAGAGAAGGCAGGTACGGGATACTGAGTTGGATGATCAGCCATGATCATA
The DNA here is from genome assembly GCA_963514005.1 of Raja brachyura. The sequence goes on along the minus strand of OY740786.1, from coordinate 21,361,101 downwards.
TTGAATGGCGGTGCAGGCTCGAAGGGCCGAATGGCCTACTCCTGCACCTAATTTCTATGTTTCTATGTTATGGCATGATTGTGCAAAAAAAGAATGAATTTATTTATCTTGAGAATGGATGTTTCTGGAATCTGATCGATTGGAACGTTGCTGTTGCCGTAGATTTTAAGCCCATATCGGCAGGCAAGACACGTCCAAATTGTATGTGGGCCTAAATAACATTTTTGCATCGTAAGATTAGACTAAAGCCACCCCAAGAAGCAAAATTATATGTGAAATAAACGACATACCTTTTGTTTTGCCCTGATATTGCAACCCTTGACGTTAAAGGCGTTGAGGGCGTTAGAAGCCGCTTTTTACTTTAATCCAGCAATTAAATTGTTGGGCAATTTAAAAAATAAATAAACCGGGAGACGGAAGTCCGATCGATTTTCCTTCATCAGCTAGCAGCCCAAGGAAATCCCTCTCAGACAAGCAATACAAACCAGCAGTTTAATCCGCCCCCCCACCCCCAAGGCTTCAGAGTCGCACACCATCAGTGGTGGATCTGGAGCCCTGCTGATGGTAGGTTTAGGAACATCGCTAATATATATGTATATACACAATTGGTGAAATGTTGCGTATAAAGCGGAATATTGTCAAAGGATACAGCAGGATGTAGACTAGTTGGAAAAGTGGACAGAGAAATGGTTGGTGGGGTTTAATCCAAACAAGTGTGAGATGTTGCCTTTTTGGCGGTTAAATCTAAGAGGATAATATGACACGATCCTTAAGGACATTGATGCAGTGGGATTCCGGGGTGCAATTCCATAGCTCCTTCAAAAGTCAAAACATAATTAGATATGGTGGTAAAGAAGCCATGAGGCATACTTACTCACATTTATCAGTCTGAAGGATGAATTCAAAAGTCAGGAAACCATGTTACAGGTGTATAAAACCTTGGTTGGGCAGTGTTGTGTACAATGTTGTTACTACATACAGTAACAAGAATGATGTGTAGGCTCTGGAAAGGGTGCAAAAGAGGTGTATCAGGATGCTGCCTGGATCAGCGAGTATTGCTACAAAGAGAGGTTATATAACTTGGATAATTTTCAAGGGAATGTCAGAGGATGAGGGGCAACCAGATGAAAGTATAGAAAATTATCAGAGATGCATAGATATGGTAGCCAGTTAAAGTCTTTTTTTCCCCAGGTGGACATGGTAAATACCAGAGAGCATAAATTTAAGATGAGAGATGGAATGTTTAAAGGAAATATGCAAGGCAAATTGTTTTACAGAGAGATATAAGTGCCAGGAATGCATCACCAGACAAGGTTATAGAAGCAGATACCATAACAATATTTAAGAGGTATTTTAAGACAGACACATCAGGAGGCAGCAGATGAAGGGAAATGGATCATGTGGAGGCAATTAGATGACTATAAATTGGTGTCATAGTCAGCACATACATCGTGGGGTGACGGGGCTGTTCCTGTGCAGTATGTTCTATGTTCTGGTAACATCCGAATACAGAGAGCAGTGTGACGGTCACAGTTCTCCAGACATGGTCTTGTGTAACTGAAGCATGACCTCCCTATTGAATTCTACCAGTCAATAAACAATAATATAGATAGCTTTTCTAACACCTGCATTGCTTGCAAGAACCAATGAATATCACAGTGAGATTGTGTATCACAGTGAGATTGTGTACACAAATGAGACTGTGTACACAAATGAGACTGTGTACCGCGGTGAGACTGGGTACCATGGTAAAACTGTGTAACCACAGTGGGGTCCTTGCACTGACAGCTCTGGTTATTCGGCATCTCACCGACATCCAACAGTTTCTATTCATTGTTGAGATGTAGACATTTCAGTCTATTTTCAGTGTAAACCGGCATTTGCAGTTCCTTCCTACACATTTCGTCTGTTTGTCTGCAAAATCTCCTCAAGGTATACCTACTTTGATGAAGTTCTCCTCCTCTCTCGGGCGATCGTCCTGCAACACCCTCTCTCCTTGCCCCTCATCTGTGATTGCTACTGCTCTCTGGCTGTACGACCATGTTTTAACCCAGACTCGTCTGATTCATTTTACTGTTTGTGGGCCTCATTGTCACCTTTGCCCCCAGCCAACGCTGAACCAATCTACATTTCCTTGAGCATTGTCTGCTTTGATGTCATTTTCACACCTTACATTCTCTTTGTACCCGTCCCTTTCTCCAGTTTCCCTCCACCCCCCCCCCCCCCCCCCCCCCCCCCCCCCCGATTCCCAGTCTGAAGAAGGTTCTCGACCCGAAATGTCACCCTTTCCTTCACTCCAGAGATGCTGCCTGACCCGCTGAGTTACTCCAGCATTTTATGTGTATCTTCAAGGGGAGAGACAGGGAATGAGGAAGAGAAAGTAGTAGGTGAAGAAGAAAAATGGGTAATGGGTAAAGCGGGAGGATTGAAAGTGGGAACGATGGGCAGGGAGAGAGAAAAGGAGAGGGTGATGGGAGAGGGAGAGAGAGAAAGGAGGGAAGAGGGGAATGCGGTGAGAGTAAAGGAGGAGAGGGGACAGGGTAAGGCCTCCAGTCTCCCCCTGTTCCTGAGAATCTGCCAAGACTCACCACCTGAGAGAAGTCTCTGCTCACAGCGCCCGGGTTTCTGCCATAGATCGCTGCTTCAAGAGTTAATTCACTGGGCAAAGAGAGCTGTTCCCGAACAGCGTATTTACCAGGACTTCTTCTGGGAATCGGCACCAAGGGTCTTTGCTGAAATTACCTTGCACAGCTGCTGGGTTGTTTAATCTCCCACAGATGTTCATTGCTGAAGTCCACAGATGTTCTGGTCGTTGAGAAATTTCACCAGAGTTCGTTCTCCCCCCCTCCCAGTCACCACCTCCACCAACTAACTGCTTGCCTGCTTGGTAGTACCAGAGGGTGAAGGATGCGACTGGCGAGAGAGAGGGAGGGAGAGAGTAGGGGGGGGGGGGGGAGACGGTAGAGAAAGGGGGAGCGAGAGAGAGAGAGAGAGAGAGAGGGGGGACAGTAAGAGGGGGTAGGGAGAGGGAGGCACAGACCGAGGGGAAGAGACAGAGGGGGAGAGGAGGTGAGAGAGAGGGGGCGAGAGAGAGGGGAGGGGAGGCAGAGAGAGGGATGGAGAGAGGGATGGAGAGAAGGGGTGGAGAGAGAGAGTGGGGGGAGGGGAAGAGGGAGGGAGAGACAGAGGGGACGAGACAGAGGGGCAGAGGAGGCGAGAGAGAGGGGGAGAGAGAAAGGGGAGGGAGAGAGGGGGTGCAGTGAGGGAGAGAGAGAGAGGGAGAAAGAGGGGAGAGGGAGGGAGAGACAGGGGAGAGGGGGAGGGAGAGAGCGGCATTTGTTCAGCATTGCTCCCCTCACAGTGCGACGCTCCCTCGGCACTGGTACGGGAATATTGTCTGGATCTTGCTTTCGGTGGTTCTGGAGGATTATTTGAATCCAGAGGTGTGGCGCTCCCGCCTGGGCATTGGTGTCCTTGCTGCAGTGGGTCCATGGGCACGGGAACCTTCATAAAAGGCAGAGGTCGTGTGGTTCTACTGTGGTCACTGTGTCTCACTGGAACGGAGCTGAACCCATTAATTCCCTGCATCACTCCGCCACCCCGTGGAACGCCCAGTAACTGCACCAGAAACCTTCAAGCAATCACTTCCAGTATTAGATTTGATTTCCCATTTCCCAAGCTTTTGATCTGAGATTAGCTCTTGTTCTGTACCCAGACTGTTCTACTGTTTCTTCAAAATTGCTTTTTTTTTCCTTTTTTCCTTTTTCCTTCCTCCCACAATATGTAATATGTGAAATAATATGTGAGTCTGTTACCATTCTGTTTGTAGTTTGTTTGTTTGTTTGTTTGTTTGTTTGTTTGTTTGTTTGTTTTTTGCACAAAGTCCGCGAGCATCGCCACTTTTCATTTCACTGCACAGCTCGTATGTGTACGTGATGAATAAACTTGACTTGACTTGGGAACATGACAGGCCCAGAGCCACATGTGGATAAATGTGAAGTTATCCACTTTGGTGGCAAGAACAGGAAGGCAGATTATTATCTGAATGGTGTCAGATTAGGAAAAGGGGAGGTGCAACGAGACCTGGGTGTGCTTGTACATCAGTCACCGAAAGTAAGCATGCAGGTAAGCAGGCAGTGAAGGAAGCTAATGGTATGTTGGCCTTCATTACGAGAGGATTTGAGTTTAGCAGCAAGGAGGTCCTACAGCAGTTGTACATGGCCCTGGTGAGACCATACCTGGAGTACTGTGTGCAATGTTGGTCTCCTAATTTGAGGAAGGACATTATTGCTATTGAGGGAGTGGAGCATAGGTTCACCAGCTTAATTCCCGGGATTGCGGGACTGACATACGATGAAAGAATGGGTCGACTGGGCTTGTATTCACTGGAATTTAGAAGGATGAGAGGAGATTTTATAGAAACATATAAAATTCTTAAAGGATTGGACAGGCTAGATGCAGGAAAAATGGTCCCAATGTTGGGGGAGTCCAGAACCAGGGGGTCACAGTTTAAGAAGAAGGGGTAGGCCATTTAGGAAAAATGATGAGGAAAAACTTTTTCACCCAGAGAGTTGTGAATCTGTGGAATTCTCTGCCACATTAGGCAGTGGAGGCCAATTCGCTGGATGTTTTCAAGAGGGAGTTAGATTTAGCTCTTATGGCTAAAGAAATTGATGGATATGGGGAAATAACAGGAACGGGGTACTGATTTTAGATGATCATATATGATCATATTGAATGGCAGTGCTGATTAGAAGGGCCGAATGGCCTACTCCTGCACCTATTTTTCTATGTTTCTATTTCCTTCAGTTGGATAGGCGACTGAAGTTCAGAGGAGCTGCGGGGTAGGGATAGAGTCACCATGGTGCCAAGGTGGAAATGGTTTCAAGTTCCTTGGCATAAATATGACCAACTCCCTGCTGGGATGAGGCTGTGCTTGAGTGCCCTGTTGGGGGTGAAAGGTATTGGAAGAAGCCTGCTGGGGCCGAGACTGTACCTAGAGTGGTCTGCTGGGAGTGAGACTGTACCCAGATCAGCCTGCTGGGGGTGAGATTTTGTCTGAGTGCCCTACTGAAGGTAGGACTGTGCCCGAGTGCCCAGCCACTGTGAATGCATTATGATATGCGATCAGCAGCCAGCTCACACCTCTGTTTCTCCAGGGCCGTCCGGGATCTCCAGGATTGCATGGAGCCCAGGGACCGCCGGGCCCAACTGGCCGTCAAGGAGTATCCGGACACAATGGAGCGAAAGGCGACCGAGGGTTGGAAGGTCTGACTGGCCAGGCCGGCGACAAGGTGAGTCAGAACCGTTGTGTAAACATAGCGCCGAAGGGAAGCGATCCGGGTGAGATCACAGAGAAGGTCCTGGTCTCACTGAGCACCGAGAGAGCAGTCCTTCTGTTCAGGAACCTGCCTGACTTGTGCCATTTCCTCGTCTAACTAACCCTTGAAAGGTTAACACTGCATCTCTACCCACTCCCCATATCCCAGAGACTACCTTGGTCGCTTTGGTGTCCCCAGAAAGAGCTTTGCGACTCAGAGGACCCACCGCCCACACTCCCACCTCCCCAAAAAGCAGCCATGCACAAAATTATTCCAAGACCTGCTCTGGGAATCTCCTTCCTGGCTGAAGCTGATGGATGGCTCATGGCAGAAAGATTAAGTCACAGTCAAACAGTGTGGAAACAGGCCCTTAGGCCCAGAAAGGTCCCCTTCATTCTTCAGGATGGTCATTCTAAGCCTGGTTTCTTCCTAAGCTCGATACAATTGGAGCACAAATCCAACCCTCCACCCCCATCACACCTGCACTGACTGTCCCCCAATCTCCTTACTGAGCCAGAAACTCCTTCACCCTTCCTGTGAACACAGAAAGCCAGATTGCTGGCCACTGCACTGTCAGAGGAGCTAATGCATGGTTCAGTCTGGTTCGGGGTCTTTACTCGGCACCAACTGGATAACCAGCAGTACATCCCCAGCATGTTTGAGCAGTGAAATTTACATCCCCCAAATTCCAGTCCAGTCAAATGCTTGCACTAAGAGAGCGGCTAGAGAATGGCCCTGCCCTCCCATCTACCGCACTGGAGACCTTCGAACTATCTTTAATTGGACGTTACTGCAATTTATCTGTACCGTGGATGGTTTCATTGTAATCATAGAATCATAGAGTCTTACAACGTGGAAACAGGCCCTTCAGCCCAAGCTTTTCACTGTACACGTGACAATAATAAGCGAAACCAGAACTAAACTCGCGTTCCCCAGTTCTACTGACCTTTTGTTGGGAGTGCGCTGGGATCTCTGAGAGGCTGGCTGGTGACCACTGTGATGATGATCATGGTATATTAATGCTCTCCATCTGCCCAGCACTCTCTCTTGCCAAGCCTTCCACTTCAGGAGGACCTTAAGAGTTTGGCCAGTGGAAGTTTCAGCAGCAGAACTAAGTAGCAATGTTACAAAATGTTGAGATTTTAAAAATCAAGTCTGCAATTTATCCCATCAGATAAAGCATAAAAAGAAATTTAATTTGACACCTAATTCACTTTCATATCTTCAGTATTAAAAATGTTATGGCCAAATTAGCATCTTGTTCCCTATTGCTTTTCCATTGACTTAACACAAAAGCTGCGATCGAGGACAGTCAAAAGCCCATAACTTTCTTAAAAATTAAGAGAACTGAAAGAAATTTTCAGTTATTATAGTTTGAAGCATTCTGAAACAAATATGAAACAATCTTACTTGGATGACCTGAAATTAAAGCATATAATTGGTTAGTTACCTAATTATAGCTAATTACAAAATTCAATTACTAGATCTAAACATCTATCCATTTCTTAAGAAAAGATTAACATTTTGAATTTATAGGCCAAATCGAAGGAATTTTATGTTGAATTCCCGTAAATTAATGGCCATTTAAATCATCTTGCGAGTGGGTTTTTGGGGAACACGATCGATTGGAACGTTGCGGTTGCAGTGAATTTGAATCCCATATCGGCAGGAAAAACACTGCCGGTTCGTATGTGGCCAAAATCACATTTTCGCCAAGTAAATTTTGATTAAAGTCATCCTAAGAAGCAAGTTTATATGTAAAATAAACAACTTACCTTATGTTTTGTCCCCTACGTGAGATCCGTCCCATTGTCGGCGTTGACGGTGTTCGAAGTCATTTTTTTATTTTACTCCAGTGATTAAATTGTCACGCGATTTTTAAAAAAAACCTCCGGTAACGGAAGTCGGAACGATTTTTCAGCTTCAGCTAGCAGCTCGAGAAAATATATCTCGGACAGGCAGGAGAAAACGGCATTTTATCCCGCCCCCCTCAAAGGCGCCAAAGTCACGCACACGGCCATGGGCAGAACTGCAGCGCCGCTGAAGGTAAGTATTGTAACATATCTAAACTAAGTCCTCCCTCAATAGGAATGCTGGGAGTCCACATCCAAATCCCTAGCCATGTGGTCCATGGGGAGAACCCTACTCTAACCACCGATGGCTTTCGAGTATGGAGGTTCATGTTTTCCATCACAAACTCTCTCAATTTATTTACTACTTTTTTTTAAAACAGGGACCAATGGGAGTGCCTGGATTTGCAGGGAATGACGGGATTCCGGTGAGTTTCTGCTCTTTGGATCCAGAGTGCGGGTCAGGGCAAGGTAAGGGGCCCATGGGAGTTTGGGCCAATGTGGCTGGACCGAGGGGAAGGAAGCAGGCCGGGGAACGGTGATTGAGGGGCGGGGTTTGTGAGGCAGGGTCACACGGAGCCGACCAGCGTGGGGTAGAAGGCTGGGACAAATGCCAATCAATCCTTCATAAGACCCCAAGACCATGAGACCCCAATATCCAATACATAATTTAGCTATACCCAATACCCAATTCCCAATATGCAATAGCTAAGACCTAACACCTAAGACCTCAGACTAGGACAGAAGGACATAAGACCAGTTATAAGCGATCTGGCCCATCGAATCTGCTCCGCCATTCAATCGTGGCTGATCTATGTTTCCCTCTCAACCCCATTCTCCTACCTTCTCCATGTAATCTTAATGCCTTACTAATCAAAAAATGATTAATAGCAGTGAGACTGGGATGGATGTGGACAATTACTAAGCAATGATCCACCCAATTGCCTTTTGCTGGTCTACTTGCTGGTGGCCCGGAGGCCCAGTGCTAGCTGGTCAGACGTATGGTGTGAAGCTCTGGGTGTGAGGGAGGATGAAGGGCTGGGTCTATCATGGGACACTGAGCTGCCCGAGTAACTCTGCTGATGAAACTTGTGTTAAAGGGCCACCCAGGACAACATGGCCCCCGAGGACCACCCGGACAAGATGGTTGCAATGGGACCCGGGGAGACGCCGGTAAAAGGGGAACATCTGGCTTCTCGGGTCAGCCTGGCCGGCCTGTAAGTACATGTCGTCTAATGCATTCCATGGGGAGTGTGGAATAACACTGCATCAGGGAATTAACACTGTATGCAAACCTGAGAAATGCCCTGCATCACAGTATTCATGAGGCCATTCAGCCCATTCAGCCCTATGCTGGTTTTGCAAAAGGGTTCAATTCTTCTCTTGACTACACCTCCCCCCTTCCGCCTACTGAAAGGACTCCATTCCAATCTCCCAGTTACAAAGTCTCTGCCCCATTTGCTCTGATGATGAAACTTTCAACCCATGTTCATCTGAAAGGTGTTTCCTTGTTCCTGAACTACGGCCTCCCTCTACCAGAGTGGTCAGAGCCCTTGGCTGTATCTTTCCATTTCCAGACCTCTGCTCTCACACCCTCTCCTCCTGGACAGAGCAGGGGCAGGTTTCCCCTGCTCCACACCTCTCATGCCATCAGCCTCCACATTCAACAAATCGTCTTTGCTAGCTCCAGTGGTTTTTTGTCAATAGACAATAGACAATAGGTGCAGGAGTAGGCCATTTGGCCCTTCGAGCCAGCACCGCCATTCTATGTGATCATGGCTGATCATCCCCCAATCAGTACCCGGTTCCTGCCTTCTCCCCATATCCCCTGACTCCACTATTTTTAAGAGCCCTATCTAGGTCTCTCTTGAAAGCATCCAGAGAACCTGCCTCCACCGCCCTCTGAGGCAGAGAATTCCACAGACTCACCACTCTCTGTGAGAAAAAGTGTTTCCTCATCTCCGTTCTAAATGGTTTACTCCTTATTCTTAAACTGTGGCCCCTGGTTCTGGACCCCCCCCCCCCCCCCCCCCCCCAACATCGGGAACATGTTTCCTGTCTCTAGTGTGTCCAAACCCTTAACAATCTTATATGTTTCAATGAGATATCCGCTCATCCTTCTAAACTCCAGAGTGTACGAGCCCAGCTGCTCCATTCTCTCAGCATATGACAATCCCGCTATCCCAGGAATTAACCTTGTAAACCTAAATTAACCTTGTCATAGTATACTTTACGATGTGTTGGTATTCCGTACTGGTGAGTGTGTCAGTGTGCCATACTAGTGTATGTGTCCAATGCCACACCAAAGTATGGTATACTGACACCTCTAAAAAGTTAAAATTTAGATTTTCATAGATTCATAGAGTCATAGAGTGATACAGTGTGGAAACAGGGCCTTTGATCCAAGTTGCCCACACTTGTCAACATGTCCCAGCTACACTTGTCCCACCTGTCACATTTTGTCCATATCCCTCCAAACCTGTCCTATCCATGTACCTGCCTAACAGTTTCTTAAACGTTGGGATAGTCCCAGCCTCACCTACGTGCTCTGGCAGCTTGTTCTATACACCTACCACCCTTTGTGTGAAAATGCTAACCCTCAGATTCCTATTAAATCTTTTCGCCTTCACCTTAAACCTACGTCCCCTTGTCCTTGATTCCCCTACTCTGGGCAAGAGAATCTGTGCATCTACCCGATCTATTCCTCTCACGATTTTATACACCTCTATAAGATCACCCGTCAGCGTCCTCATCGACCCAGCCTACTCAAACGCTCAGACCCTCTAATCCTGACAACATCCTCGTAAATCTTCGCTGTACCCTTTCCGGCTTGACATCATCTTTCCTATAGCATGGTGCTCAGAACTGAACACAATATTCTAGATGCGGTCCCACCAACATCTTATACAACTGCAACATGACCTCTCGACTTCTATACTCAGTACTCTGACTGATGAAGGCCAATGTGCCAAAGGCCTGCACTACACCACTCCCCCAGAGCCCTACCATTCACAATGAAGGTCCTGCCCTTGTTTTCAAATGTTTAACATTTTAATTGTTTATTGATTGGTCTATTGTCTATTAATTTTACTTCTCTTCAATTTTAAATTATCTTTTTTATTTTAAAATGATTACTAAAGTTTAAAAAGTACAATGTATTAGTTAAGTTGGACAGGTACATAGATAGGAAAGGTTTCGAGGGATATGGGCCAAACACAGGTAGGTGGGACTATCGTAGATAGGGCATCCAACATGGGCAAGTGAGGCTTTTCCGTGCTCTAGGGTTGCATGGCTTTAAATTGAGTGGATGGGCCTTCAAACAGCTTATACAACGACAATCCGCCAGAGACATTAACAGCTAGGAACAATATATACCTTGTTGTCTGCAAAAGAAAGCACCATGCTCCAACAAGATTCCATCGCCACATTCCTTCCCTTCTGTTCATTTTAATCTCTGACTACAATCTTCTGAAAGTCCCTTCCACTGGCAAGTGAACTATATTGTGTGCCTGTCCCTGGGCAAACACAATATAGAAACCTGTGAAGTGACAGGTCATCAGGTGAGTCTATGTTCAGGTGTGGTGATACGTTAATTAAGGAATGGAACAGTGTTTTGCTCCAAACTGTATGAAAGTTTATGCAGAGTTTGCACGTCAGGTGAAATTGCTCAGCTGTTCAGGGAACATGTTGGGTTCTGCAGGGTTAGTGAGGAGTGGGGGAGCGGGGGGCTGAGGGTGTGAAAGGTGGGGGAGATGAGTGGCAATGTGAAGGGTTGGGGTGAAGTAAAAGGGGTGAGGATTGAATGATCTCGGGCCACAGTACGGGGAATGTAAAAAAAACAGGAGGTGGGGTCAGGTAGAATGTCAGTGGGATCTGTGGAATCACCTCCAGAACTCAGGATAGGATCTGATCGAGAAATTATGGATCCAAAGGCAGGGTCAGTGAATCCTGGGCTGTGGGTAGGGCGTCCCGGGATAGGAACAGTAGATGTCGAGGCTGAGGCAATGAATCCCAGGACGATGGCAGTGAACCCACAGACAACGGGAGTGACTCCTAGGAAAGGGGCAGTGGATCCGGGACAGGGACAATGAATTCTGGGACAACAGGAGTGAATCATCAGGACAAGGACAGAATCCCGGGACAGGGCCAGTGAGTCTGAGGATAGGGGCATTCCCATGTACTAAGGGCAAGAAAGTGGCTCCTGTCTGGAATCATGGCTCCTGAGACAAGTACAGTCAATCCCAGTATAGGGCCAGTGAATTCGTAGACAGGAGCAGTGAATCCTAAGGCAGGGCCAGTGAATCCCAGATCAGTGCCAGTGAATCCTGAGACAGGGGTAGTCGATCCTGGGACAGGGCCAGAAAATCTCAGGACAGGGCCAGTAAATCCCAGATCAGGGCCAGTGGATCTGAGGATAGGGGGCGTTCCCATGTTTTCAGGACAGGGAAGTGGATCCCATCTGGAAACATGGCTGCTGGGAATCTTGGGACGGGGGCGTTCGATCCCAGGACAGGGGCAGTCGACAGGGCCAGTGAATCCCGGGATAAGGCCAGTGAATCAATCCCTGGTTCAGAGGCAGGCCCTGAGTTCTCAGGTCAGGAGGGTGGGAGCTATTCAGAAACATGGCTCCTGGGACTGTAGATGTGACGGTGAATTGTTGCAAATGTGAAGTCTGCCACACATCAAAGAGGTGAACAGCGAGTGTTATGATGTCCTTGGTTTTGTATCCGTAGGGATCTCACGGGCTGAAGGGCCAGAAAGGTGAACCTTTTCTCGTCACGATGGACGGCAAGAGCCACAGGGTGAGTTGCGGGGCACGGACTTGGGATTTATTCTGGCCTGGGACATCCCACTTGTTGGCCCTAACCTGCTCCCTCTCAGAACTCCTCCGCAACAGGGCAGCTCCCCCATGCCCACCAAATGCTGCTCCGTGGAACCAAAATCGGGGTTCAAACTCTGATAATATGCGAGCTCCTCGAAGTTTTGAATTTGGGTTTGATAAACCTGGCAGTAAAATGACCGTAAAAGTTCAAATCCAAACCCTTGTCCTTTAAGGGAGAACCTCGGCGATTCCAGGTCCACCATTCGCTGGGTCGACGGCTCGGTTCACTCTCTCGGGGTAACCAGAGTTGGGCCATCTGCAGTGGTTCCACCAGACACTGCATCTTAACATCAACTCGGTGACTGAGTGGGTCTCCTCCGTCAACCGTGGGTCTCGCCCTGTCACAATCCCTTCTAGAGTGGGCAGGTCATGGTCCAAACCCTGCTCAAGACCCTGGTCTGGCCTTGGGGTCAAGGGCATGGAGATGGGCATAGTCAAGAGTTTGGACAAAGGCATGAGCAGGCAGCAGGACACTGACAAAAAGCACCATGTCCTAACATCCTCCTTATTTCCTCAGGGTCGTCCTGGTGTTCCAGGCATTCCCGGTTTTCCGGTAAGTGTTTGTTCTTTGTGGGAGGGGCGTGACCCGAGCCCTGACTTGGAGTGCTAGGGGAGGGGGCTGGGGTTGGTGGGCGTTGGTGGTAGTATGGCCCTGTTCTTGTCCAGAAGATCTGCACATACCCATTGCCAACCCTGAAGATAAACTGTTTCTGCCTAGGCTCCGTCATCTGAATCCGGGAACTGAATATGACTACACCTTCGGTAATCACCCGTTCAGTGAACATGATGCAGCCAAATTGCCCCAAATAACCCTCGCACCAACACCTCCTTCCCATTAAACCCTTTACACCCCCCCAACCAACCCCTTCCCCCACCCTTCTTCCCCAGTGAGCCCTCCTATTCGGCTTGTACTCGATGGAATTTAGAAGATTGAGGGGGGATCTTATAGAAACTTACAAAATTCTTAAGGGGTTGGACAAGCTAGATGCTGGAAGATTGTTCCCGATGTTGGGGGAGTCCAGAACAAGGGGTCACAGTCTAAGGATAAGGGGGAATTCCTTTAGGACTGAAATGAGGAAAACATTCTTTACACAGAGAGTGGTGAGTCTCTGGAATTTCATTTCGGAGTCACGTGAGTGACTTCGTGAAGAGCCCGCCGGCACGCATGCGCGACATATCGTCGCATCGCATTGCTGCCGACGGCTGGTGGGGAGCGTGGCTCCCGACCAGCCCTTCAGAGGGCCGACTCAGGTAAGGCTAAGCCCCCTAGAGTTGGTGTTTCCTGTTGGGGGGGGGAGCAGTGTGTTCTCTCCCTACAGGAACGTGGATTGGAGTCGCCGCCACTTATCCCGGAGCCTTTCTCAGCGGCTCACCTGCGAGTCGGGCCGGGAAACAGGCGTGGTAGTCGGGGAGCCCTGTTGGTACAGGGCCCGACCCGCCGATACACCGGAGCTCCAGTGTGAGTTGGTGTCTTGTTGTGGCGGGTGTATATTATGTTCTCTCCCTGCAGGTACGTGGGGAAATAGACGTGGATGTCGGGGAGCCCTGTTGTTACCGGGCCCGACCCGCCGCTATGCAGGAGCTCCAGTGCCGATTCAAGGAGCAGGTGCTCCAGTGTTGATTTGAGGAGCAGGAGCTCCAGTGCAGGTCAAGGAGCAGGAGCTCCAGTGCTGGATTAAGGAGCAGGAGCTCCAGGGCTGATTCGAGGAGCAGGAGCTCCAGTGCTGATTCGAGGAGCAGGAGCTCCAGTGCTGGTTCCAGGAGCAGGAGCTCCAGTGCTGATTCAAGGAGCAGGAGCTCCTGTGCTGATTCGAGGAGCAGCAGCTCCAATGCTGATTCCAGGAGCCGAGAACGGGGTGCCTCTCGAAAGGGGGGACCCTGCCACAAGTTCGCCATTGGCGACCACGGGGAAGGGGTCGTGCTGCGGCCCGACCCCCCTCCGCTAGCCCTTCGTTGAAGGGCAGGGGAGGAGCCCGTAAGCCTAAACCCGGTTCGGGCCAAGGCTCCACCAGCCGCCATGGTGCGGTCTGGTGCAACGGCGGGACCTGGGTCTGTGAGATCTGCTATCCAACTCCCAAACCCCGCCGTTGGGATGGGGGGCTTGGGTACGGTCCCGCCTCGGTCGCCGAGTCCCCTGTCGATGGGGGGGACGAGACCGTGCGTCGGCAAGGTCCACGATGTGGACAGCCGGCAAGCCCGCGCGGGCGTCGCTCCATGCTTCTGCTGGAGTCGACCCCAAGCCGTCAGGGCCCTTTGTGGCAACGGCTTCCGCTCCCGTTAAACGGGGACGGTTGAACACCTTTCCCGCGCGGGAATCGCGCGGTTCGCTGCGGCGGCCGATAGCGACAACTTCCGGCACCGAGATCACTTCTCAGAGGTGCGGGCCGATGAAAGGAGCCCCGGCAATCTTCTGAGCCGGAGGTCTCCGACCACCCGAGTGTTCAGGGTGAAGGGCGTATGGCCGCATGACGCGGCTACTGGAGAGGAGCCATCCAGCTCCAGTAGGCACAGGGAGGTTAACCGCCGTCAGCAGAAGTTGAGAACCGTCAGCAGACACTATGCCCAGCGAACTGCTCCTCCCTTCAACGAGCCCATACGCCACGGTCGCCGAGTCCCCCATGGATGGGAGGACGAGACTATGCGTCGGCTAGGTCCATGATATGCGCAGCCGGCAAGCCCGCGCGGGCGTCGGATCTCCATGCTAAGTCAGGTGCCGACTTCCCATCGCATTTGCCCTCCGAGGCAGCGAGACCAAGCTCCGCCGAGGAGGCGTTTGAGAGTACCTCCCGCGCGGGAATCGCTCCGCTTCGCTGCAGCGGCTACCGGCGACAACTTTCCGGCACCAGGTTCACCTCGATGAGGTGTGGGCCGATGGACGAAGCCCCAGCAGTTCAGCAGAACATGAGGACTTCGGCCGCCCGAGTTTTAGCTCAAGGGGCGTATTGGCCAGGATGGAGCGGATATTGGAGCCCCTCCTGCAGCAAAATCAAAAAATTTCGGGGAAGACTTCTCCAAGAGGAAAGGATATTCGGGGTCCTCCATCCCAGCATATGCCTCAACGGAAGTTTACGCTGTCTGCCGTTGAGCAGGCAGCAGGCACGGCTGAAATTTTTCGTCGGAACAGGCGTGATAGAGGAAACTATTCACGAGCCCATTGAATTCGTCTCCCATATTTTACTAGGCCAAAAAAGGATGGAGGTTGTCGGGTGATTATTGACTTGACCAGTTGAATACCTTTGTAACATATACACATTTTAAAATGGACACCTTTTGAGACAGCCAAATCACTGCTTTCGCATGGTTGCTTTATGGCATGTATTGATTTGAAAGATGCATGCTATTCAGTGTCCATCCGGAAACATCACCGGACATTTTGTTTTTGAAATTTGTCTGGATGGATCAGCTCTGGCAATATCGGGCCTTACCAAATGGGCTTACTACCGCCCTAGGCTTTACTAAATTACTCAAACCTATTATGGCCAAATTACGTATACAACATCATATTGTAATGGCTTATTTAGATGATATTCTGATTATTGGCAACACTCTGGAAGCAGCTGAAAGCGCTGTTTCAGCAACTGTTACTATATTTCAGCAGCTGGGGTTTATAGTCCATCCAGAAAAATCGAAGTTTCACCCATCCCAGGTTATGGATTATTTGGGTTTCACGGTGGACTCTATTCTAATGAGGGCCAACATTCCATTTCACAAGGTGGAGGATGTTTCCCTTGCATGTCAGGATCTCGCATCCGCCAGTATACCATCTATTCGGCATACAGCTAAGATGATTGGGAAAATCGTAGCTTTATTTCCGGCAGCCCGGTTTAGACCTTTGCATTATCAAAATCTGCAGAGGGCCAAGATTGCTGCGTTAAAAAAGAACGCTGGTCATTTTGACAGACCTATGGGGCTGCCTTCCGATGCTAAGATTGAGCTACAATGGTGGGTGTCCAATATTGGCAAGGCATTCAAACCCATTGTTGTGCCCAATCCGGTGGTATATTTGCAAACTGACGCAAGCTCTCTAGGCTGGGGAGCTGCGGACAGCTCTTCTAGTTGTGGAGGCAGGTGGGATCCCCTTGAAGCTAGCATGTTGCTAATACAAGGGATTAACTATTTGAAGCTGCTTGCAGCATTTCACGGACTGCGGGCATATTGTGCTCATCTTAGTGGTACTCATGTCCGTCTCCAAATAGACAACACTACAGCGGTGGCATATTTAAACCATATGGGCGGTACCAGGTCAGTCTCTTGTGACAAATTGGCTAATACTATTTGGTGCTGGTGTATTGATCGAGATATTTGGATTTCAGCTACCTATTTGCCAGGTAGGCTTAATACTGTGGCAGACACCAGGTCACGCAAATTCAATGATAGTTTGAGTGGATGCTGCATCCTCAAATATTTGCCCAAATTACAGCCAAATTTGGCCAACCGGATATCGACCTTTTTGCGTCCCGGTTGAACCATCAGGTACCGACATATGTTTCATGGGAACCAGACCCTGGGGCATTAGCGATTGATGCATTCTCGCTAGACTGGGGGAAGTGGTTTTTCTATGCATTCCCCCCGTTTTGCCTCATCAGTCGGGTATTACAAAAAAAAAAAAAAAAAAAATCAGGATGGATTCTGCCAGAGGCATTCTTGTCATACCCGACTGGCCTACACAGCCTTAGTATCCGGTGGTCTCTGACATGATTAGTCAACCTTGGGTCCCTCTAGAGGGTTGCCCACATTTGGTTTCTCACCCTGTCTCAGGGGAGTTACACCCCTGCCATGCCTATCTCAAATTACTGGCTTGCAGGTTCTGACCAGGCCATGGATGCAGTATGGCCTTACCACCCGGACCATGAACACCATTGGAGCATCATGTCGAGAGTCAACCAGGCGGAGATATCTCTCCCACATCACCAAGTGGGAAGCCTACTGCAGTCGCTCTCACATCACCTGTGATGATGTCTCCATAGCCGACGTCCTGGAATTCCTCGCGGGGTTGCACCATGATGAGCACTTGAGTTATAGCGCCATCAACAGCGCCAGGAGTGCGCTATCATTCTACCTCAACATCGAGGTAGGATCGAACAGGCTAGTGTCCAGGCTTATGCAGGGAATATTCAATCTGAATCCGCCTACACCACGCTACAACATCACCTGGGATGTCCGGGATGTACTTACCCTGCTCAGGTCGTGGTCACCCATGGAAGGGTTACAGCTGGACCAACTCACTATGAAATTGGTGATGTTACTAGCGTTGACTTCAGCACAGCGGGTTCAGACGCTCCACAAACTACGTATTGACAGGATGACGTCGACCCCTGGAGAAGTAGTCTTTTTCATCGATGAGCTGCTTAAGCAGCATAGACCTGGGTGCATAGGGCTGCAGCTGAAGTTCCCGGCATACCCTGCAGATGCTCGGCTATGTTTAGCCACTCACATCCGTTACTACATCAAGGTGACGAGGAGCATCAGAGGAATGGAGTTGTACCTGCTTGTCACTCACAAAAGACCTCACCATCGAGTGACAGTCCAGACGATATCCAGGTGGCTCCGGATCGTCCTGAATAAGGCAGGTATTGACACTAATGTGTTTACATCCCACTCCACCAGGGCTGCATCTACGTCGGCGGCGAGAGTCATGGAGGTACCCATGGACCATATCCTCGCCACAGCAGGATGGGCGAATGAAGCTGTGTTCCAGCGATTCTATAATAAGCCTGTTGCTGCTCCCCTTCAGTTCGCAGAGGCCGTGCTGAACGCCGGGTGTGAACGTGGGGATGTCCCTGATTAAAAGGGTGTTATTTGTTGTGTTATTAACAAATCTTCTTTTTGTTTCAGTATAACCTCGTTTCGTCAACTTCTTTACTCCAATCCATCCTTGCTAGTGGTGTGTCCGCATGGACGTTGTCCAGGGCGTGTAATCACAGAAGCTTTGAAGTCTTCACGAAGTCACTCACGTGACTCCGAAATGAAATAGTAAGATTGAACGAGAACTTACCAAGTTTGAAGGTTGATCTTTATTTCATGAGGAGTTGCGGTGAGGGATTTCGTGCCCTCCGCTCCCAACCCTCGATCATCTTCAGCTGGTAATCAGAGTCTCTTTAAATCTTACTATGCCAAGTCATTTCTGTTGTTGTTTCTGTGATTCCACACCGCTGCTTTGAAGAATGTCGCGCATGCGTGCCGGCGGGCTCTTCACGAAATCCCTCACCGCAACTCCTCATGAAATAAAGATCAACCTTCAAACTTGGTAAGTTCTCGTTCAATCTTACTATTCTCTGCCACAGAAGGTAGTTGAGGCCAGTTCATTGGCTATATTTAAGAGGGCGTTAGATGTGGCACTTGTGGCTAAAGGGATCAGGGGGTATGGAGAGAAGGCGGGTACGGGATACTGAGTTGGATGATCAGCCATGATCACATTGAATGGCGGTGCAGGCTCGAAGAGCCGAATGGCCTACTCCTGCACCTATTTTCTATGTTTCTATGTTTCTATTTCCCCCTCCAGTTAATTCCCTCTCTCTCCACCAATCTATTCTCTCTTCACTAGTTAGAAAGTAAGTAAGTAAATTTTATTTATATAGCATGTTTAAATCAACTCACGTTGAAACCAAAGAGCTTTACATAAAAGAAATAATTAAGTTTCCGTACATCGATAGAAAAATTAAAAAAAATAAAAATGACACAACACATTATAGAATTCAACATGAATGTCCCCCCACAACAGAATCGACATTTTCCACTGTGGGGAAAGGCACTAGAGAGTTCAGTCCTCTTCCTCTGTGATCACCCGAGGTGGGGACCCATTTGTGGCCTCCGCAGCCAGTCCGATGTTTTCAGGCCCTCTTGCCGGGAAGATGGAACTCCGGCGTCGGGTGAACACTCCTCCCTTCTCCCACAAACCCTGCTCTTCAAGCATTCTGCCCTATCAACACCTTGCCCCTAACTTCACCTCCACACACCCCTTCCAATACACTGTTTCCATCCCCCATCAAGCACTCCCCATCACCCCCTCCCACCCCAATGTTCCCTTTCGCCAGCCCCTCTCCTCACCGTCAAGACCCTCTCTACAACATCCCCTCCCCCACCCAGTCCCCCAGTGCCTGACCTCCTCACCCATCCCCTCCCCTATCCCTCTTCTTCCATGCCCCTCTACGCATATCAACCCTCTGCCCCAAAACCTTTCCTCCCACCGACCCTTCAACTCTCACCAACCCCTTGTCCTTCCAACAGTCCCTCTCCACCAACGCCTCCATCCTGCCACCAATACCTCCCTCCCCACCACCACAGTGAGGGGGCAATACCGAGGGAGTGCCGCACCTCCAAAGGGACAATGCTGGGGGAGCATTGATTGTTGGGTGGATGATGCCGAGGGAGTGCTTTGCACATCTTGTGGGAATAGTGGGACTATGCTATGCACAGATTCCCCTGTGTCTCCTGAAATGAGAGGGAACTTCTTTAGCCAGAGGGTAGCGAATGTGTGGCATTCATTGCCACAGACGGATGTGGAGGCCAATTCATTGGCTATCTTTAAAGCAGATTGTCAGGTTCTTGATTAGTAAGGGGCCTATCCCACTTTCACGACCTAATTCACGACCTCTGCTGAGTTTACCCTTGACTCATACTCGCAGCATGGTCGTCACAAGGTTGTAGGAGGTCATAGGTAGGTCGTAGCAGGCCGTGATGCTAGTCGTAGGTACTCGTGGCATCAAGTAGGTCGGGGCGTTTTTCCAGCATGATGAAAAATGTTCACGAGTAAAAAAGGTCATGAATTAGGTCGTGAACGTGGGACAGGACCTTAAGGGTGTCAAAAGTTGTGGGGAGAAGGTGGGAGAATGAGGTTGATAGGGATAGATGGATCAGTCATGACTGAATAGCAGAATTGACTCAATGAGCTAATTCTGCTCCTATGACTTACAGTATGAACATATGTTACAACCGGGCCCTGGATGCCCTGGTTTAAATGTAAAGGCACATCTTTGACAATAGACAATAGGTGCAGGAGTAGGCCATTCGGCCCTTCGAGCCCGCACCGCCATTCAATGTGATCATGGCTGATCATCCCCAATCAGTACCCCGTTCCTGCCTTCTTCCCATATCCCCTGACTCTGCTATCTTTAAGAGCCCATCTAGCTCTCTCTTGAAAGTATCCAGAGAACCAGCCTCCACCGCCCTCCACCGAGGTAGAGACTTCCACAGACTCAGAACTCTCTGTGTGAAAAAGTGTTTCCTCATCTCCGTTCTAAATGGCTTACCCCTTATTCTTCAACTGTGGCCCCTGGTTCTGGTCTCCCCCAACATAGAAACATAGAAACATAGAAATTAGGTGCAGGAGTAGGCCATTCGCCCCTTCGAGCCTGCACCGCCATTCAATATGATCATGGCTGATCATCCAACTCAGTATCCGTACCTGCCTTCTCTCCATACCCAAGGGCCACATCTAACTCCCTCTTAAATATAGCCAATGAACTGGCCTCAACTACCCAATGTGGCAGAGAGTTCCAGAGACCCACCACTCTCTGTGTGAAAAAAGTCCTTCCCACCTCGGTCCTAAAGGATTTCCCCGTTATCCTTAAGCTGTGACCCCTTGTCCTGGACCTCCCCAACATCGGGAACGATCTTCCTGCATCTAGCCTGTCCAACCCCTTAAGAATTTTGTAAGTTTCGTAATTTTGTAACATCGGGAACATGTTTCCTGCCTCTAGTGTGTCAAAACCCTTTATAATCTTAAATGTTTCAATAAGATGCCCTCTCATCCTTCTGAATTCAAGAGTATACAAGCCCAGCCGCTCCATTCTCTCAGCATATGACAGTCCCGCCATCCCGAGAATTAACCTTGTAAACCTACGTTGCACTCTCTCAATAGCAAGAATGTCCTTCCTCAAATTAGGAGACCAAATCTGCACACAATGCTCCAGGTGTGGTCTCACTAAGGCCCTGTACAACTGCAGAAGGACCTCTTTGCTCCTATACTCAACTCCTCTTTTGCTTCTTTTGCAGGGTGCAACCGGTCCCTTTGGAGAGCTTGGTCGACAAGGCCGCACAGGATTCCCAGGGCCGCAGGTACGGGGGGGATGTGGGGCAGCACTGCGCTGAATGCCTGGACTCGGGCCATTGTCCGGGATGATCCCATATTGTTCTCTGCTCACTCTGCTCTTCAGAAACTCATCTCTTGCAACATTTCCCTCTTGAATCACTTCCCTCTGGAAGGCGACTCCGGTATGTCAAAGCTGCCACAGCCAGACATAAAAACAGTTTTTATCCACGAGTAGTTGCTCTACTCGACAGCCAAAAATCTGTAGCCTCCCTTTGATCTGGTATTTTGTTGGTTCACATGCTTGATCAATGGTGTTTTATCATTAATGTTTTATTATTATTAATGTTTAGTGTTTTCTGAGTCATTCGTAACTGTCACCGTATGTCATGTTGTTACTTGTGGGCGGAGCACCAAGGCAAATTCCTTGTATGTGACTACTTGGCCAATAAACTTACTTACTTACTTATTTGTTTCACAGGGACCTCGTGGGCCTCCGGGTCTTCCAGGACCGAAGGTAACGTCCCAGCTCCCAACGTTGTTGAGTTTGACTTTAGTTAATTGTCACGTGCACCAAGGTACAATGAAATGCATTTGTTGCGTGCTAACCAGCCAGCGGAAAGACAACACGTGATTACAATTGGGCCATCTACAGTGTACAGGATAAAGGATAACATCTACAGGATAAAGGGAATAACGTGAATAATGTGAATAACTAGGATCCCTGTTCCCAGGGATAATCCACCACACGGGGCTTTCTAACGCCGGGGCACCGGCCCAGCGGGAGTGGAGGGCACCCCCCCTCTGGTGGTCACATCCCCAGCCGGGCCCTCACCCTCCCTCCCTCCCTCCCTCAGCCCCCTCCATCTCTGTCCGCCTTTGGCAAACCCGCTCTTTGCCTGAGTTTTTTGACCGGCAACAAAATGCCTGCAGCACCATGGAAACATCTGTAGTTCCCACCTTCTCCGCGCAGCAGGTTTGAGTGTTGGAGTACATGGCGGTAACGCTAGTTTCCCCCCGTGCACCCCGTCACGCCGGGAATTCCAGCGGGAACTCCACACCGTAAACGGTGCCTGCATGACTGGGTGTTATTGCATCAGGACCAGCAGCAACAAACCTTCCGTCCGTCCTGCAGAGCTTCCACACAGTGGCTCAGCAGTAGTTAGTTTGGTTTATTGTCACTGCACCAAGGTCCAGTGAAAAGCTTTTGTTGCATGCTATCCAGTCAGCAGAAAGACAATACATGCTTACAATCGAGCCATTTACAGTGTATAGATACATGATAAGTGAATAACGTTCTGTGCAAGGCAAAGCCAGTTCCCAGTTCGACCTGTTCAGTTACTCCAGCACTTTGTACCTAACTTTGCTACAAACCAGCATCTGCAGTTCTGTTTCTACATGGATAAAGACTGTTGGGTACACGTCACACGTTCATTGGTATGCACATGCTCTTAGACAAACTTACTCTAGAAGAGTAGGCAGAAGGAACATAGTTGGCATAAAGCACAGCAGTTACTTCAGTTCAGTTTAGTTTATTGTCACGTGTACCGAGGTACAGTGAATAGCTTTGCTGCGAGCATTCAGTCCGCAGAAAGACAATATATGATTGCAATCAAGCCATTACAGTGCACAGATACATTTTATGGGAATAACGTTTAGTGCAAGGTCAAGCCAGCAAAGTCTGATCAAGTGCGAGGGTCACCAAAGAGGTAGATAGTAGTTCAGCTCTGCTCTCTGGTTGTGGTAGGATTGTTCAGTTGCCTGATAACAGGTAGGGAGGGGTTGCTGTCTTACAGCGCCAGAGACCTGGCTTCAATCCTGACTACTGGTGCTGTCTGTACTGAGTTTGGTTCTCCCGGTGGCTGCGTGGTTTTTCTCCGGGTGCTCCAGTTTACATTGCGAAGGCGTGCAGATTTGTAGGCTAATTGTTTTTTGGATATTGTCCCTAGTGTGTAGGATAAAATTAGTGTACTGGTGTTTAGTTTAATTTAGTTTAGTTTAGTTTAGGTTAGAGATATATCGTGGAAACTGGCCCTTTGGCCCACCAGGTCCACAGCAACCAGCGATCGCTCGTACGCTAGTTCTATCCTACATACAAGGGCCAATTGATTACTGGTTAGCGCATACTCGGTAGGCTGAAAGGCCACGCTCTAATGCCCCTGTCCCACTTAGGAAACCTGAACGGAAACCTCTGGAGACTTTGCGCCCCACCCAAGGTTTCCGTGTGGTTCACGGAGGTTTTTTGTCAGTCTCCCTAATGGTCGAAAGTGGTTTCCGTTAGGGAGACTGACCCAAACCTCCGGGAACCGCACGGAAACCTTGGGTGGGGCGCAAAGTCTCCAGAGGTTTCCGTTCAGGTTTCCTAAGTGGGACAGGGGCATAAGTCTAAACTAAACAAAAGTAGTCCTACTATCCCCCCACAGTCCTCTCCAAACATCTGAGAAGCTGTGCTCAGAAGGTTTGGTGTTCTGGGTCGGTGTAGTCAGAGGTCACCACTGTGGAGAGATGTAAAGGGTCTGGCAGCAGTTTTAGTTTAGTTTAGTTTAGTTTAGTTTATTATCACATGGACCGATGTGCAGTGGAAACCTTTTGTTGCATGTTAACCAGTCAGCGGAAGGACAATACATGATTACAATCGAGCCATCCACAGTACAAAGGTACATGATAAAATGAATAACCTGAGTAACGTTTGTACAAGATAAAGTCCAGTAAAGTCTGATCAAAGACAATCTGAGGGTCTCCAATAAGGTAGATAGTAGTTCAGGACCGCTCCCTAGTTGTTGGGAAGATGGTTCAGTTTCCTGATAACAGCTGGGAGGAAACTGTCCCGTTAGACAGCATTCTCCCTGGTGTGTAGGAAATAACTGCAGATGCTGGTTTAAATCGAAGGAAGACACAAAATGCTGGAGTAACTCAGTGGGACAGGCAGCATCTCTGGAGAGAAAGAATGGGTGACGTTTTGGGTCGAGACCCTTCTTCAGACTGATGTCAGGGGAGTGGGAGGTACAGAGATAAAATGTAGTCGGAGACAGTGACTGGTGGGAGAACTCAGAATGGGGAGAGGATGGAAATGGAAATCAAGGGCTACTTAAAGTTAGAGAAGTCAATGTTCATACCGCCAGGGTGTAAGCCAACCAAGCAAAATATGAGGTGCTGCTCCTCTAATTTGCACTGGGCCTCACTCTGACAATGGAGGAGGCCCAGGACAGAAAGGTCAGATTGGGAATGGGAGGGGGAGTTAAAGTGCTGAGCAACCGGGAGAACAGGTAGCTTTAATTGATAAATGAAACGCCCTGACCCAAAGCGCTACCTATCCATGTTCTCCATGGATGTAGAAAGAAAGAACTGCCAGTGTTGGTTTATACTAAAGATAGACCCAACCTGCTGGAGTAACTCGACGGATCAGGCAGCATCTCTGGAGTAAAAGGAATAGGTGACTTTTGGATCGTGACCCTTCTTCAGACTGCCTGACCCTTTCCGTCACTCCAGCACGTTGCGCCTTTCCTTGGTAAACTAGCATCTGCAGTTCCTCGAGTCTCCCGTAATATTTGTAAACCAGCATCTGCAGTTCCTCGAGTCTGCAGTAATCTTCATGCTGTTTTATCTGGTTGATCCACAGGGGAACGACGCAATCGGCTACGAGGCAGAGAAGGGAGAGAAGGTGGGTGAGCCTCATCTCCAACAAAGGGCTGCTTTGGTGGCAGAAGTAGCTTTGGATGTCACGGAGAGCACAAGCCAGTTACCCTCTCCCCCTCCCCCCTCTCCCTCCCTTACCTCCTCTATTACCTCCTCCTTCCCCCCCCTCCCTCCCTCCTTCTCCCATAGTCATAGAATCATGGTGATACTGTGCGAAAACAGGCCCTTCAGCCCAACTTGACCACAACGGCCAACAATTCCCAGCTACACTAGTCCAACCTGCCTGCGCTTGGTCCATATCCCTCCTAACTTGGCCTATCCATGTACCTGTCCAAATGTTTCTTAAACTTTGCAATAGTACCTGCCTCAACTACCTCCTCTGGAAGCTCATTCCATACACCCACCACCCTTTTTTGTGGAAAAGTTACCCCTCAGAACTATTAAATCATCTCCCCTTCACCTTCAACCTATGTCCTCTGGTTCTCAATTCCCCCACTCTGGGCAAGAGACGCTGTGCATCTACCCGATCTATTCCTCTCATGATTTTATATACACCCTCTCTCTCCCTCCCTCCCTCCTGCTCCCTCAACCTTCCTCACCCTCCCTTCCCCTCCATCCCACACTCCGCCCTCTCCACCCTCCCTCTCCGCACCCCTCTCTCACAACTCTCTCCTCATCCCTTTCTTCCTCTCTCCACCCATTGCCTCTCTCCAACCCCCCTTCTCTGCCCCTTTTCTCTCTCCTAATCTCATAGTCGGATTGCCATCACTAGTGGCACAAAGGGTCCTGGAAATGTGTCTTTAATGCAAAAGAATTTGCCACAACCCTCAACGCAGGTGATAAGATTTCTAAGGTACAGTCACAGGCTCTGACCCATGATGCTGGGAAGCAGTGGGTGAGGAGACTGGATCTGGAGGTTTGGATCTTTATACCTTGTTATGCCATAGAGGTGGATCTCAGCACCTAGATGGCAGGGCTAGGCCAACGCACAGCTGCTGCCCACAGCATCAGAGATCCTGGTTTGATCCTAACCATGGGTGCCATTTGTGTGAAGTTTGAACATTCCACGCTCCGGTTTTCTCTCACATCCCAAAGACATGCAGGTTGGTAGATTAAATGGCCTTTGTAAATCACCCCCCTAATGTGCAGGGAGTGGATGAGAAAGTGGGACAACATAGAACTAGTGTGAACTGGTGATCAATGGTCAACGTGGACTCATTGGATCGAAGGGCCTGTTTCCATGTTGTATGTCTAAACTAAACTAAACTAAACTAACTCAACTGAACTGTTTGTGCATGCCTTTTACCACAGGGAGAACCTGGATTCCCAGGAGACAATGGTTCCCGTGCATCCTCCAAATCACCAACCATCACCTATTTGAATGGAACAAAGGGAGAAAAGGTAAAGCCATAGCAGGGAGCTATTGACGTGCCAGCACACACTGAGCAAGGTGGCAACCACTGTGAAGGGGCCGGAGGGAGCTCAGGCCAGCCAGCCTGACTGTCGAGTTTAATGAGCATGCCCTTGGTAACAGGCCTTGTGGTCGTGGGTCCACATCACATCCCAGGGACTGCGCCACAAAGTTCCAGGCTGTGATCCCAATGTGTCATGGTGGATAACGCCCGGTTACGGTCCCAGCCTGTCCCCACGTACCTCGGTGTGAAGCTGGACAGAACGTTGTCATTCAAACAACACCTGGAAGGTGCCAAGGCAAAGACAAGCGCCCCGTGCCGCACTGATTCGCCGCCGAGCCGGCACCACGTGGGGAGCCACGACGAAGACACTGTGCATGTCCACAGTGGTCCTGGTGTTCTCAGACGCCGAGTACTGCGCCCCGGTCTGGTGCTGTAGCCCTCACGCCAAGAAGCTGAATGCTGCCCTCAACAGCACCCAGCGGACTGTCTCCGGATGCCTACGAGCCACCCCAGTAAACCAACTGCCCGTCCTCGCTGGCATCGCCCCAGCCAACATCAGACAAGAAGCAGCCACGCTGGCCCTCTCTCGAAAGGCACAGACCAGTGAATCCCACCTCCTCCATCAGATCGTCACGGAGACACCACGACGAGTGCGCCTCAAGTCACGGCGCCCCTTTGCCACGCAAGCCCAAGAGCTGATCTGCACAACACCGGCTGACGCTTCTAAGGCTGCCTGGGTCAAGGCGAGATGGAAAGACCAGTGGAAGTCAGCAGAACCATCTAGGCTACACCAGTACCTCAATGACCCCATGGACGTCCCTGGCCAGGATCTGCCCCAAAAGCAGTGGACAACCCTCAACCGCTTGAGGACAGGCGTCGGACGCTATGGAATGGCGATGAAGAGGTGGGGCCTCATGGACCAGCGAGTGCCTCCTGCGAGTGTGGGGACCCAACACAGACAGTGGAGCACATAGTCACCAGTTGCCCCAAACACCGGCCACCGAATGGTGAACGAGGTCTGATTGACCTGGACGATGACACGTTGGCCTGGCTCGCCTCAACGGAGCTGCAGGTCTAAAAGACACACGACAGAAGAAGAATGTCAATGTGAAATGTCAAAGAGGCACTACTGATTGAATGTAGCACTGTGAGAGGGGTGGTACTGAGTGAGTGTAGCACTGTGGGAAGGGAGGTACTGAGGGAGCCCTACATGGACATGGTTTGAACTACAATTATTCAGGCAAGTGGCTTTGGGGTGTCCGGAGATGCAAAATCACAGGATCCCCAGCTCTGAGCTATTCTTGGAATCACGGGGATTTATGTGTATTTATTCACAGTTACATTTATGGAATTTATAGCAACGCTTGTGCCTATTTATTATTTTATGACTTTTGGATATTTGGAATATAGCTGGAATACCCGACCAGATGCCACTTCCGTGTGGCTTTGATGAATTAAACTTGTTGATGGTAAACTCATTGATATGTGAGCACGTTAAGTTATTTTTTTCACTCGTGCATCTACAGTGGATTTTCTGGAGATGTGTCACAGTGGGGCAGCGGTAGAGTTGCTGCCTTATAGCGCCAGAGATCCGGGTTTGACCCTGACATAGAAACATAGAAAATAGGTGCAGGAGTAGGCCATTCGGCCCTTCGGTCTTTCGAGCCTGCACCGCCTTTCAATATGATCATGGCTGACTATGGATGCCGTCTGTACGGAGTTTGTACGTTCTCCCTGTGACCATGACCGTCTTCCCCCTACAGTCCAAAGATGTGCCAGTTCGTCGGTAAATTCGCTTCGGTAAAGAAAATGGTGAAGTTGTCGCCAGAGGGTGGGATAGTGTTAGTGTACGAGGTGATCACTGGTCAGAGCGGACTCGGTGTGGGCCGAAGTGCCCGTTCCTGGGTTGTATCTCCAAAGTCTAAAGTGGCCTAGTATCATGGCAATGCAGGCAAAATTGTTTTTAATCCCAGCTCTTAAATCAAATGTAAAAGGTGGGGATGAGATATAAGGTTTTCCTGCCCTAGAGACAGCTCTCAGTCCCAGCAGACACATTGGGTTATGGAGGAAGACTTGTTTTCAGGAGTCTGCACAGGGCCTTCGTGACTGCCTCTCGTTCTTTATTCAGGGAGCGCAAGGAGATCCAGGAATGAAGGGCGAAACAGGGAGACCTGCAATCCAGGTGAGCTTGGATTTCCAACAAGACAAATTGTTCACCATGAATCGCTGACTCTCCCCTCTCCCCTCTCCCCCCTTCCCACCAACCTCCCTCTACCCAACCTCACCGTTCGCTATCTTTGCATAGCAGAGCCTGGGCTGAATGAGGTTGAGACTTCCTCTGCCCGTTCCTGATGTGTGGGGATTAGTTCATAAACCAAATTAGGCTATCGGGCCTATTAAGTAGCAATGTTACAAAATTTTGAGATTTAAAAAATCAAGTCTGCAATTTATCCCATCAGATAAAGCATAAAAAGAAGTTTAATTTGACACCTAATTTACTTTCATATCTTCAGTATTAAGAAAGTTATGGCCATTTTCATACTCGGAAATTAGCATCTTGCTCCCCATTGCCTTTCAATTGACTTAACTCAAAAGCTGTGATCTGGAAGTTAAAAGCCCATAACTTTCTAAAAAATTAAGAGAACTCAATGAAATTTTCAGTTATTATAGATTGAAGCATTCTGAAACAAATATTAAACAATCTTACTTGGATTACCTGAAATTAAAGCATATAATTAGTTAGTTATCTAATTGTAGCTAATTACAAAATTCAATGAGTAGATCTAAACATCTATCCATTTCTTAAGAAAAGATAAACTTTTTTTAAATTGCCTAAGTGTCCAAATAACATTCACACAATAATCCACAATATAACATAATTTTTAAATCTCATTTTCATGAATTTCTGGGCCAAATGGAAGGAATTTAGTGTTTTATGCCTGTAAATTAATGGCCATTTAAATCAACTAGCGAGTGGGTTTTAGTGGAATGCGGTGGATTGGAACGTTGCGGTTAGCGGTGAAGTCGGGAGGAAAAATACTGTTTGTTCATACATTTTTTGGGACCCCATTTCGCAACATGAAAATGTTATTAAAGCCTCCCGAAAAACCAACTTTTAATATAAAAATAAACTATTTACCTTTTTTTCTCCCCTACGGAAAATCCTTCCGGTTGTCAGTGCTCACGGCTTTTGAAGGTGATTTTTAAATTACTCTAGTTAACAAATAATTTAGAGTAATTTAAAAATACCTTCATTCATGAAATGTCGGAGCGATTTTTCTTCCGCAACGAAATCGCCCGACATTCATCGATTATCCAGGTCTGTTGAAAAACGGCACTTTAAGCCCGCCCCCCTCTGAAAGGCGCTAAAGTCGTGCACACGGGGAGCGGCAGAACTGCAGCGCCGCTAAAGGTAAGTTTTGCAACATACCTATATTAAGTCTACTCAAATTATCAATCATGGCTGATCTATCTTTCCCTCTCAACCCCATTCTCCTGCCTTCTCCTCGTAACCCCGGACACCCGTACTAGTCAAGAATCTGTCGATCTCCACCTTGAGTATATCCACTAATCACATCTGGTTCATTGTTCCCTTCAGGGAGATTCACGTCTACAGGGCGAGAAGGGCGAGGCGGGAGTGATGGGGCTACCGGGCCCGAGGGTAAGGTGCACCTGGCACGGAAAAAACACTTTGCTAAACCCCATGTGTGACCCTGGTGTTAAGTTCTGACCCTCCTGTGTCATTCTAGGGCACCAGCGGTTCGGATGGACCCTCAGGCCGCGACGGGCCAACGGTGAGTATAGGATCCATCTGGGAACCCCACAGAGTGACCTTGTGCTCACACGCACCCGGTCCCATCCATGCTTCCAGTCACAGAGTCACGCGGAACAGAAACAGGCCTATCGGCCCACCATGGGGCCCCTAGCGATACTACACCGGTTTGTTCACTTGGAGACGTGGAGGGGGAGTGTTGAGGGAGTGTTGCACTGTGAGAGCGTCAGTGCTGAGGGTCCCCCGCACTGTGGTAGGGGCAGAACTGAGGGAGCACCACATTCAGGGGCATTGCTGAGAAACTCCTGTAGAATCTTCGGAGATTTCAGCTTGTCAGAAAAGTTGTGAGGAAAATGTTTCTCTCATAATTAAAGAGAATTATTGATGAAGGAATAGTGAACTCAGTAAATCTCGAGACAATCTGCTTCCAACTAGGTGCTGGGTCCCACTCCCTTGGAACTGACCTGTTTTCCTGGAAACTGCACCTTGCGACATCCTGGAGCAAAAAGCAAATTAAAAGTGTTGAAACAAAGAACAGCAAATGCTGCTTTATACTAAAGATTTAGACTGAACCCGACCCAAAACGTCACCTATCCTTTTCTCTCCAGAGATGCTGCCCGACCCACTGAGTTTAGTGCCAGTGCTTAGTGCCTATCAAATTAAACGTGTGTTGGGAAACTATAGCATTTGATAGTCAAGAAATGTCGATTATCCAAAGTGTGCATGAACGTAGTTTTACCAGGCCTACAATATAGATGGTGATCTCTTTTGTTGAGAAGTTGGTGTCTGACTAAAAAGCCTGGTACACATTAGAAACACAGGGACGGTGAGGTGGGTCATCTGCACTGGCGAAACAGCTTGCATCACAATGGAGATACTCAGCTCAACACAGTGCCGTGGCAAGGGATAACGGCAGTTACATTCCAGGCAATCCGGGGGGGGGGGGGGGGTTGGAGGGGGTTTAGGGGAGGGGGGGGTGGGGGGGGTCCCGTGTGGTGGCTGTGTGTAATTGACCTCTGTGATTTGTTTGCGATCAGGGTTATCCAGGGAGACCGGGTATCCCAGGAGAAACAGGCTGGCCCGGAATGAAGGTAATCACTTTCTTGATCATCAGTTAAATCCATGTGTATTTTCAGGCGTGCAGTTCTGATCCACGGGAGTCCCGGCTCGGCAGACGTCAGTGAGGTGTAGTGTCTGGCCACTTCCCCTGCTGTCGGCGTGGAATCTTCCTGTGGTGCCGGCCGGCACAATGGCGCAGAGCCATGTGACTTTGGTAGATTCAACTCGTTGATCTGTGAGCTATTTTTTCTGTCACTCGTGCATCGTGAGACAGTGGATCTTCCGGAGATGTGTCACAGCAGCAGCACGGTGGCGAAGCGGTAGAGTTGCTGCCTTACAGCGCTAAAGTCCCGCGTTCGATCCTGACTACGGATGCTGTCTCCACGGAGTTTGCACGTTCTCCCTGTGACAGCGCGGCTTTTCACCGGGTGCTCCAGTTTGCTCCTACACTCCAAATACGCGTGGGTTTGCAGGTTCATTGGCCTCTGTAAATTGTCCCCAGTGGGTAGGATAGAACCAGTGAGCGTTGGTTGGCGCTGTCTCGCTTTCCACTCTGTATCTGTCAAAAACTAAAACAGTGTTTCAATTAGATTCCAGCGGTGAATGCAGCTCCCAACCTCCTCACTGGCAGACTGCCCTTTCGTTCGCAACCCGCGGCATGGCGTGCGGCAGCATAGCCAGCCTCAGTACTGTGTAACCGGGGGGAACGCGTGGTCACAGGACTGTGTAACGTGCAGGTTGTGCAGTGACGGGACTGTTTAACCAGTGGTCCGTGTGGTCCCGAGTTGCACAGCCCTCTGCTGCAGAAGCAGCATCCACAGTGGAGTGGGTTTAGTGGGAGCTAGGCCTAGCCCTCTGGCAAGATGCCAAGCTGGCCACACCTTTGGCACTCTCAGCCCCACCCATCGACCCTCAGCCTCCTCCATGGCTCCTTCCCCCTCAGACACCCCTTGGCCCTCCATTATTACCTCCCCTCCTCCCACCTTCAGCCATTCTACACAGTCCCTATCCCTCAGCTCCGGGTCTCCTCATTGACTTAAGCACCTTCTCTATCTTCAGTGACACCAGATCACAGAGATGGCTCTTGAGTAAACTGGGCCTCCATCCCTGGGCTGCTGGGTTTAGTGATGGGGACCCAGTGTTGTGTGGCTCCCACCCTAATGCACTGTCCCTTCCTTTCCGCCTCCAGGGGGATCGTGGTGATCATGGTCTTCCAGGTATATCCATAATTCACCCTGGACAAGTTGCCACAGGTATGTTGAAGTTATACTTCTTCTGAAGATAGGCACAAAATGGAGTAACTCAGCGGGACAGGCAGCAACTCTGGACAGAAGGAGTAGGTGATGTTTCGGGTTGAGATCCATCTTCAGACTGTCCGAAGAAAGGTCTCAACCCAAAACATCGCCCATTGTGTCTAAAGAATGGTCTCGACCTGAAACGTCACCCATTCCTTCTCTCCAGAGATCCTGTCTGTCCCGCTGAGTTACTCCAGCAGTTTTGTGCCTATCTTCAGTGTAAAACAGCATCTGTAGTTCCTTCCTACACATTATATTTCTTCTGGATCGAACAACTGGGCAGTAATTGTGCAGGGGGCCAGGCAGCCGCTGAAATGGGCAGCAAACCTCTGGCCAATTTGCATTGGAACGCGGGAACAGGAGGCCATTTGGCCCCATTTAGCCTGCTTCACATTCAGTGCAACTGTGGCTGCTCATTCAAGAATCAAGAGTGTTTTATTGCCATATGTCCTGAAATGGAACAATGAAATTCTTACTTGCAGCAGCACAACACATATGTAACCTTAGTACACTGGAGTACATAGTACACCATAATCCACACTAAGACCCCTGTTCCCATTTTCTGCCCACGTCCCATCATCTCTCAAGCCCTCAGAGCACTTGATGAGGGGTGATCTTATTGAGGTGTACAATATCATGAGAGGAATAGATATTGCCAAGAGTAGGAGAACCAAAAGCCAGAGGATGTAGGTTTAACGTGAGGGGGGAAAGATTTAATAAGAACCTGAGGGGTAACTTTTTCATGCAAAGTGTCGTGGATCTATGGAACGAGCTGCCGGAGGAGGTATTTGAGGCAGGAATTAGCTAACATTTAGACAGATACATGGATAGGACAGGTTTAGAGGGGCATGAACCAACTGCAGGTAGGTTGGACTAGCATAGATGGGACATATTGGCCTGTGTGGGAACGTTAGGCCGAAGGGCCGATTTCTACGCTGTATGACTCTATGACTCTAACAATATCTAACTAATTTTATTTATTCTATGCGCGTTGTATTGGCAGGCCAGTTATGCTTTCTTCAAGAAAGAATTTCATTGTTCTGTTGTCAGTGTATGTGAAAATTAAACTCTCTTGACTCTCAACTCTCATATGGTTCTACAGCATGGAACAGGCCCTTCAGCCCATCTTGTCCATGCATGGACCTGGCCTCGGAGTGATGTGTGTTGCTGCTGCTGCTCGGCCTGGGCTCAGTGCCTTCTGTGGAAGTCCCTTGGTAATGTTTCTGTTCTTGCCTCAAGGTCCGAAGGGCCTGCCTGGTCTAAAAGGAGATCGAGGAGAGCGAGGAAACACAGGATACCAAGGCCCCCCTGGAGCCCAGGGTCCTCGTGGTGACACCAGCTACTACCCAGGTAAGGAAGTCAAAACTGCCCAAGGGCTTTCGGGAGCCTTGGTGTAACAAACACTATCTGCGGGCTGTGGATGCTCGGGTTAAACTCCTCGATCTGCTCCAGAGTTTACTCATTCAATCACCAGGATTGTCCAGCTTTTAGGTCATAAGTTCATAAGTATTAGGAGCAGAATTAGGCCATTCGGCCCATCAAGCCTACTATTACATTCAATCATGGATGATCTATCTCTCCCTCCTAACCCCATTCTCCTGCCTTCCCCCCCCCATAACCCCTGAAATCCATACTAAACGATACTATCCTTCATCCATCTAAACTCCAGCGAGTACAGGCCCACTGCTGTCAAATGCTCATCATATGTTAACCCACTGATTCCTGGGATCATTCTTGTAAACCTCCTCTGGCCCCTCTCCAGAGCCAGCACATATTCCCCAGATATGGGGCCCAAAATTGTTCACAATACTACAAATACGACCAGACCAGCGCCTTATAGAGCCTCAGCATTACATCACTGTCCTGGTACTCCAGTGCTCTTGAAATAAATGCTAGCATTGTGTTTGCCTTCCTTGCTAAGGACTTGCAACTTATCTTTTTGGGAATCTGCACCAGCACTCCCAAATCTATTTGCTCCTCTGATTTCTGGATTCTCTCCCCATTTAGAAAATAGTCTACGCCTTTATTCCTACTACCAAAATGTATGACTCCGCACTTTGCAACGATGTGTTTCACTTTAGTTAACGTTTCTTCTCACTTCTCCCTCCATCCCTCTCGATTGCCCTTGCTCGCCCTCTCCTCTTGCCTGGTTCTCTTCCTGTCATTCTCTTGTTTTCATGAAATATCGCTCCCATCCTTGTCTCTTCTCCCTGCTGCCTCTCCAACTCTCTTGCCTCTACCAAGGGGTGGGAGATTGCAACCTTCGCGTGGTCCGCCCTGTTTCAACGAATGCAATCAACCCGGCGTGCACAATCAAATAAGATCAAACAG
Source organism: Raja brachyura (assembly GCA_963514005.1). The sequence continues at coordinate 21,326,512 of OY740786.1, read as the reverse complement.
AACAAGTTGTCCTACAACTTTAGGCTGTGCACGCCATGCGCAAGAAGAAGAAGCCTCTACAACCTCTCTCTCTCTTTCATTACCCTCTCTCTCTCCTGTTCCCTCTCTCTCCCTTTTTATTTGCTACCCTCTCTTTCCCTCTCTTGCACACTCCCTTTCTCCCCTCCACCCCACACTTTCTCCGTGCTCTCTCCGTCTTCCTTTCCACTCCACAGTCATTCTCTCCCTCTCTTTCTCTCCCACGTATTATTCTTCCTGTTTCTCCCATCTTCCTCCATCCACCTCACTTGACCTCTCTTGCCTTCTCCTCTCACCCTCTTATTCTCTGTCTGTTGTTCTCTTGTTATCATAAAATATTTTTAAAGAGTTTTTTTAGAGTTTTGGGAAATTTCTGAGAACGAGGGGAATCCAGCAGGTAAAAAGTTGACCAATTGGTCGTTTGATTTAATCATGTCTACTTGACGCCTACAATTCAGTTCATTGCCTATAACTGAAATCGAACCTTGCAGCAGTGTTCTAAGCAGATATTAATTATTAGATGATTCACTCTGCTTCTCTGAAAAGATGAACGTTAAGTGCGTGTATACATTTGTGCGTTTGCCTGTTGTGTGTGAGATGTGTGTGTGCTTATGTGTTTGTTTGTGAGAGAGAGAGAGACATACACATGCAGGAAAAATGTTCCCACTGTTGGGGGAGTCCAGAACCAGGGGTCACAGTTTAAGAATAAGTGGTGGGCCATTTAGGACTGAGATGAGGAAAAACGTTTTCACCCAGAGAGTTGTGAATCTGTGGAATTCTCTGCCACAGAAGGCATTGGAGGACAATTCACTGGATGTATTCAAGAGTTGGATATAGCTCTTAGAACGAACGGAATCAAGGGGTATGGAGAGAAAGCAGCAACGGAGTACTGATTCTGGATGGCGGTGAATGGTTCGAAGGGCCAAATGGCCTACTCCTGCACCTATTTTCTATGTTTCTATGTCTATTTGTGTGCGCATGAGAGACGTGCATTTGGGGTGTGTGTGTGTGTGAATAGTTTGTGTCTGTGTGTGGTGTGCAGGTGTGTGTGTCTGTGTGTGGTGTGCGGGTGTGTGTGTCTGTGTGTGGTGTGTGGGTGTGTGTGTCTGTGTGTGGTGTGCGGGTGTGTGTGTCTGTGTGTGCATGTCTGAGGGACGTGTGTGTGTAAGCATGTGCGTGAGAAACATGTATGTGTGTGAGATGTGTGTGTGCATATGTATTTCTGTTTGTGAGAGAGAGGGGCACACATGCAGGAATAATGTACCCGATGTTGCGGGAGTCACATGTATGTGTGTGAGTGATATGTGTGTGTGTCAGTTGTGTGCATCTGTGTGCATGAGAGAAGGGTGTGGTGTGTGTGAGAGACAGCATATGAGAGACATGCTGTGAGAGATGTGTGTGTCTTTGTTTATGAGTGGTGTGCGTGACGTGTGTGGTGCGTGTGTATGAGAAATGTGTCTGTGTGAGAGTTGCGTGCCTGTATGTGTGTGTGAAATACATGTGTGTGTTTATGCGTATTTGAGTGTGTGATCGGTATGTGTTGGTGAGATATGCATGCACCGTGTGTGCGTGTACATGTGTGTCTACATGTGTGTGTGTATGTGTATTCATCGTCTGTCCTCATGTTCTCGGCCTTCTCATCCTGATCTACAGGCCGCCCGGGATTGCCCGGCACACCGGGATTCGCGGGACCTAAAGGATTCCAGGGGGAAGTGGGGAAGCCGGCAGCCGAGCCCGGATCCATAGGGTTCCCAGGAGAACCGGGACAGCCAGGCCCACCTGGACCTCCAGGACCAGCGTCTCCTGCAGGTCAGTCGCTGCGCCGCTCACTCCAACGCTGGGCATCACAACAAACCCAACCCTCCCCATTTACATGGGAAATGTTCTCTGCTCTTCTCCACTAGTGCTTTATGGTGAACAAGGGGAATCAGGACAACAGGGCTACCCCGGTCAGAGGGGAGCAACTGGAGACAAAGGTAAGGAGGGGTAATAGTGGGGGCAGGTCGTCTAATCAAACCCCCAACAGCCCAGCTGGGTCCCCTGATTATCCCCCTCTCTTTCCCCTGACCCTCCCTTTTCTCAGCGCTGGAGGATGAGGGGTGATCTTATAGAGGTGTATCAAATCATGCAAGGAACAGATCGTGTAGATGCACAGAGTTTCTTGCCCAGTGTAGGTTTAATCGAGGACCAGAAGACATAGGTTTAAGGTGAAAGGGAAAAGATGTAACAGGAGTCTGAGAGGTAACTTTTTCACACAAGGTGTGGTGGGTATATGGAACTAGCTGCCCGAGGACATAGTTGAGGCTGGGACTATCCCAATGTTTAAGAAGCAGTTAGACAGGTACATGGAGGGAGACAGGACCTCTCTGTCCTGGGCCTCCTCCATGGCCAGAGTCAGCAACACCGGAAATTGGAGGAACAGCACCTCATATTCCGTTTGGGCAGTCTGCATCCCGGTGGCCTGAACATTGAATTTTCCCAATTCCGTTAGCCCTTGCTGTCTCCTCCCCGTTCTAGCACTCCCTCAGCCCTCGGGCTCCTCCTCCTTTTTCCTCTCTTCTCCCCACCCCCCCCCCACCCCCCCCCCCCCCATCAGTCTGAAGAAGGGTTTCGGCCCGAAACGTTGTCTATTTCCTTCGCTCCATCGATGCCTCTGCACCCGCTGAGTTTCTCCAGCGCTTTTTTCTACCCAGGTACATGGATAGGACAGGTTTGGAGGGATATGGACCAAAGGCAGGTGGGTGGGACTAGTGTAGCCGGGACATGTTGGCCGGTGTGGGGCAAGTTGGGCCGAGGGTCTGTTTCCACACTGTATCACTCAATGAATCCCTCTCCCCCCATTGGCTCTCCCAATCTCTCTGCTAATGCTGCCCCTCTTTCTCCCCTAACTCCCTCTTTCACCCCCCTGACTCTCCCTCTCACTGCCGACCCTCCCCCTCCCTCTCCACTGACCCTCCCTCTCTCTCCCCATTGATCATTCCTCTCTCTCCCCTGACCCACCCTCTTACTCTCCCCTCACTCTCTCTCCCCACTGCCCTTCCCTCTCTCTCCCCGTTGACCATCCCTCACCGCGGAGCCTCCCCTGACCTTCCGTCTCTCCGCAGGTGACGCTGGGGTCTGTGCCTGCATCACGAGCAGCAGGGGATCCCCTGGACTCCCTGGACCAGCCGGACTGCCCGGCTTTCCCGGGGTCCATGGCGCAGCTGGGCACCTGGGGGAGGAAGGGCCCATTGGGCCGAATGGAACCCCCGGCCTTCCCGTGAGTATCACTGCTTCCGACGCCAGCGTGTTGCCGGCCGCGGCAGGGTCAGAGGTCACTCTGGCCACGGGGTCTCGAGCAGGGCCAGGGGTCATGGAGGTGCCAGAGGGTGACCCCGCTGCCCCTCCTTATCTCTCCATGCTGACCCTCCCTCTTTCTCTGCACCGCAGCCCCTCCACCCCATATCCCTATTCGTCATCCATTGCACAAAAATCCATTGCACCCCCACCCCCTGCACTACCTCTGCCTGAACCCTGCCCTCTGAACCCCCCTATCCTGACCGCAACCACACCACCCCCGTATCCCGCCCCCCTCCCCTATCACTGCCTCTTGCACCGCACAGTTTCTTCCCCCAGCACCAGCCACTGTGCTGAATTGTCCTCAATTGGTGGTGTAAAATGGTCCCTGTCTCTGTGACCCTTCACCTCAGAGGTAAAGGACACTCTTTGCTAATTGCAGGTCAGCACCTTTACCCATCGTTGCAAAAGTATGATCCCTTCTCAGCCAAGTGACGGGTAACTCTAAATTTCTACACAGCCCCATCCCACTGCCCTCATAATCTCCACAGCTCACCCTACCCTTAAACATTGGCCCCTTTGACCTTTTGACCCTGATGGTTTGGTGCTTCAGCCAATGTGCCGTGCTAATCAGGTCGTAACCTTTGCCCTGACTCTTGGATCTCATTCTCACCTCCCAATTTTCAGCTGTGGCTACATAAATGGACATTGTGGCTTTCTCGAGGCACTTCATAAAATGTCACATGTGACAAGTCGCAATGGAATTCTTTTCTTGCAGTCGCCACATAAGGGTGCTGAGATAGTAACAAAGTATACACAGAATCCATGCCAGGACCCCCCTTGTTCTCCCCCTCCCCCACAGCCCTCCCTCACGGAGGTCCTCCCACACCTGGTCCTCCATTGTTCCTTCCCTCCGTCCTTACACCACGTGGTCCGTCCTTGCCCGTGTGTCGGCCACCACTGCACTGACCTCTCCAGTGCCGGGTCCTCTCCGCATGCCTCCGTGGCGCCGACACAGGCCCCAGCCGCGGGCTCCGTCGACTCTACCGGCCTCGGACTCCGACCCGTGGGGTCTCCAGCCTCCCTGCTTTTGCTGGCTGCGGGGCTTAGCAACCTGTCGTGTTTTCTCAGAGTCTCTCTCTACGCCTGACAAGAGATTGCAGTGTGACGAGCTCCTGCTTGATTTTTCCCACAGGGAGAGGCTGGGGCCACTGGAGATACCGGTCGGAAGGGGCAGAAAGGCGAATCCATCTTCGTCCCCACTATCACCATCAAAGGTAGTCACTTGAGGCAGCGGAGACGTAGTCGCGGCCAGAGGGAGCACTGGCGTTGGGGTTGGGAGGAGAGGACGGAGAATGGGAGGAGGGGCAAGAGGAGAAGGTGGGATGGTTGATGGAGGACATCTGAGTGGGGGAGAGGAGCACATTTGGGAGGGTAGGTGAGGGGGAGGGCTGGAGATGGGAAAGATGGAGATTAGGATCGGGAGATAGGTAGGCAGAGTGGTGGGACTGTTATTGTAACAGGAGGTACCTGTGAGGTAATGAACAACATGAAGGGGAGCCCTTGAGAAATGATGAGCTGTTCTAAATATGTATTGCTATGGTTTATTAGTTTAGCTTAGCTTAGCTTAGCTTAGCTTAGATATATAGCGCAGAAACAGGCCCTTCGGCCCACCGAGTCTACATCGGCCAGCGAACACCCATACACTAATTCTACCATACACACTAGGGACAATTTACAGAAGTCAATTAACCTACAAACCTGCACGTCTTTGGAATGTAGGAGAAAACCAGGGCACCTGGAGAAAACCCACACAGTCACAGGGAGTACTTACTGTACAAACTCTGTTCAGACAGCACCGGTAGCCAGGATCGAACCCGGGTCTCTGGCACTGTAAGGCAGTAACTCCACCATGCCGATGCGGTCACCTGTACCGAGATACAGTAGAAATCTTTTGTTTGCGTGCTATCTGGGTGTCCTTGTACACCAGTCACTGAAATATTATCTCAATGGGGTTGGGTTAGGTAAGGGGGAGGTACAGCGAGACCTGGGTGTCCTTGTACACCAGTCACTGAAAGTTGGCTTGCAGGTACAGCAGGCAGTGAAGAAAGCTAATGGAATGTTGGCCTTCGTAACAAGAGAATTTCAGTACAGGAGTAAAGAGGTTCTTCTGCAGTTGTATAGGGCTCTAGTGAGCCCACATCTGGAGTATTGTGTACAGTTTTGGTCTCCTAATTTGACAAAGGACATCCTTGTGATTGAGGCAGTGCAGCGTAGGTTAACGAGATTGATCCCTGGGATGGCGGGACTGTCATATGAGGAAAGATTGAAAAGACTAGGCTTGTATTCACTGGAATTTAGAAGGATGAGGGGGGATTATAGAAATATATACAATTATAAAAGGACTGGACAAGCTAGATGCAAGAAAAATGTTCCCAATGTTGGGTGAGTCCAGAACCAGGGGCCACACTTAGAATAAAGGGGAGGTCATTTAAGACTGAGCTGAGAAAAAACTTTTTTACCCAGAGAATTGTGAATTTATGGAATTCCCTGCCACAGAGGGCAGTGGAGGCCAAATCACTGGGTGGATTTAAGAGAGAGTTGAATAGAGCTCTAGCGGCTAGTGGAGTCAAGGGATATGGGGAGAAGGCAGGCACGGGTTATTGATAGGGGATGATCAGCCATGATCACAATGAATGGCGGTGCTGGCTCGAAGGGCCGAATGGCCTCCTCCTGCACCTATTTTCTATGTTTCTATGTTTCTATCTAATCAAATCTGATAATATAATACATGAATACAATGAAGCCGTACACATATACAAATGGTAGAGCAAAGTGAGATATATCAGTGTGCAGAATATAGTATCTCAGTAATGCATCGTAATAGCTCCAAAGAAAATGTCCAATGACGGCAATGTGGTCGGCTGGAAAATCGGGACTGCACCCTAACTGATGCAGCGGAGATCACAAATGGGATAATTCTAGAATCTGTGTAAATGAGTGTTTGACGGTTAGTGGGCCAAGGGACTCTTCACCCACTGCCCATGAATCCCATCAGCAGACCACACAAATCTCGGCACGGTCATCTCCCGTTCAGTTTTAGTTTAGTTCAGAGATACAGCGCGGAAACAGGCCCTTCAACCCACCAAGTCCGCGCCGACCAGCGATCTCCGCGCGTTAGCACTATCCTACACACACTAGGGACAATATCTTTGGACAGACACCAAGCCCATTAACCTACAAACCTGTATGTCTTTGGAGTGCGGGAGGAAACCAGAGATCTCGGAGAAAGCCCACGCAGTCACAAGGAGAACGTAAAAACTCCGACCCGGGTTCGATACCGACTAGGGGGGCTGTCTGTGGGTTGAAGGGCCTGTTTCCGCGCGGTATCTCTAAACTAAATTACAACTGAATGGGACATGACCTGGCCACGATGTGTGTGGGCTGCTGATAGGATTCATGGGATTCATGGGTGGATTGAGATGTAGGAATCCAGGGGTTAAGGGGATGGTGCAGGCAAATGGGCTGAGGTAGCAGCTCAACAGTGGTCCTGTTGAACGGTGGTGCTGACTCGAGGGGCTAAACGGCCTCCTCCTGCCCCTGGGTCAGGATTTTGCGCTATGAGAGCAACTGAGTTAATGTTTCAATGATTAAGGTGTGACGTGTTATTTGTTGGCGAAGGTTCTAAAGGCGACGAGGGAGACCAGGGTCAAGGTGGAGTTCCCGGACAGCCAGGGACCCCCGGACTGAACGGCAAACCAGGCAAGCAGGGCCGGCAAGGACATCACGTGAGTATGACCAACCCCAGCACTGGGCTCTGTTCCACGACCCTATGAGTACACTCACAGCGCTCCACTGCTCCGCACCAGGTCCCCATGACTGGACACTCCTTTCCTACTGGATCATTCCTCCAGGAGCACGGCCATACTGGGCTTCCCTACCGCACTGGGACATTCCTCCCCCACTAGACATCCCTACCTCATGGGGTCATTCCTTCCCTGGACACCCCCGTACTGGGATACCCTCCCCCACTGGGCTGTGTTCCCCCACTGGGCTCCCTTTCCCTACAGGGCTCCCCTCTTCCACAGGGTCATTCCTCCCCCACTGGACATCCCTCCCTCACTGAGAGAGGGCCATTCTGATGGAGGTGTTGGGCTGTCCACTGTGCTGTGCGGCCCACTGAAGATTTTGTTGGAGCAGGAGCTTGAAAGAGGGTCTGTGTCCCAAGCCAGTATTGCTCTGGTATCTCAGTCCTGGCTCTTTGCTCATCCTTGGCATCTACTGCCCTCAAGTGGCAGGACCATGGACTTCTCTGTTAAAGAAGGAACTGCAGATGCTGGAGAATCGAGGGTACACAAAAGGCTGGAGAAACTCAGTGGGTGCGGCAGCATCTACGGAGCGAAGGAGATAGGCGACGTTTCGGGCCGAAACCCTTCTTCAGACTGGCTAGGGATCAGGGAAAGGAGAGATATAGACGGTGATGTGGAGAGATAAAGAACAATGAATGAAAGATATGCAAAAAAGTATCGATGATAAGGGAAACAGGCCATTGTAAGCTGTTTGTAGTGTGAAAATGAGAAGCTAGTGAGACTTGGGTGGGGGAGGGATAGAGAGAGAGGGAATGCCAGGGCCCGAGGGCTGAGGGAGAGGTGGGAAGGGGAGGAGGCAGCAAGGGTTAACAGAATTGAGAAAATTCAATGTTTAAGCCCAGAGGATGCAGACTCCCCAAGCGGTATATGAGGTGCTGTTCCTCCAACTTGCGGTGTTGCTCACTCTGGCCGTGGAGGAGGCCCAGGACCGAGAGGTCGGATTGTGGGAAAAAAGGGAAGCACCCTTTTTTGCATATCTTTCATTCATTGTTCTTTATCTCTCCACATCACCGTCTATATCTCTCCTTTCCCTGATCCCTAGCCAGTCTGAAGAAGGGTTTCGGCCCGAAACGTCGCCTATCTCCTTCGCTCCTTAGTTGCTGCTGCACCCGCTGAGTTTCTCCAGCCTTTTGTGTACCATGGACTTCTCTCCCTGCCCCCAGCCCTGCCTTTCTGCTCCTAAAAATCCCCCTGGTCCCAGTTTTACCCCCATCCAGCCCGAGAGGTGAGATGGTGATCATCCCCGTGAACGGCCGTGGCTGTTCGTCAGTGTTGCAGGCGCTACAGAAATGCGACGCAGTGAGTGAAGTGCCAGGCATCTCATCATTTCTCCAATCGCGTGTCTTGTGTTTCAGGGCGATGCTCAGAGAGGTTCGCCCGGTGATCCTGGATTCCCAGGAATCCCTGGTCAGAAGGGCTTCCCCGGACCGTCGGGATTGCCCGGCCTGGGTTTCCGAGGACCTAACGGCAAGCCTGGGCTGCCCGGAGACTTTGGAATTGACGGTGTCCCAGGAATCCCAGGAGATCAAGGCTCACCTGGTGATCCAGGTAGGTTCCACTGTCGGGCCTCTGGCTGTGGTGCTCTGAGCCTTCAGTGAACCGTGGAGTAACTGGGAGGACTCGCCCTTTGTGAGGACTCCATGGTCGGGCAGTTGGTGGAGGGAGGCACGTCCCACCAGCAGAAGGTTAGGCTGACTTCATAGAGTCAATATTTAATGAACTCTAAAAATGTTAAGAGTCCATTATAAAAGATTAAGGTTTTCAAGTACTTAGAAGCACACAATGAAATAGGCCCAAGTCAGCATGGGGAGATCTTGCCTGAAGAACCTGTTGGAATTCTTTGAGGAAATAAATGGCAGAATATACAAAGGAAAGTCAGTGGGTGATGTTCTACTTAGATATTCAGAAGGCCTTTGATAAGGTGCCACACATGCGGCTGCTAAAGGGGATGAGAGCCATGCTATTAGAGGGAAGATACTAGCATAGATAAAAGATTGGCTCAATGGCAGAAGGCATAGAGTAGGAATAAAGGGGACTTTGTCTGGTTGGCCGCCAGTGACTAGTGGAGTGCTGGGGCCACCACTCTTCACATTGTATATTAATGATTTGGATGAGGGCTCCTCCAAACCCCAAACCCCTTCCCATCTCCCACACTCTTCCTCATCTCCCGTCCCCACACCACTCCCTATCTCTTCCTAACCTCACATCCCTTCCCATCCCATGCAAACCCCAAGGCCCTTCTCATCTCTTCCAGCCCCCACACCCCATCCTATCTCCTCAGAGTCCCACCCCATTTCCCACAGGCCACACACCCCACACCCAATCTCCTCTAGCCTCCACCTTTCCAATCTCGCCAGCCTTCCATTGATGACGTCTTACTCTCTCCCATTTTTGGTCAGCTGCTCTAGGTGAAGGTTGCGGGCACAGGTCACAACTAGGTTTTTGGAAATGGAGTGATTTGAGAATAGGAATGAGAATATGCTGATCGGTGTTGTCTACGCATAGCTAACATTGGTCATTGAGAGCAGGAGGATGAGCGGCTGATATGTGAATAGGACACACACACAGCTCAACACTTCTGCCACAGAATCAACAGAAATGTTCAAATAATTGTGTAGGAAGGAGCTAAATTAATTTCCCCACTTCTCCCAGGCGGATTTAAAGTTACAAGCAGGGCTCATGGTTACTCCTCAGCCGCGGAGGAGATGATAGACAGATTCTAGACATTTCAAGGAACGTGAAAGACACTTCCAGTTTTAAACCTGCGATGGTGACAGATTATAATTACCAGCATTACTGATGGGTCAATGTAATTCACGTCTGTATCTGTCTTGTCTGTTTGGCAGGTGAGTGTGTCGAGGAGCATGAACCATCGGCAACAGGCCACAGAGGATTCCCAACAGGTAAACCATGGATTGACATTGCCTCAACACTATTCAACATCCAAATGCTGTGTCGTGTAGGGACACAAAGTGCTGGCCTAACTCGGCGGGTCAGGCAGCTTCTCTGGAGAACATGGATTGGTGGTTTCTGGTCAAGACATGTCCTTGTTCCAGACATGTCCTTGTTCTCATCCATGTCCATCAGAGATGCCTGACCCGCTGACCTACTTCAGCACCTTGTGTCCTTTTGTGTATTAACCAGCATCTTTGTTCTTTGTTTCTGCATTTTTGTCACAGACAATCTTCTGCCGTTATAGATCAACAATCATATCTCTTCAGGTTAGATAATAGACCCTCCATCAGATGGCTTCGAAGAGGGAAGTGAGTTCTGCCTAGCGATACAGAAGTGGTTGGGAAGGAAATAGGTGACGTTCCAGTCATGAGTGACTGGGTGTGACTTCTGAATTTGGGATGAAGTGTAGGTATGTGGCTTACTTCCCTGGGGAAAGAAAGATAATGGGTAGAACACTTTATTGAGAAAGGTTAACAGGTTCCATCAAGACACCCAGGTTGGGGACAGGTGCCTGTAAGAACCAGACAAACCAGGTTTATTCAAGAACCAGGGGACATGGGTTCAAGATGAGAGGCGGAAGATTGAATAAGAACCCTTTTCACACGGGTGGTGGGTGTATGGAATGAGCTACCAGAGGAGGCAGTTGAGGCAGGTACTGTAGCAACATTTAAAATATTTAAACTAGTGCAAGGATAGGAAAGGTTTAGAGGGATATGGGCCAAGCCGGGGCAGGTGGGACTAGTGTAGATGGGGCATCTTGGTCGGCATGGACAAGTTGGGCTGAAGGGCCTGTTTTTGTGCTCTATGACTATAACTACATCTTTATGAGTGCAGGTTGTTGCCAAGAGAGTGGGGGACATTGCAAGGGCTTACATGGCTCCCCCCTCTCAAAGCTCAGTGACTGGGCCTGTCCCCAGTTTCCGGCTCACTCTCTCTCTCGTCTCTCCACTTATGCTAAAAACCGATAGTTTAGTTCAGGGCATAAAAATCCACTGGTTGGATGCAACAAGGTGGCAGAGAGATGATTCGCACCAGGAGATAGGAAAAGGGAAAAAGTTCCACGTTGGCTTATTGGAACAAGGGAACAATTCCCCGCACTGTCCAAGGCGATAGAGACATGAATACCACTGACAGGAGAATGGGGTGTAAAAAGCAACAATAACATGTATGTTAGAGGTGCAAGTAGGTTGGAGGGTCATAGTAAATGGGCCGAGCGGCCTGTTCTGCACAGAATTGTCCATGGCACTACCTTGTTTTGGTGAGTTTGATGTGGTTTAAATGACCACAACACTATCTTGCTTTGTTCAGTTAGATGCAAGTGAGGTGTTCACTTCTTTCATCCTCTTTCAAGAGACTCCCTGCATGTTAGCACTCTGGGGTTTGAGCTGCAGTGGTTGCAATGTCCCCAGATGTTCTTCAGTGGAGAGAGGGAATCCTTTCAACATCTGGTGCGGTTGTGGGACAGACATGAAGTCCCCACCACCGCCCTGCTTGCAGGCTGCTGCCTAAGATGTTGGTCTGTGGGACAGGTCCAAATAACGCTGCCCTCACACCGTCAGAGACCCGGGTTCGATCATGACCACCGGTGCTGTCTGTGTGGAGTTTGTACGTTCTCCCTATAACCATGTGAGTTTTCTACGGGTGCTCCGGTTTTCCCCCACATCCCAAAGGCAGGCAGGTTTGTAGGTTAATTGTCCTCTGTAAATTTCCACTGGTGTGTAGGATGCGAAACTGGGATAACATAGAACTAGTGTACGGGTGGTCGATGGACTTGATGGGCCAAAGGACCTCTTTCCATGCTGTAGCTCTGTCTGTCTGTATCTGTATCTGTATCTAACTGCACTCTTTGGGCATTTACCCAGTGACAGGTGTGGAGCCAGAGAGCACATGGTTCCAAACCCCTGTTCTACCTTTGAGCCTGACCTCATTCCTGAAAGTACCTCTGGGAATCCGCAAATATCCCCGGCTCATGATCCCATCACAGTTCTTCTGTGAAGGCATTTAAGGATGGGCTGCAGATGCTGATGATGCCCAGGCCACAAGAAACAATTCAGTTGCACCCATTAAAGTGTTTATGTTTGGAGTTTACTTAAAACAGGGCTTCGATAATGATTTGCAATCATGTCCGTTTCGCTGAACACTTACGCTCAGACTGCTGGATCGCCCGGTTGCCAACCTGACCTCCCCATTCCTATACTGACCTTTCTGTCCTGGACCTCCATTGCCAGAGTGAGTCCACACACAAAATGGAAGAACAGCACCTTATATTTATTTTGAGTAGCTTACAACCCAGTGGTATGAACGTTGAATTCTCTCATTTTAGATAACTTGTACAAACACTCCCCTCCCTCTTCCCTTGCCCCTCTTTCCTACACGAAAAGTAAGTTAAACATCTACACAGTTTACAGCTCTGAAGAAACAGAGGAGATTTACTAGAATGTTGCCTGGGTTTCAGCACCTAAGTTACAGAGAAAGGTTGAACAAGTTAGGTCTTTATTCTTTGGAGCGCAGAAGGTTAAGGGGGGACTTGACAGAGGTCTTTAAAATGATGAGAGGGATAGACAGAGTTGACGTGGATAACCTTTTTCCATTGAGAATAGGGAAGATTCAAACAAGAGGACATGATTTGAGAATTAAGGGGCGGAAGTTTAGGGGTAACATGAAGGAGAACTTCTTTACTCAGAGAGTGGTAGCTGTGTGGAATGAGCTTCCAGTGGAAGTGGTGGAGGCAGGTTCGATTTTATCATTTAAAAATAAATTGGATAGGTATATGGATGGGAAAGGAGTGGAGGGTTATGGTCTGAGTGCAGGTAGATGGGACTAGGTGAGAGTAAGTGTTTGGCACGGACTAGAAGGGCCGAGATGGCCTGTTTCCATGCTGTAATTGTTATATGGTTATATGTTATATGGTTATAACGGTCTTGACCCAAAACGTGATCAATTTCTTCTCTCCGGAGATGCTGCCTGTCCTGCTGAGTTACTCCAGCATTTTGTGTCTATCCACAGTTTACAACGATGTATCCCTCTGTCCTTCACCAACAATCAGCCTGTCGGGGAACCTTCCTTGCCTGAGGTCATCTGTTGCGGGCCAAGATTTGTCCTGGACTTTTTTTGCTTCCAGTCCCCCCCCCCCCCCCCCCCCCCACCACCCCTACAATGTCTGAAAAAGAGTCCTGACCTGAAATGTCACCTATTCGTCTTCTCCAGCGATGCTGCCTGACCCGTTGAGTTATTCCAGTATTTTGTGTTTACATTCGATGATGATTTTTTACTTATGGAGATTGGCTCGGCCTTTGACCCTTTTAATACTGACCTTCACAGGTGCACGTTGTGGGAGCCCAGGGCTGAAGGGGCATCAGGGAGCGCCGGGAGCACCAGGAGTGTCAGGTACGGCCAGCTGGAGTGGACTATCCTCTTGTCCAAAAAAAACCGTGGGGATCACCTGTAGAGGTTGCATTCTGTGGGTCACTAACTTACAATGAACTGTCCCGTTCCAGGTGCCAAAGGGCAGCAGGGATTACCAGGGGTATCAAGGAGAGGATATCCTGGACAGAAAGGACTCATCGGAAACAGAGGACCAGGAATTCTGGGACCAGCAGGTATTCTGAAAGAACAATTTCTCTTTTTGCGGCTGTATCTCGGAGCAACAGTAAAAGCCAAGGCAATGCTGCCCCTCGGCCTGTTACATGGAAACAGGAGCCTAGGTTTTGAGATCAAGCATGGCATGATCAAGTAGCCCCTCCTAGACACTGCTGATGATAGAACATAGAACAGCACAGAAACAGGCCCTTTGGCACTCAATGTCTGTGCCGAACATAATGCCATGTTAAACTGATCTAATCTGCCTGTACAAGATCCATATCCTTCTATTCCTTCCACTTCAACATACCTATTCAAAAGCCTCTTAAATGTCACTGCCTCCACCACCACCCTTAACTGCACATTCCAGGCCCCCACCACTCTCTGTGTAAAAAAATTTGCCCTGCACATCTCCATTAAACTTTCTACCTCGCCTTGTACAGTAGCTATGCCCTCTAACATTGAACATTTTCACTGGGAAAAAAGGTTCTGACTGTCTACCTTATCAAGACATAATGATACAATCTGGCATTGCCCTCACTGCCTGAGCCTGGATAGTCTAATCCTGGAGGGGCAGATCTATAAAATATCCTCCATGTGTAGCACAAGGCTACAGATGACTCCAGCTCCGCTTCAGTGGGCTGAATGGCCTCTATCTGCCTTATAGGTGTCCATGAGTTGAAGAGTGATGGCTCAGTGACTGAGACAGGGAGTGAAGCGGGGGAAATCCCTCCGTGTCAGGCACTGTTCTGCATCACATTGTAAAACCTCGCTGAAAAATCTCTGATGGGTCAGTGCAGCCAAGAGGGGCCGAACAGCCTTCTTACTTGCTGCATGACTACAACTCATGCCTGTCTCCAAGTTCCTCCTCATCCATGTAACCTTTTCCAATGCTGCAATCCCTTCAAACTGTCTGCATTCCTCTATATCTGGCTTCTTCCCCTATTTCCCTCACTCTTCATCGGCAGTCGCTGTCTGCGGCTGCCAACAGTCCCTGAGCTGTCGGACTTTCTCCAACATCTCCCTCTCAGTCTCCTTCTTCTAGAACAGCTTCATGACCTCCCTGTGTCGCCCCACTGGCCTCTAGTGGTCAGTCCATGGTATTTGATGCGTCCCTCCATAGGTGTAGGTTTATTATTGTGACGAACCAGGAAGGACACCGTTTGTATTCCTTCGTTATCACCTCGTCCCCAGACAACAATGGACCATTGTGGGCTCCGCCTTTCCTGAGTCATCCATGCAGTCCCTCTGCTTTGTTGTGTACAATCTGACACCTCCAGTGTCTTCCTCCCTGACTCCTAGTCTGAGAGAAGGGTCTCGACTCAAAACATCACCTATTTCCATTTCTCCAGAGAGGGCGGTGGAGGCCGGTTCTCTGGATGCTTTCAAGAGAGAGCTAGATAGGGCTCTTAAAAATAACGGAGTCAGGGGATATGGGGAGAAGGCAGGAACGGGGTAATGATTGGGGATGATCAGCCATGATCACATTGAATGGCGGTGCTGGCTTGAAGGGCCAAATGGCCTACTCCTGCACCTATTGTCTATTGTGCCTGACCCGCTGAGTTACTCCAGCATTTTGTGTCTATCTTCGGTGTAGGCCAGCATCTGCAGTTCCTTCTTCCCCAATGCAGCAGAATTTGGCCGCACAGCCGTGTGAAGGGGGGGTGTGTGTTGGCAGTGAGCGTCGACGCAGCACGTTGGAACCTATTCCTCATTCTCTCTCTCTCTCTCTCTCTCTCCCGCAGGTTTCATCGGGCCCCGTGGCCAGAAGGGAGTGCGTGGTATGTCCGGGCGCCCTGCGGAGTCAGGCCTGCCGGGCAGGGCCGGAGAGCCAGGCCCACCGGGAGCTAGAGGTTGGCCGGGTGAAGCGACCGGAGTGCTGCCCGGCATCCAGGGTGAGGCCGGCAACCAGGGGCAGCCTGGAGCGAAAGGAGGTGCTGGAGACGCAGGTGTGCCTGGTCTGCAAGGTGAGGATCGCACCATCCTGTTTGCTCTCTCTCCCGCTCTGTGGCCCCAGCATTCGGAAGTGTGTCATCGCCTCAGAGAGAGGCAGACAAGGTTAACACTGACCAGTGTGGGAGTGACCAGTGTGGGAGTGACCAGTGTGGGAGTGGCCAGTGTGGGAGTGGCCAATGTGAAAGTGACCAGTGTGAAAGTGACCAGTGTGGGAGTGAGCGATGTGGGAGTGACCAGTGTGGGAGTGAGCAATGTGGGAGTGACCAGTGTGGGAGTGAGCGATGTGGGAGTGACCAGTGTGGGAGTGAGCGATGTGGGAGTGACCAGTGTGGGAGTGAGTGATGTGGGAGTGACCAGTGTGGGAGTGACCGGTGTGGGAGTGACCGGTGTGGGAGTGACTGGGGTGGGAGTGAGTGATGTGGGAGTGACCAGTGTGGGAGTGACCGGTGTGGGAGTGACCGGTGTGGCAGTGACTGGGGTGGGAGGGATCGGTGTGGGAGGGATCGGTGTGGGAGTGACCAGTGTGGGAGTTACTGGAGTGGGAGTGACTGGTGTGGGAGGGATCGGTGTGGGAGTGAGTGATGTGGGATTGACTGGTGCAGGGCAACTGCTGTGGGAGTGACCACAGTGAGAGTGACTGCTGTGGGACTGACCAGTGTGGAAATTATGGAGCAGGACTAACCCGTGCGGTACAGGCTGGTGTCAGACTGACCTCTGCCAGACTGACCAGTGGGGAAGTAAGGAGGGACCGGTGCAGGAGTGACCAGTGGTGGAGTGATTGGTGTGGGAATGATGGATGTTGGAGTGACGGGTGTGGGAGGGACGGGTGGAAGAATAACTGGTGTGGGAGTAACCAGTGCAGGAGTGACCAGTGTGTGTACTGTTCAGTGCCAGACTGACTGGTACCAGACTGTCCAGTGCCAGACTGACATGTTCCAGACTGACCAGTGCCAGACTGACCAGTGCCAGATTGACCAGTGCCAGGCTGACCAGTGCCAGACTGACCGCTGTGGGAGTGCGAGTTAATATTTGTATTAACCTGGCTCTCTCTTCCGCAGGGGTGGACGGAGTTCCGGGAATACCGGGACCGAAGGGCGAGCGCGGTCAGGTAGGCCTGCCCGGCCCTGCCGGATTCCCCGGACCAGAGGGACAGTCCAGGGGTGTAGGGGCACCAGGACCGCCCGGCTTCCCGGGGGTGCCAGGACCATCCGGACCCACGGGTACGCACACATCCGCGCCATCGGGATTGGGGAGTGCAGAGTCCCAGCCATCGGCACTCTCCTAAAAACTGTGGACAGGCCCCTCCACACTACACAGTGAGAACCACCGGCATCTGACACTCCCAGCAGACCCCTGTCTTTTTACTTGAGTTTAGTTTAGAGATAAAGTAGGGAACCAGGCCCTTCGACCCCCAGACTCCAGCAAATGAACGATCCTGTCATCAGCTAAAGTGGGGTACTGAACTTCCATCTACATCATTGAGGACCTCTGAGCTATCTTTAATCGGACCTCAGTCTTATATCTTGCACTAAATACTGTACCATTTATTCTTTATCTGTACACTGTGGACGGCTTGATTGTTTAGTTTAGTTTAGAGATACAGCGGGGAAACAGGCCCTTTAGCCCACCGAATCCATGCCGACCAGCGATCCCCGTACGCTAACACTATCTTATGCTCTAGGGACAATTTACAATTTTTATCGAAACCACAAACCTGTATGTCTTTGGAGTGTGGGAGGAAACCGTAGCACCTGGAGAAAACCCACGCAGTCACGAGAAAAACATACAAACTCCGTACAGACAGCACCCATAGTCAGGATTGACCCCGTGTCTCTGGCGCTGTAAGGCATCAACTCTACCGCTGCGACACTGTGCTGCCCTGAGGAGTTGGTTTCCTGTCCCTGTGGAGACCCTGTAGAGCCTGACCCCTGACATCTGACCCTGACACTAAATCTGACCCTAACCCACTGGCCCCAGTTCAGCCCAGGGTTTTCCTTGTTTTACCTAGAGGTCTGGGCTGGAGTCAGGGATGGGCTCCGATATTGGGAAGAGAATGTCTTCTCCTGAGATCCATGGGCTCAAGGCTGCAGAGGCAGCCAGTTCCGATCTCTCTCTCTACATCTCACAAGCTGGAGTTGCCCAGAACACAGGTCTCCCCCGGCAACCATTCTCTATTCCCCAAACCAGTTCCTCACCAGTGCTGTATCCCACTCCTCATCTCTCCCCTTGCCGTGGTCCCCAGCGCCTTCCCATTGCTGCACATCCATCCTCTTCTCCCCCCTTCTCCCACACCCTCTCCTTCCCTTTCCCTTCCCCTCTACTACGCCTCCTCTCCCCCTTTCACCTTCCCCTCTCTTTCCCTCCCACTCCCCTCTTACCTCCCACCTTCCTTTCCTCCCTCCTACCCCCCTCCTGTACACACCATCCTCCTCTCCTATCCTTTCCTCCTTTCCCTCCTCCTCTTCCCAGTCCCCCTCTCCCTTCCCTCCTCCACCCCCTCCTTTCTCTCCCCTCTGTGCCCTCCTCCCACTCTCTACCTTCCCTCCACCACCTCCACCTATCTTCCCCACTTTTAGTCTCAGAAGTCCTTGATATTATTTACTTTTCCGCCCCTCCCCTTCTCTCCCCCCTCCTCACCCTCCCTCTTTGCCCAGCCACCCCCATCCCAATTCTCACTCTCCCCTCTCCGCACCCACCTTGCTCCCAGCTAATCGGCTCTTTGGTTGCAGGTCCTCAGGGTTACATCGGAGGTCGAGGTGACCGTGGGCCCCCAGGTCCCGCTGGGATGAAGGGATTGCCTGGAATTCCTGGCAACTTGGGCCTTCCCGGTGACAGTGGCTTTCCCGGAGCAGATGCTCCATTTGGCGTGGACGGGCTGCCAGGGCTCGATGGGCTGAAGGGTAAGCAGAAATCATAGGTTGAGCCTCAAAGCACACACCGGCCTCCAGCATGGCCAGGGCAAGGATAGGAATTTGCCCTTTATAGAGCAGAGAGAGGGAGAGAGAGAGAGAGTGTGTGTGTGAGAGAGAGAGAGTAGGAGATATGCTTATTGATTGTCAGGGTGATGGAGGGTGGGAAAGAGGGAGAGTGAGAGAAAGAGAAGGCAGAGAGAGAGGGAACGTGTGTAAGATTGAGAGAGAGAGAGAGATTTTGAGAGAGAGAAAGGAGAGATAGGGGAGCATGGAAGTATGAGAAGGAGTGTGTGTGTGAGAGAGTGTGTGAGTGTGTGTGAGAGAGAGGAGTGTGTGAGATAGACATGGATTGGGCAAGTGTGTGGGAAAGAGAGCCTGTGAGTGTGTGTGTGAGAAGGAGGCGGAGTGTATGTGTATGTTTGAGAGAGGGGTGCGTGTGAGAGAGAGGGAGACATGTGAGTGTAAAGGGGCAGGGTGTGAGTGTGCGAGATAGAGAGAGAGAGTGAGAGAGAGATAGAGCACATGAGTGAGAGAGAGGGGGGAGCATATGAGTGAGAGGGAACATTTGACTAATAAAATATATTGATGAGAACAGCACAGTCAATGTAAGGTAAAGGACTTCAGTATAGGTATGTGGACCTGTAAGGTCAATCAGGAACAATGGTCCAAAATCATTAAAGCTTGTGGATCCAATGTAAGTTGGATTCAGAGTTGGTTTAGTGACAGGGGACAAGTTCAAGTGAGTTTATTGTCATGTGTCCCTGATAGGATAAGGAAATTCTTGCTTTGCTTCAGCACACAGAACATAGAAGGCATTTACTACAAAACAGATCAGTGTGTCCTTATACCATGCATAAATATATACACACATGAATAAATAAACTAATAAAGTGCAAATAACAGATAATGGATTATTAATGATCAGAGTTTTGTCCGAGCCAGGTTTAATAACCTGATGGCTGTGGGGAAGTAGCTATCCCTGAACCTGGTCATTGCAGTCTTCAGGCTCCTGTACCTTCTACCTGAAGGTAGCAGGGAGATGAGTGTGTGGCCAGGATGGGCAGAGGATGCCGGTGGAGGTTTTTTATGATTGGAGCTTGTGACACTGTTATATAGCAAAGATTGTTGTTGCAACCCCTACTGTTTGTAGGAATTATGATTAATAAGTTTGCTGATGGCACAAAAAATGTGTTGTTGTTGATATTAAGGTCTTAGTTTACAGAGACTCATAACATTGAAAAAGTATCTGGACCAGAAGCTGGTTAGTCATGTTGAACAAAAGCAAAAGGCAGTTAAGTACAAGTGATGTATTTTGGGAGGCCTAATAAAGATAGGACATACATACACACCAATGGTGAGGACTGCACAGAGCTAGTCAAGGGAGGCAGAAAAATGACTCTGGGATTACTTGGAGTTGGTAGACTGGGCAATGTTCAAGGACTTGACAACATACCTGAATGAATATGCTACCGGTGTTACTGACTTCATAAGGAATAAGGATTGTGTGGGGGATTGTGCTCCCACAAAACCACCTGAGTGTTTCACGACCAGAAACCTTGGATGAATCAGGAGATCCACAATCATCTGAGGACCAGATCTTGGGCAGTCAAGTCTGATACTGCAGATTCATATAAGTTGTCTCGGTATAACCGTGGCAAGGCCATCAAAAAGTTTAAAAGATAAAACTGGAGGATGAGACGGACATTTGGCAGCTTGAGAGAGCTTGCAAGTCATCACGGTCTACAAGGAGACACCAGTGGCAACTCAAGTGACAGCAAGGCATCACACTCAGACGAGCTCAATGCGTTCTAAGCACACGTTGATAGGGAGAACGTCTCAGGCCCCCAGAGCCCACAATGGTATTGTAATCTCAGTCACCAAGGCCGGCATCAGAAAATCTTTCAAGAGGGTGAACACTTGGAAAGCATCTGGATGTGACGGTGTAGCTGGTCCTGTTGTCAAAAACTGCGCAGGCCAACTGATCGGAGTTTTTGCAGACGTCTTCAACCTCTCATTACTGAGGTCTGAGGTTCCCACTTGCTTTAAAAGGACATCAATAATACCAAGAAGAATAAGGTGACTTGCCTCAGTGATATATCGCCTGCTGGCACTAACGTCCTTGGTGATGAATGGCATTGAGAGGTTGGTTATGGCGCATACCAACTCCTACCTCAGCAGACCCAAAAAGTGTTGCCATGTGTCTGGCACCAACTAAGTTACAAAAGCTCACCAAACGTTCCTATTTACTGCCTTCCACTGCATGTGGCATCACAACCCACTGCTCCCCCTCCCCCCCGCCGGATCGCCCTTCGTACTTGATGGCCCCCCGTCAGGTTCCACCATTGTTCTTGATGTCCACCTGTCTCTCTCTCGGGTCCCTCCTCACTCTCGGCGACGCAGGCCCCGACTCCCGAACAACTTGCGCCATTATCCCATTGATCTGAGCTCCGTCTGTTCGTCCCTCCAGGTGCGAAAGGTTCGCCAGGAATACGCGGATTCCCTGGCGCTGAAGGATATAAAGGTCGACCTGGGATCCGAGGACTGAAGGGGGAATCGGGATTTCCCGGACCAAACGGCTTTCTTGGTCCCACGGGGAATAAAGGGATTAAAGGTGAGTTGGTGAACAGTAACCTATTGACCGCCAGTCCCCGTGAGGTGTGGGAGTAACCCCTCATGGTGAGACTCCTCCCAGCGTTATGTGAGCTGACTTTCATCGAGCTGGGCTCTGGTGCAGAGCAGTGGGTGGTGGAGACCGACTTCCTCCCAGAACACAATGCAGTGCTGATGTCGAACCACGTGGAACGTGCAGCAGGGAAACAGGTCCTTTGGCCCCTTTGCTCCCTGCTGGTGCTCTTTCCCCATGCTAACCCCTCTCCCTCCCTCAGCTACCCCTGAATTCTGAGGAAGGGTCCCTCTCCCAAAACGTCAATTGGGTTCTCCTTCCACAGATGCTGCCTGACTGGCTGAGTTCTTCCATCACTTTCTGTTCTTGTTTCAGATTCTGGCATCTGCAGTTTCATTGGTTAGACCTTTAAACCGGTCTTTACTGCTCCACTTAATCTCTCCCATCTCTCTCTGCCCTCTGGTGAGAGCATTTCTTCCTGAATTCTCCACCGGAGCACTACTGACAAGGGTTAGCATCCCAGGTTTACCTGCTCACTAACGCCTGGCATTCACCACTAAAGGGGGTGCTGGGGGACACCAGGCTCCCCTCCAAATTGGCAACATATTGTCCGTCCTTCACCGTCTCTGAGTCTGAATCCTAGAACAGTAATCTCAGTCGCTTGTGCATTCTGACTCGAGCTGGAGAACTGCAGTGGTTCAAGATGGCGCCTCACAACCATCTTCTCAAGGGCAATAAGGAATGGGCATGTTCACAAGTTATAGGAGGAGAATTTAGCCATTCGGCCCATCGAGGCTACTCCGCCATTCAGTCATGGCTGATCTCTGCCTCCTAATCCCATTTTCCTGCCTTCTTCTCATAATCCTTGACATCCGTTCTAATCAAGAATTTGTCTATCTCTGCCTTAAAAATATCCACTGACTTGGCCTCCACAGCCCATTGTGGCGATGAGTTCCACAGATTAACTACCCTCTGACTAAAGAAGTTCCTCCTCACCTCCTTTTTAAAAGAGCGTCCTTTAATTCTGAGGCTATGACCTCTGGTCCTGGACTCGCCCACCAGTGGAAACATCCTTTCCACATCTATGCCTTTCATTATTCTATATGTTTCAATGAGGTCCACCCACGACCTTCTAAACCCTCATCATATGCTATCAGTGATGGTGTTGCCAGCAGTACTGAGCTTCTAAACAAAGGGTTGCAAAGATTAACAATGTTTTTATCAATGACCACAGGTGACCGAGGAGAGAAGGGCCCACCTGGGCCAGCACCACCCATTGAACCAGCCATGGTGATCAAGGTGAAGGGGAACAAAGGCGATTCTGGTTCCTCCGGCGAACCTGGCTTCACTGGTCCCAGAGGTATGGCACTTTGGAAACTTGACTCCCTCTGACCGAGATGCTGTCCCCCCTGCCAGTGAGGAGACGGCTCGCTCCAACCCCTACTTCCAGCAGGGAGTGCTGGACATGTTCTGTGGGGTGTTGGCAGCTGCAGTGTAGCCACAGGCAGAGTCTGACCCGTGACTGGACCAGCGAACAGGAGGGGCTGACCTAGGCACAGGCCGCTGCACCGGGAGGGTGGTGCTGACCAAAGATCCTATAGCTAGCAAGATAGATCACTCGACGAAAAAGACGTAGTACGGTCATGGGCAGATTCATGGGTAAATTCCGGCCACATTTCCATAACCGGCTTCCGTCTCCACATCAAAGATCCCATAGCGGAGCAAAGATAATTAGTGCGGAGACGGAAGCCGGTTACGGAAACATCCTCGTAAAAATATTTGGTATAAATCTTCTCCTCATTTTCAGAATTATAATATATTAACACAAGCTGTTCCCCCACAACGTTGATTACACTGCGAGTCGGGTCGGGTCGGGTCGGGTCGGGTTACTGAAATGGATGAAAAAAAGGCCCACGTTCCGCTCCGTTGCGTACTACATGTCAGCCCATTGCATTTAGAAGGAGTGGTCTATCTTGCTCCGCTATAGGATCTTTGGTGCTGACTGATTGTGCAGATAGATTGCTGCACTGTGATGGGGCAATACTGAGGGAACACCGCGCTGAGAGGGTCAATACTGAGGGATTGACCAGACTGAGAGCATTGCATTGGGGGGGGGGGGGGGGGGGGGGGCGGGCAACACTGAGGGATTACCAGACTGAGTGGGAAAGCACTGAGATTGTGTGGTGGGGGGCAATACTGAGGGAGTACCGCACTGGGAGGGTCAATATTGAGGGAGTACCACACGGAGAGCGGCAGTACTGAGTGTAGCGGCAGATTTTCATATCTTTCAGGTAATTAGCACCCTAGCCGCTATTTGGATGAGAATGGTTGAAGGGGGTGTCTTCTAAACGCATGCAAGCTCACTCACAGAGACCTTTAGAGCTTGTTCTCAGATATGACTTCAAAACACAGTCTTTTGATGAATAAATGCTTTATTGTTGATAGAAAACAGTAAGATACATCCAAGTTTCTTCCGACTCGTAACTGCAATCTTCTTCGTACTCCAGCTTACTACTTTAGACATTAGAAAACTCCTCGTGTCCCGGTAACACCGACATGACCGAAGGATTGACCTTCTCCATCGTCTCTCCAAACTAATCTAAAAAACTAGACTTCTGCGCAAGCATCTAAGCTCCAAACACGGCCAAAAACACGTCATAAATCCCACCCACATTATAGCGGGCAGTCTAACATTTAAAGGCACATGCCATCATCAGTGACATGCAAAGCAGGCCAAATGGCCACTACACTGAGGGAGGGGGGGGGTGGGTACATTAATACTGAAGGAGCACTGTACTGCACTGGGGGAGGGAACAATACTGAGGGAGCACCACACTAGCAGGGACAATACTGAGGGAGCATTGCGCTTTTTTTTCAATCAAAAATAAATGTATTCAATTATTTAAAATATATATATATTTACAAAACAAATACCAACACACCCACCACCATATACAAAAATGAACAAATAATCTAAATGTTAAGTATTAAATAACTATATCCCAATCCTGGTATAGGATGCATTCAATCCCCCGCAGTCCCGGAAATTCCCGCTCGTTCCCGTGGGTGCACCACCCTGGGAGAGTCAATGCTGAGGGAACACTACACCAGGGTTTTTTATTTCTGTTTGGATCCATTTTAATTTCAAACCAGTAATTAACAATGTACAAATAATTGTTAAAATTAATAAAGTGAATTAACTTGCATAAAGTAGCAATTTCTCTGAGTAGCCAATACCCCCTAATCCAGGCAGGCTAAAATATCTTAGTTTAGTTTAGTTTAGAGATACATTGTGGAAATAGGCCCTTCAGCCCACGTCACCAGTCCACTATCCTACACACTAGGGAAAAATCTACAACGAAAGCCAATTAACCTACAAACCTGTACGTCTTTGGAATGTGGGAAGAAGCATAACAGCCGGGGGAAACTCACACGGTCACGGGGACAACGTACAAACTCCGTACAGACAGCATCCGTAGTCAGCATGGAAATGGGTCTCTGGTGCTGGAAGGCTTCTGCTCCTTTATTTGCTAAAGGGCCTGTCCCACCAGCATGCAATTCTATGCGATGAGCGCGACTTAACGTAGTCGCTTGAGCCGTCCGGCGTCGCGGGGGCCAGTCCCACTTCGATCGCCGGAGCCGTGCGGAATTGTGCGGAGTTCGTCCCGACATCGCGCAGGGTTCCGAAACACTGACTATGTTCAAAAATTCCACGCGGCAACGGCTTGTCGGCTCGCAGTCGCCTCAACGCATTACACACCGCCTCGATGTCGTGCCTCCGTGACCCTTTCTATAGGTGCCTCCGTGACCCTCTATGTGTGTGGCTTCGTGGCCCTCTGTGTGTGTGTGCCTCTGTGCCCCTCTCTGCGTGCCCCTCTCTGTCCTGGCGAACTTACCTTAAGACTTCGCTCCAAGTTCGCCTCACTTTGCGCCGTGATGCGCCACTCACCCGACCTCCGCGCGGCCCTCGCTGCCGGTTTGGTCGCGCATGCCGCATGCAGGCGCATGCTGGTGGGAACGGCCCTGTACAGGAGATCACCCGACCTCCGCGCGGCCCCCGCTTCTAGTTTGATCGCGCCCATCGCATGGAGTCGGATGCTGGTAGGACAGGCCCTTAATGCTCCTGCTAATCACCCTGTGAGACTCTTCCAAGTGAAAGTGATTATATAAACGTAGCTAGTTGTTGTTGTTGTTGTTAAACAATACATTTACTTCTGTTCCTTTCGAATAGGGAGGAAAGGAATGCCTGGTTACCCCGGCCAACGGGGACAACCTGGTTATCCCGGAATTCCCGGACAGGAGAAAGGCATAAAAGGATTGCCGGGATTCTCGGGTGAACACGGAAGCAAAGGAATGCCTGGCGCTCAGGGGCCTCCGGGCATTAGAGGCTTTCCTGGGATGGTTGGTGATAAGGTGGGTGTGCCGTTACGGGCCGAGACCTTGTGGGACCTTCATATGCACAGGTTTTCTGCTCTACCTGCCTTATCCAGGCACTGACTGTGAACTGCAGGACTTTCTCGATGCTATCTCCTCTGGCACCAATGCTCGGGACATGACAGACTTTCTGACCTCTGTCTGTTGTTTTGCAGGGTCTTGTGGGTGTCCCAGGCTTGCCAGGATCGCTGGGAGATCGTGGAACCCCTGGATATAAAGGTGAGGGAAGACCCACTCTACAGGCAGTCTCGGGACCTGGTCCCTGGGGCAGAGAGGGGTCTGGTGACCGCCTCACACTGAATGAATGAATGAATGAATGAATACTTTATTGTCACATGTGACAAGTTGCATTGAAATTCTTTGTAAGAGTCGCCACATAAAGTTACAAATTATCCTGCGGCAGGTCCTCCTTTGCTCTTCCCCCCCCCCCCCCCCCCCCTCCTTCTCGGTGGTTCCCCCATGCACAATTGACCAAAAACATTGAAAGATTTGATCCAAAGATGAGAGACGTGAAGATGGTCTCACTCCACAGGAAGACTCGGGACTTGGTCCCCGGAGAGATGAAGATGGAGGAAGTGTGACTAATGGAGAGTGCCCTCAGGACAGTGGGGGTCTGGACACTCTCCCACCTCACCCCAACCCCTCCCAAACCTGCTGAGGTCAGGGGACAGCTCGAAGCTGAGGGTGATGGTGGGTGTTTCTTGATTCGTACAGATGTCAAAGGTTATGGGGAGAAGGCAGGAGAATGGGGTTAGGAGGGAGAGGTGGATCAGCCATGATTGAATGACGGAGTAGACTTGATGGGCCGAATGGTCTAATTCTACTCCTATCACTTATGACCTTATGTCTATGCTTCAGTGACAGTTGTTGTGACCATTCCCCAGGTGACGTGGGAGAAACGATGAACATGCCGGGGGTGCCTGGATACAAGGGTGAAATTGGGCCAGCAGGGGTCAAAGGTGAGTAGCCCGTTTCCTGCGAATTACCAGACACACATGTCACAGGCGGTGTACTGACACTGTGTTCCTTCCGTTACAGGCATGCCCGGTACGACAGGCCTGCCCGGAATACCCGGACAGCCCGGAGGTCCCGGCATCGAGGGGATGAAAGGGAGTCGCGGGAATCCCGGACATCCAGCCCAACAGGGTAGGTGGCCCTGGGGCAGAGCTCAGGCAGGGGGGATCGACGTCTCGATCGTCCAGTGTTGCTTACACCACTGGGTCACACAGTGCGGGGATTACACACTGCACTGGGTCATTCAGTGGTGGGGGGGTGGGTATTCACTCCAGTGGGCCAGTGGGTTGGGAAGGAGTGATAGCCCTCTGGATCACCTAGTTGGGGGGGGGGGGGGGGGAGGTTATTTACTCCAGTGGGTTGATGGGCAAGTTAATCTCTACTGGGTCACTCAGTGTGGGGGTTGGATTAATTATTACAACACAGAGGAGACTGCTTATTGAGCCAAAGAGTGATACAGCATACAAACAGGGCCTTTGGCCCAACTTTCCCACACCGGCCAACCTGTCCTATCCATGTACCTGTCTAACTGTTTCTTACACATTGGGATAGTCCCAGCCTCAACCATAATCTTTGGCCTCAACTACCTCCTCTGGCAGCTTGTTCCATACACCCACCACTGTTTGTGTGAAAAAGTTATCCCTCAGATTCCTAGTAAAAATCTTTTCCCCTTTACCTCATGTCCTCTGGTCCTTGATTCACCTACTCGGGGCAAGAGACTCTGTGCATCTACCCAATCTATTCCTCTCATGATTTTATACGCCTCTATAAAATCACCCCTGATCCACCTGCACTGCAAGGAACAAAGCCCCAGCCTACTCAACCTCTCCCTATAGCTCAGATTCTCTAGTCCTGGCAACATCCTCGTAAATCTTCCCTATATCCTTTCCAGACAACATCTTTCCTATAAAATGGTGCCCAGAACTGAACACAATACTCTAAATGCCACCTCACCAACGTCTTGCACAACTGCAACATGACCTCCCAACTTCTACACTCAATCCTCTGACTGATGAAGGACAATGTGTCAAAAGCCTTTTTGACCATGCTGTCTATCTGCAACTCGACCTTCAAGGAACCATGCACCTGAACTCCTAGATCTGCCTGCTCTACAACACTACCCAGAGCCGTACCATTCACTGTGTAGGTCCTGCCCATATTACACTAGCCAAAATGCAACCTCACATTTCTCTGTATTAAATTCCATCAACCATTCCTCAGCCCTCCTGGCCAATCAATCGAGATCCTGCTGCAATTCTTCACAAGCATCTTCACTATCTGCAAAACCACCAACTTTTGTATCATCAGCAAACTGGGTTTGTGCTGGCTGGCTCCCCAGAGAGCAATCTGATCATCCCATTGATCTTTTCCATATTTCCCTGTGAACTTGCAACTTCTCTCTCACGAAGCTGCTCGTCAACTCTCCTTCAATTCTTCTCACCTCACTCCAGGGACAAGTTACTGCAGCCGATCGACCTACCAGCTTTGGGACGTGGGCAGAAACGGGAGAAGCCCGTGGACACAATGAGAGTGTGCAAACTCCACATAGAGGGCAGCTGAGGCCAGGAGTGAACCTGGGACTCTGGAGCCATGAGGCAGTATTATGCTGTCGCTGACTCTGTGCTGGCTGGCAGGCTGGTGGAGGCTTTGGATGTTGTGTTGTAGACTGTGACGTGGATGATGGGGACATTAGCTCACTGGTTACTCATCCACTGCATTCCTCTGGGTTTGTCCCAACCCAGGTTCAGAGTAATTCCTCCGTGCTGCCGCTGACTTACATTCTCTGCTCCGCAGGCTCTCCTGGATCCTCGGGAACTCCGGGTGACAGAGGGTCGCAGGGTCCGCAAGGTTCTGCCGGTTCTGTGGGATTTCCAGGATACCCGGGATACAGAGGGGCAAAAGGTATTAGTGACTGCATGTGACAGGACTGACGTGCTGATCCGAAGATAAGACACAAAAAGCTGGGGTAACTCAGCGGGTCCGGCAGAATCTCTGGAGAAAAGGAATGGGCGAGTCAGGGAAAAGGGAAACGAGAGATATAGATGATATGTGGCACAAACAAATGAAAGACATGCAAAAAAACACCAATGATGAAGGAAAGGTGGAGCCCACAACGCTGTTGGCTGTAGGGTAGATGATAGAGTCAGAGAGTAGGAGGAATCTCAGAGAGGGTGCAGCGAGAGAGGGTATTGCAGAAATCTTGTTGGAGAAAGGAGATCTTCTTCAAAGGAGGCAAACCTTGAGGAGATTCCGCAGTGGACCACACAAGGTGTGTAGGGTGGAACTGCAGATGCTAGTTTAAGATGAAGATACAGACAAAAAGCTGATGTACCTCAGCGGGTTAGGCAGAATCTCATCCGGTGGAAGGCCACGGAAAACCGGGAAAGACAATCAGCTGGTTGCAACGTTAATCACAGCGTGGTTACTTCTGGGGGCAATCGTAGATGTTGGTGTTGGTGGGGTTCAAGTCAAGTCAAGTCACTTTTATTTATATAGCACATTTAAAGAACAACTTGCGTTAGCCAAAGTGCTTTACATTGGTGGAGGTACTAACGTTATACAACAATTAGTATCCACTATACATCCACTATACAACAGTGGATCATAGATTAAATACAAACATCACTACATACACATAGCCCTCGCTCGGAGGACGTCAAGAAAGGCTTGGGAGTAGAGATGAGTTTTAAGTCTCGACTTAAAGGAGTCGATGAAGGGGGCAGTTCTGATGGGAAGAGGGATGCTGTTCCCTGAGGGTTAGGGGCATTGGCACGTTTACCCAGAAATCAGTAACAGAAAGCCCAGGCGAATATTGTGAATATTTGCCCTTGGCTTGAAGCCTCATTCTGAAGAGCCAGCCTGTTTTGGGGACAGCAGGACAGGGAATGCGTAACTGGGAGCGCAGGTCCAAAACCAGGCTACATCCCAATCTCAAATCAGCTTCACCCAGCAGGAAATTAAATTGATGCGTGAAGCCATTGATTGCAGTTATACCCCCTTGACCAGTGCCATCTCAAGTTGAGTCAAGAGTGTTTTAGTGTCATATGTCATAATTAAATTCTTACTTGCTGCAGCACAACAGAATATGTGAATATGCAAATAATGGGGGAAAAAGAAAAAGTTCATAGATATCAAATAGAGCACAAGTAACAAATAATAATATAGTATTTTGCAATTCAGAGCTCATAGCTTATTCGTTGTGTTTAGTAGCCTAATTGCTGTGGGGAAAAAGCTGTTCATATTACGGTATTCAGGCTCCTGTACCTTCTTCCTGATGGCAGTGGTGAGATAAGTGTGTGGCCAGGATGGTGTGGGTCCTTGATGATTTTGGCTACCTTTTTGAGACAGTGACTACAATAAATCCCTTCGGCGGTGAGGAGGTCAAAGCCAATGATGGACTGGGCAGTGGTCACAACTTTTTGTAGTCTTTTTTGCTCCTGGACGTTCAAGTTGCCGAACCAGGCCACGATGCAACCAGTCAGAATGCTCTCTACCGTGCACCTGTAGAAGTTTAGGAGGATCCTCTTCGACATGCCGAATCTCCGTAATCTTCTCAGGAAGTAGAGTCGCTGATGCGTCGGTGTGCTGGGCCCAGGAAAGATCTTCTGATATATGCACGCCCAGGAATTTGAAGTTATTGGCATGGCCATATTTCCCTAAAACAACGGAACGAGACCAATCAGTCTTTCCGAACACTGCCAGTTCTCAGAGCAAGCCTGCAAATTGCAATGTAATGTAATCTCTCTCACATGCCCATCATCTACCCACTCACCCCCACCTCCCTAATGCTCATGCGACACATATACTCAGAAAGGTCATTTGATAGTGGCCAATTAACCAAACCACACGTCTCTGGGATGAACTTCCTGTGATTAAGTACAGAATCCACATGACCTAGAGTCACGTGAGAGAGAGGAACTGAATGAAATCAGTGCTCAAAGGGAAATACTGGTGGGTAACTGACGGGGTTGAAGGCTGGTGAATAGTATGTCTGTCGATGGTATGTGCCCCAAAGAATTAACGGCAGAGCCTGGGATATAATGGATGCTTTAGTGGTCATTTTCTACCGTTCTTTAGACTCAAAATCAGTTCAAGGGTAGCTAATCTAACACTTTGGGGGTACACAAAAGGCTGGAGAAACTCAGCGGGTGCAGCAGCTTCTAAGGAGCGAAGGAGATAGGCAACGTTTTGGGCCGAAACCATTCTTCAGACACTTTAACAGATCTAACACTTTAACAGATTAGGGAGAGAGCACAGAGAAGGGTAACGGGGAACTAGTTTGCCGGATATTATGTTGGGGAAATGCTGGCATTCATAACCAAAGATGTGACAGTAAAGAAGACTGATGGGACCAGCATGGCCTTATAAAAGGGAAATGGTGTCCTGGGATAAACTCAGCATCCTTTACACTTTAGCGATACAGTGTGGAAACAGGCCCCTCAGCCCACTGGGTCCGCGCCGATCAGCGATCACCCCATACACTAGCACTATGCGACACGCTCGGGACAATTTACAATTTACAAAGCCAGTTAACTACAAACCCATATGCCTTTGGAGCGTAGGAGGAAACCGGTGCACCAGGAGAAAACCCACGCGGTCACAGGGAGAACGTACAAACTCTGTAAGGACAGCGACCGTAGTCAGGATCAAACCCAGGTCTCTGGCATTGTAAGATATCGGGGGTATGAATCCATTGATCCTGAGACATGGAGAATGAAACATCCACACGGCAGTAATACTTAATTCACCAATGGTAGATAGCACCTAACCAGTCACTGATCAACCCAACACAGGTGGTTCAAGCTTATTAATCTTTACATGGGATGTGTTGGTATCACAGGTTCCTAGTCATTACAGAAGATTCTATGCAGTCCTGAAATTGTGTTGAGCTGCTCTCAGCCACTCATTACACCCCTGCACCAGTCAGCAACGTAACAGGGGCCAGCTTCATTGCAGATTGATGTGCAGGCACGCAGTATAGAGCAGCAGAAAATGGGCACCAAAAGATGCCTCATTGTACTGGTGAGATCCACAGACCAAAGGGAGAGAGTCGGGGTAAAAGATACGTCACAGGAGTGACGTTGTTTTAATTCACCTCCCCACCACTCTATTACACCATTGCCCAATCAGCCCCACCATCCACCGAGAGCACCGTAATGTCCAACAATGCTGCTCCCTCAATCCTCCCCGAGCTGTCCCCTCCCCAACCAGCCCCTCTCCCCGCTCCGTCCCCAGCAGCTACATACCTTCTACTGTCTGGGAACAGAGGCCAAATGGTTTTGGTCAGTAAGTTGAAATGTGTTTCATTGTTTTAATAGTTTTTGAGTATTTTCAGTTTACACTGGGTCTGAAGTGTAAATGATTTTAATATTTTTAAAGTTACATTTCTGTTGTTCCTGGGTGTTTCTTAATGTTTGTGAATGGTGAAGACTTTGGGAGAGGCGGTGATGGGGCCTCACCACCTGTCAAGCACATTGTGTGGGTGCAGCGATCCCCTTGGTTTGAGAGACTCAGCTGGGTCACACCAAGGTGGGCAGGCAGTGGAAGCTCCCCAATGCTCTGAATCTGCAGGACAGACTGTAATAACAGGCTTGCTTTAGAGAGACAGCGCAGAAACAAGAACTTCGGCCCACCGAGACCGCGCCGACCTGCGATCCCCGCATGCTAACATTATCCTAGGGACAATTTGCAATTTTACCAAGCCAATTAACCTACAAACCTGTACGACTTTGGAGTGTGGGAGGAAAATGGAGGTCCCAGAAAAAAACCCATGGAGGTCACGGGAAGAACGTACAAACTCCGTACAGGCAGAACCTCCCTTGGCCAGGATCGAACCGGGGTCTGGATGTTGGAAGGCAGCAACTCTACTGATGCACCACCGTGCTGTGGCGTGGGGTGCGGCGTTGAGCTGCAGGGTGTTGGGTTGCGGTGTCTGCACACTTGGTGAACACACGTTCGCGTACTTTGCACGTTGACGGTTTGTGAGTCGGAGCACTGGAGCCTTGTATGTGCAAAGACTGCAGCAAGTTGGTGCATCTCCGCTGACCCATTATGGAATTACTGATGAAGCCCCAGCCCCAGACCCGAGGTCCCAGACCCAAACCTGGGACGATAAAACCCTCCAGGGTGAATCCTGGACGGGAGCTCTCCAAGAATGTCCATTCTCCATCCACTCCCCCACCCAGACAATGGGGAAAACCCTGCGTCTCCAAAGATTCCACCTTCCTCTCTGAAACCACAGTGGGTCCGGGGCCGAGCTCCAGATCAGGCTACCCCCCCCCCCCCCCACACTGATCAGGACATTGAGCCATAAACTTCACCGGGTTTAATGACGTGTAATCCTCCAGTGACCTTCAGGTTTCTGCAGTGAAATGTTAATCAGTGTTTGTTTTGAATTTCCTAACAGGATTACGGGGCCCTGATGGTTTGCCAGGATTGAATGGGTTGAAAGGATCCAAAGGTCTCGGGGGATCGCCAGGTACAGTGAATCTTTCGGAGTTTTAGAGTTAAACAGCACGGAGACAGGCGCTTCACCCCAACTTGTCCAGGCGCTGACCAAGTTTCCTAGTCCCATTGTCCTGCTTTTGGCCCATATGCCTTTACATTTTCCCTATACATGTACTTGACCCAGTGTCTATTGAATGTTATAATTGTACCCGCCTCTGCAGCTTCCTCTCGCAGATCATTCCATAAACCTACCATCCTTTGTGTGAAGGTAGACAAAAATGCTGGAGAAGCTCAGCAGGTGAGGCAGCATCTAAGGAATAGGTGACGTTTCGGGTCGAGACCCTTCTTCAGACTTCACCGGCCATTTGTGTGAAAAACCTGTCTCCCAGGTTCTGTTTAAATCTTTCCCCTCTCATCCTATGCATACTAGTTTCAGACTCTCCTAACCCTGGGTGAAAGACCTTATCTAAGCCCCTCATTATTTTATTTACTTCATCCCTCAAAAACCTACAGCATATCCGGTCTCTCCTTATAACTCAAGCCCTACAGTCCTGGTATGAAGATCCTTGTGAAACTTTTCTGCACACTTCTCTGTTTAACAATATCCATCTTATAGCTAGGTGACCATAACTGTGCACAATATTCTAAGGTGGTCTCACCAATGCCTTGTACAGTGTAACATGAAGTCCAAACCCTTGTAGTCAGTGCCCTGACCGATGAAGGAAACCATGCCCCTATTTGTTAAATAATGTCTCTACTGTAGGGATAAAACTATGCAGGCTCTGGGAGTTATTAGGCACACATTTCAAGAAGTCCCCACTGTTGGTGTTGGCAACGGTGACCTGTGCTCCTCGATACCAGGGCTGGGGTACACAAAATGGATGATTCAGCACAGGAGGCTATTCAGATATGCTGGGTCTGTCAAAGAGTTTCCCATCAGCCCACCTAACATAATCATAGAATCATACAGCGTGGAAGCAGGCCCTTTGGCCCAACGTGCCATAATGTCCCATCGACACTAATCCCACCTGCCTGGGTTCAGCCCATTTCCCTCTAAACCAGTCCTATCTAAATATTTAGACCTGTCTAAATATTTCTGAAAAATGTGTCAAAATTTGGCTTAGTTTGCCCTTGGTTGAATCTCTTGGCCAAATCTGGCTCATCCAGCAATTCTGCACTCCCTTAGGACGGTACGGGGTTGCAGTTAAACGTGAGACCTCTGTCCCTGAACAGACAGGAAAGCGAGGGCCATTATTACCCGCGATGGAAGGCGGTGACCATGTTGTTTTGCCGACAGGTGTGCGCGGGAAAGGAGCCGAAGGCCAGCCTGGGCAAGAGGGTGAGAAAGGAGAGCAAGGGGCACCCAACACCCAGCCGGGAGAGCCTGGACAACCGGGAGAGCCTGGACTCAGGGGCAACATTGGTAATGCATCCCGCTACGCCTGCGTTCAGCACCACCCCTCACCGGGATCTCTCCTGTTCAACACCGCACGAGACTGATGTGTGATTGATAAATGCGCTGCCGTTCCTCATTGTCTTTTCTACGGCTTGCATTAGGTTTCCACGGTGCTGTTGGCGCACGTGGACCACCAGGACCACCCGGACCCTTATTCCCATCAGACAAGCAAGGGAAACCCGGTGACCTTGGACCACGGGGGTTTGACGGAGCCCAAGGTAAAGGACTTCTCCCGATCTAACGTAGACAAAAATACTGGAGAAATTCAGCGGGTGAGGCAGCATCTATGGAGCAAAGGAATAGGTAATGTTTCGGGTCGAGACCCTTCGTCAGACCGATCTACTGATGTTATTGACCACAGTTGGCTTTGACTCTCACAGAATGAGCAGAAATGGTCAGGGAAATGTCTCATCAAAAGTCACAGACCTGAAACATTCACTCTGTTTCATTCTCCACAGATGCTGCCTGACCTACTGAGTGTTTCCAGCATTTTCCATCTTTGTCATTGACAGAGGTCGAAATGACTGACTGTATGTAGTCAGCTGTCCAACTAACTGCCCAGATTCTGAGTGAAAAAGGACACAAAGTGCTGTAGTAACTCAGCGGGTCAAGCAGCATCTCTGGAGAACATGGATAGGAAATGTTTTGGGTCGGCACCCTTCTTCAGACTGGGTTCCGACCTGAAACATCACCTATTTATGTTCTTTTTTTTTTTTTTAATATTTTTTTATTTGAAGTAACCAGTTTACAATGTATAACACACATTTAAAACATCATCTTAATTCAAAATTTCTACAAATAGCACATCGATAATTAATATCGTCTGTTTTTTTGGAAATAAAGATAGAAAAAGATATATAATAAAGAGGAAAAGAAAAAAAGAGATAGAAATAGAAAACAATCTACAAATACAAATTTAAAAAAATATATAATATATATATAAATCAAAAACAACTAAGTACATTATACATGAAATTATTTCAAACAATAATATCAATGGGACATGCGCATTAATCCCATATGTAAATAAGTTATTCTCATCGGATTCCGTAGGGTGCCCGTCGAGCCGTGATGCCAAGAACAGCTACTTCTCTAGATACTGTATATATGGAGACCATATCAGTTCAAAAGAATTATACCTGTCCAATAGGACAAATCTAATTCTTTCCAAATATAACGTCTCCTGCATCTCTGCTGTCCACATTTTAATTGTTGGAGATAATGTTCCCTTCCAAAATTTCAATATGATTTTTTTTCCCTATTATCAAACAGTAATCAAAGAAATTTCTTTGATCTACTGTCAAAACCAAACTTGATTCCGGAATTCCAAATATTATTAATTTTGGGTCAGGGTCCAGTTTAACTTTAAGAACTTCAGAAATTACTTTAAAAATTTCTGTCCAGTAATAATTCAACTTAGGGCATGTTACAAAACTATGTATTAAGTTTGCTTCTAGATTCTTACATTTATCACAAATAGCGGAGAGATTGGGAAAAATACTATTTAATTTGGTTTTCGAATAATGTAATCTATATAGTACTTTAAATTGTATTAATATATGTCTAGCATTTAAAGAACACCGATTTATTCTCTGTAAGCTTTCTTCCCAAATTTCTTTTGTTATAGGTAATCCAATTTCATTTTCCCATGCTTGGCGATATGTTTCAGTTATTGGGGTCTCTTTATCTAGAATAATATTATATATATGAGCTATTAACTTTTCCGTATTTGGATGTAAATTAAACAAACCATCTAATAAGCCTGGTTCTTTATTTTTATAATCTTGTGTATTACATTTAATGTAATCTCTAATTTGTAAATATCTAAACAAATGTTGTGAAGGCAATCCAAAAATATCTTGCAACTCTTCAAATAATAAAAAATTTCCATTTCTATAAAGGTGTCCTATCCTTTTAATTCCTAAATCCTCCCAGAGTCTAAACCCCGCATCTAATATTGAGGGTTTAAACAATGGGTTATTCCTAATTGGTAACCTGAAGGGTAGATTATCCAGATGTAAAGTCTTAACTATCTGTTTCCATATACGCCTATTATTATAAATTATAGGGTTATCCCTATAAATCTTTTTTTGTACTTCCTTTGGCGCAAAGAGAATCGAGCCTATATTAAAAGGTAAACAGTCTTCCTTTTCCATCTTTAACCACATTGGTTCATTATCCAGATTTATCCACCAAAAATTCATATTCTTAATCTGAACTGCCCAAAAGTAATATAAAAAATTTGGAAGTGCTAACCCTCCATTTATCTTAGACTTACATAAGTGTTTTTTACTTATTCTATGACTTTTATAGTCCCAAATAAAACTATTAACAATATTATCAATTTTCTTTAAAAAAAATTTCGGGAGAAAAAAAGGAATAGCCTGAAACAAATATAACAATTGTGGTAAAAAAATCATTTTTATAGCATTAATTCTACCAACCATAGATATAGGAAGTGTTTTCCAATATGAAATATTTTTTATAAGTTTATCTAATAATTGAGGATAATTAGATTTAATTAATAATTTATAGGATTTAGGTACATTAATTCCTAAATATTTAAATTTATCTGTGACTATTTTTAATGGATATTGTTGCAATATATTTACATTTATGCCAGTTATAGGCATAATTTCACTTTTATTCCAGTTAATCCTATATCCTGAAAATATAATAAATTCATTTATAACATTAAATAACTTGGGAATACTGCATTCCGGTCTTGTAATATAAATCAAAACATCATCTGCATATAAAGATATTTTATTAATTGTTGTATCAGTATTATAACCATATATTTCAGGTTCAGATCTAATTCTTTCAGCCAGAGGCTCTATGACCAAGGCAAATAATAAAGGGGATAACGGACATCCCTGTCTGCATCCCCTAAATAGTTTAAATTTAGGTGATAGTATTTGATTAGTTAAAATTCTTGCAGTAGGATTAGAGTATAATATTCTTACCCATTTACAGAATCCATCCCCCAATTGAAATTTTTCCATTATATTAAATAAATATGACCATTCCACCTGATCGAATGCTTTTTCTGCATCCAACGATATAACTGCTAATTCTGTGTCTCTTTTTCTTTTCGAATATATGATATTAAACAGGCGCCTGAGATTGTGTGATGAATAACGTTTTGGAATAAAACCTGTTTGATCGTGATGTATTATTTTAGAAATCACTAAACTTAGCCTCCGAGATAGTACTTTAGTTAATATTTTTTGGTCAGTATTTAAAAGAGCAATCGCTCTATATGATCCAGGATCTTCCAGATCCTTGTCTAACTTAGGAATGAGTGTAATTGTAGATTCGTTTAAGGATTCTGGTAATTTTCCTAGTTCATATGCATATCTATACACTGTCTGTAATCTTGGTGAGATTAGATCATTAAATTTTTTATAAAATTCTGCACTCAGGCCATCAGGGCCCGCGGTTTTTCCATTTTTTAACGAACCAATTGATTCTTCAATATCTCTTACTGATATTTCAGCATTTAACAATTGTCTACTTTCCAGATCTAGCCTATTAATATGACATTTGTCTAGAAATATTTCCATTTCATCTGTTTGCCCTGTTGATTTTGATGAATAAAGATTTTGATAATATTGTAAAAATGTGTCATTAATATCCTTTGGTATAGTCAGTATGTTTCCCTGCATAGATCTAATACTATGTATAGTTTTTTCATCGTCTAATTTTCTGAGTTGTCATGCTAATAATTTTTGTGGCTTATCTCCAAATTCAAAATGTACTTGTTTGGTTTTTTGAAAAAGTTTAATAACTGGTCAGAATATATTTTATTTAATCTATATTTTAATATTGCAATTTTATTAACTAACTCTTTAGAAGGATGTCTTATATTTTCACTATCTAATCGTTTTATCTCCTTTTCTAACTTTTGCTCCGTCTTTCGATTTTCTTTATTAAAATATGCTTGTGCTGATATTATTGCACCACGCATAAATGCTTTAAATGTATCCCATAATAATAATGGGGAAATCTCAGGTTTATCATTAGTTTCGAAAAATAATTTAATCTGTTCCTCCACATAATTACAACAGCCTTTATCCTTCAATATTTGTGGGTTAAATCTCCAAGTGTTAGTTTTATTAACTATATCTTTTAATTTTATCTTGAATGTTAGCGGTGCATGATCTGAGATAATAATATTGTGGTATTTTGCATCATACGTGAAGGGAAGTAATTTTGAATCGACTAAAAAATAATCTATCCTCGAATAGGTTCCAAATACCGGTGAGAAAAATGAATATTCACGTCCAGTTGGATTATCCAATCTCCAAATATCCATAACATTCGATGTATTAATAAAAGAATTTATAAATTTACTTGACTTAGAAAGAGCTTTCCTTTTCGTGGAAGATCTATCTAAATAATTATCTAAAGTACAATTTAAATCACCCCCAATTATTAAATTATATTGAGTGGAAATAGGGATATTATTAAATATTTTCTTGAAAAATAATGGGTTATCGAAATTGGGTGCATATATATTCATAAGAATTACTTTTTTTTACTGTAATTCCCCTGTAATTATTAAATATCTACCCTCCTTATCCTCTATTATAGAACTAGGTTTAAAAGGTATGCCTTTACAAATAATTATTGCAACTCCTCTAGATTTATGTATAAATGATGAGTGATACACCTTTGAAATCCACTTAGCTGTTAATCTATATTGAGCATCTTTTTTAAGATGTGTCTCTTGAAGAAACGTAACATCTGATTTCAATCTATTCAACTGAGCTAACACCTTTCCCCTTTTAACTGGTTCATTAATTCCCTTAACATTCCAACTACAGAAGGTGATTCCATCACCCCCAATCCTTACATTCATATCTTGCATTTTATTATTAGGGTGGCTTTTTTTGGGGTAGCCTTCTTGACTCCTCCGACCCGACATAACAGCCCTGCTTTAGTCCGATGAAAATTACCAATTCTATTAATCCATGTCCATTTAACCTGGTTATATAATATAAGTCGTAACCATAATCATATAATATATAATATAAAATCGAAAAATAGTAAAAAATGTAAATATAAAAAAAGTATAGGGTGATAAAAGGGTGTAGAGAAAAAAAAGAAACTACACTTTTATAGCGTGTAGTGTGCACAAGTGGAAGCCACACTAGTATGGCTATTAATCTAAGGACTTCCGTTTTCTTAGAAAAAAGATGTTGGTTATTCCAGCTCTTATCTAGAATGCTGTATATGTTGGGGTGGGGTACTAACTTTATGTTCTTAGTAACTATTTCTATTATTCATATAACTGATTTCTAGTTATTAGTTTCTATTATAATTAGTATTATAATAAGTAATACTATATTAGGGGGATAAGGAAGGTCATAATAATTAGTAATTAGTAATTAGTAATTAATAATTAATACAATACTACAACTTTAAGTCCATTATTCCGCCTTTTTCTCAATGAATAATTCATAACCGCGGGTCAGTAAAGTTCATGCTTAATCCTCTCCTGTCGGGTCTTCTCCTGCTTGTTGTTGTTCTTCTTCTTCTATCTTCTTCTTATATTCCGAGCGAATTCCAGTGCCTCCGTATGCTTCGGGAAACGATGCTCCTTCTTCTCATAGGTAACTCTCAATATTGCAGGGTACACCAGACCATATCTGATATCCTTTATTTCCTTTATGTCTCTCAGGATGCGTCTTGTTTCTGTGAATAGAGATCTTCTTTTAGCCACCTCAGCCGGGTAATCTCTGAAGATACTGATGCTATCTCCATCGTATTTCAGATTTCTCTTTCTTATTATTATCTTCATCATTTCTTCAAATTCGTGATCGTAAGCCACCTTTACAATCATTTGTCTTGGTGGTTCATCTCTCCCAGGGACACGTCTTAAAGCCCTGTGGGCACGGCCCAACAGAGGTTCTTGATCCAAATTCAGAATGTCCTTTAGGAGTTTTGCAGCGAATTTACGTGGGTCTTGATTTCCTTCGCGACCCTCGGCCAGACCTACTATACGCAAATTCTTACGTCTTTGACGTCCCTCCAAATCAATACATTTCTCATTTATTTTTCGTAATAACTCTGAGAGATGTTTGTTCTCGGCAATTATCTTCTCGGTCTCCTTAGCACCTTTTACAGCGACCTCGGCCAGTTCTGTAATCGCTTCATTTTGCTGATCAAGTGTGGCTAAAATAGGATTCAACCTTGCCTCTATCTTCGCATCCATCATTTGCTCCATCCCATCAATCTTGTCGGTTACCTCAGCCGTTAGATTTTGTATCTCCTCCTCCGCCTTTAATTTCCATTCGTTCATCATGCTTTTTACCATCACTGTAACCTCTTTTGTAAGTTCTTCTTTGATCTTCTGGATATCTGTTTTTAAAGCCTTCATTTCATCTTTATATTCTTTATATTCTTTCTTCATTTCTGTCTGTGTTTCTTTCTGCATTTTCTTCATCTCGGCCAGCAAAGACTTTTTATGTTCTTCTATTTCACCTTTTCTCTGTGAAATCTCTTCTTGGGAGGCAGCCAAACTCGAGCTCGAAGCTTTGGTGAGGCCTACCTCCTTTCTTGTGCCTTTTTTCCCCGGAGGGGGGGAGGAGGGATGCATTTTAAAATTCTTACTGAAGTCGCGCGCCTGATGACGTCACGCAGCTTGCAGTCGCAACCGGAGCCGTTTTAAATCGTTCTCCTGCGGTAAGTACCGTTAGTAGCCTCCTTTAACCCCGTTTTTTTTGCAGATTTTTCAAGAGCTGATCGGGCGCTGTTCTCTCTTAGAACATGGCGCCACCGGAAGTCCTATTTATGTTCTACAGAGACGCTGCCTGATACGCTGTGTTAGTCTACCATTTTGTGTCCTTTTTCGTGAACCAGCATCAGTAGTTGTTAGTTTCTCCAGACTCTGGCCTGGATTCTGAGTGACTGTGGCCGGGCAGGGTTCTCACTCAGTTACTGTGTTTGAGAAATAGTCTCATGAGGTGACTGAGTGATGAAGAGTCAGGGGCAGCACGGTGGCGCAGCGGTAGAGTTGCTGCCTTACAACACCAGAGACTCGGGTTCCATTTTGACTACGGATGCTGTCTGTACAGAGTTTGTACGTTCTCCCCGTGACCGCGTGGGTTGTTCCCAGGTGCTCCGGTTTCCTCCCACACTCCAAAGACATACAGGTTTGTATGTTAATTGGTTTCATTGTAGGTAAAGATTGCAAATCGTCCTCGGTATGTAGGATAATGTATGGGGTGATCGCTGGTTGGCGCAGGCTCGGTGGGCCAAAGGACCTATTTCTGCGCTGTATCTCTAAACTAAGCTAAACTAAGCTTGACGTGACTGCGATTGGTCACAGAGTTTAAAACATGTGTGCCCCGCATTGTGAGTCAACAGGATCTGTCTGCTGCTCGACATGATTTCCAGTGTTGGGATCGCCATCGGACGCCTCCAGATTTTGGCAGGAGGACTTGAGCACCGGGTACGGAGAGAGGCTTGGGGGTGACGTGGATGGGTTTTGAGATGGCTAAACGTGTCTTGCCTTATCACAGGTTATCCTGGCCTGCCAGGCCCCACCGGCAGCGCTGCTTTCCCAGGGATCAGAGGTGACAAAGGAGATCAAGGAAGAGCAGGAGCACTTGGGCCACGTGGACCCGCGGGAGAGGGGGGGCCGCTTGGCCTTCCTGGGATCGATGGCATTCCCGGTAACAAAGGCAAGTCCGCCACCCTTTCTCACGGAGGTGCCGTTTCAAGAAGACGGGATGGGATCAGAAATTGTCCGTTCCGTCTGTTGAGATGCTGCGGTATTTGGAAGGCTGGTGACAGATTCACTTGGTGACTGAGACGCAAAGGCCAAGAGGAATTTCCACAATTTGCTCAGATGGAAGTCTCCCTCCCCCACCGTGATCCCAAATATCTGTGTCTCATCCTGGTGTGGAATCTTAATTGTGTGGAATAAAGAATCATTTAAGGAGCAGGGAGCATTCAGTGGGGCAGGGATATCCAGTGGGGGTATGGAACAGGAGTACCCTCTGATACACAGAGTAGGGATACCTGTAGGCAGGCTGGGGTATCCAGCAGGAGAACGGTGCAGGGGTATAGGCTGGGCAAACGTGATGGCCTTATAGGATGGGTGTAGGGTGTGGATGTATTGGGAATGGGTGCCCGATCGATGTACAGGGTAGGGGTACCCAATGGGTAAATGTTGCCTAGTTGGTGTATGGGGTAAGGTACACAGTGTGTATATGGGGCAAGGGAACCCAATGGGTGTATGGGGTGGGTGTACATTGCCCAATGGGTGTGCAGAGTAGGGTACATAATGGGTACATGAGACAAGGGCACCCATACCTACAGTCCAGAACCCTTGACAAGGTGCATGGCATGGGTATACAGGATGCCGAGCCAATGGGTATAAATGAGGCAAGGGCACCCAGTTGTTCTAGACAGAGTATAGGAGTACGGTGTTGAGTGGGTGTATGGGGTGCAATACTCCATGGGTATATACATGGCAGGGCCACCCAGTGTGTATATGGCATGAGTGTAGAGTGCCCAGTGGGTATAAGGGTACAGTACCCACTGGGTATATATGGGGCAAGGCAACCCAGTTGGTGTATGGAATGGGTGTACAGAGCCCAGAGGGTGTCTGGATGTGGTGTGGACCAGGGGTTCCCGGTGGATGTACGAGCTAGGGGTACCATGTTGGTGTAAGGAGCAGGGGTCCCATGTGGGTGTATAGGGCAAGGGTCCCTGGCGGGCTGGACAGTAGGGTTGTACCTCTGGCAGTCTTGTGCCTCGTTGTTGCCTGTTGGATGCCTTACGTTAGACTGTAATCTCCCTCTGGTGCCCTGTGCCTGCAGTGCGTACCATCTACAAGCTGCCCTTACTTACCCAGGCAACTCCAACAAACCTGCCAACAAGGGCCAAGGTAGGAGTACACCACCACCTGCAGATAGACTGTAAGGTCTATCAGGGTCCGAAGAAGGGTCTCAACCCAAAACGTCACCTACTCCTTTTCTCCAGAGATGCAGCCTGACCCGCTGATTAACTCCAGAACTTTGTGTGTATCATTATTTGCACCCTTTTGTCTGCTCTAGCCTTGGATGCTGGCAAAATGGTACACCAATTGTCACATCGAATGGTCTATCTTCGGTGTAAAGCAGCATCAGCATTTCCTTCCTACACCACCACCTGCAGATTCCCCACTCACACAACATCCTAACCTAGAGATATCTCCCCGGATCTTCACCCTCACTGGGTCTAAACCCTGGGTCTCGCTCCCCAACAGCACTGTGGGAGCACTTTCATCACAACGACTACAATGGCTCACCAGCTTCACAGGGACAAAGAGCGATGGACCATATCCCTGGCCTGTCCAAATGCCACTTTTAAGTAAGAAATTGGGCGTCTGGTAGTTTGGCGGGAAGTGGACTTTGATGGGTTTTCTCTGTGTCCGATCCATATCCCATCCAGTGCTGTGACCCAACCATGTCTCCCTCTGGAGTGAGGGGATCACTGTCCAAGCCGCCCTATTCATCCAGGAGGTGCGAGCACTGTGCTGTGTACTGACATTGTTTTTGAAACTGTTGTAACTGATCACTTCTCTGTCCGTTGAC
This sequence comes from Raja brachyura, assembly GCA_963514005.1. Next base: position 21,282,383 of record OY740786.1, on the reverse strand, counting down.
AGGTCATAAAGGGGACCAGGGCATGATCGGGTTCCCTGGGGCTAAGGGCCAACCTGGAGATGTGGGAGCCCCCGGTGGGAAAGGTTTTATGGGACTTCCAGGTGAGTGAAGCTGCTTCTCTTCCTCCCTCGCTCCAGGTACTCATTGGGTGCTGGGATCCCGCAACGTCCTTGTGAACCTGAAAATAGCTGCAGTAACTCAGCAACATCTTTTGGAGAAAAGCAATAGGTGACGTTTCGGGTCCAGACCCTTCTTCAGACCTACCTCTGACGATTAAGGGTAAAGAAGAAGGGTCTGCAGAAGGGTCTCGATCCGAAACATCGCCTATTCCTTTTCTCCAGACATGGTGCCTGGCCCACTGAGTTACTCCAGCTTTTTGTGTCTATCTTTGGTGTCAACCAACATTGGCAGTTCCTACCTACACATCCTCCCCTTGTACCTGATACTGATTAAATTCCATACTGACAATGGGAGCAGAACCACAAATGGGACGAGCACAGGCCAGGCATAGGCTGATGGCACAGCCGTAGAGCTACAGCCTTACAGCGCCAAAGACTGGGGTTCGATCCTGACCACGGGTGCTTGTCTGTACGGAGTGTGTTTGTTCTCCTCGTGACCTGCGTGGGTTTTCCCAGAGAACTTCGGTTTCCTCTCATACTCCAAAGATGTACAGGTTTGTAAGTCAATTGGTTTGGTATAAATGTAAATGTAAAATTGGCTCTAGTGTGTATAGGGTGGTGTTAATGTGCAGGGATCACTGGTCGATGCGGCGGACGAAAGGGCCTGTTTCCACACTGTATTTCTAAACTAAACTAAAAGAAATATGCAGGCATATCCTGGGTCACCAGTGGTGCAAACAACACAATGCCCCTGGCCTGAGGGACAGGCTCTCACCCCCTGTGCTCCTGGATGAGGTGGGGATGTGGGCACATCTGAGGGAAGCATTGAGAGATCGCAGTCGCCACGGGACCCCCTCACTATGCATCCCAGAGGCAAAAGTGGCAACGTATTGTACCAAGGCCGGTCACCTAGCCAAACCCGTCCCATTGAGGACAGGCTCAAGGAACTGTACAGCCTCTTGTTTCATTAGGACAAAGAGAGTAGGAGAAGGCCATTCAACCCTTCGTCTAACGTGCCGCTGAGCACCATCATTGCTGATCATCCACTTCCTGTTCCCATCTTCTCCCCACGTCCTTCGATAATGGAGATATATCAATATTGTCTGTGAACATATTCAATGACTTGTCTTCCACTGCCATCTGCAGAGAACCCCCTTGTTCTCCACTCTCTGGATAAAGGAATTTATTCTGATCAGTTCCCCGTGTCCTGAGCTTGTGATCCCAGGTTCCAAAGCAGCCGATGTGAGTATCCATTATGTTCAGTTTAGCTTAGAGATGCAACGCGGAAACAGGCCGTTCAGCCCTCCAAGTCCACGACAACCAGCGATTCCCCTTAAATTCATGCACACTACACACTAGGGACAATTTACAATTTTTACCGAAGCCAATTAACCTGCAAACCTATACATCTTTGGATAGTGGGATGAAACCAGGACACCCGGAGAAAAGCCACGTGGTCACAGGGAGAACGCACAAACTCTGAATAGACAGAATCTGGCATTGTAAGGCAGCAAGTCGACCGCTGCACCACCGTGGTGCATGTATTGGTCTAATAAGATCATCATGTAGGCACTTTAGATAACCCCGCCCTCCGCCGTACTGTAGCTAGTTTAGTTTGACCAATCTACATGTGGATCCCCAGCATGTAGATCTAGCATTGTTACAACATTTTGAGATTTAAAAAATCAAGTCTGCAATTTATCCCATCAGATAAAGCATCAAAATAAATTTAATTTGACACCTAATTCACTTTCATATCTTCAGTATTAAAAAAATTATGGCCATTTACATACTCGGAAATTAGCATCTTGTTCCCTATTGCTTTTCCATTGACTTAACACAAAAGCTGTGATCAAGGACAGTCAAAAGCCCATAACTTTTTTTAAATTAAGAGAACTGAATGAAATTTTCAGTTATTATAGATTGAAGCATTCTGAAACAAATATGAAACAATCTTCCTTGGATGAACTGAGATTAAAGCATATAATTAGCTAGTTACCTAATTGTAGCTAATTACAAAATTCAATTACTAGATCTAAACATCTATCCATTTCTTAAGAAAAGGTTAACATTTTTTAAAGTGTCCAAATAACAGTCACACAAGAATTCACAATATAACATGATTTTTAAATCTCATTGTCATGAATTTATAGGCCAAATTGAAGGAATTTAGTGTTTAATTCTCGTAAATTAATGGCCATTTAAATCATCTTGCGAGTGGGTTTTTGTGGAACGCGATCATTTAGAACGTTGTGGTTTGCGGTGAATTTAACCCCCAGTCGCAGGAAAAATACTGCCGGCTCGTATATTTTCTAAGTCACCTTTTGGCAACATGAAATTTTGATTAAAGGCATCCTAACAAGCACGTTTTTATGTAAAAATAAACAGTGTACCTTGTTTTGTCCCCTACGTGAGGTCCGTCGCGTTGTCGGCGTTCACGGCTTTAGAAGATGATTTTTAATTCACTCCTGCTAATACATTATCCAGCGTAGTTTAAAAATAACTTCATAAAACAAATGTCGGAGCGATTTCTCTTCAGCAACTAAACCGCCTGAGATTAATCGATTTAAAGAGTCTGGAGTAAACGGCATTTTAAACCCGCCCCCCTCTCAAAGGCGCCAAAGTCGCGCACACGGGCAGTGGCAGAACTGCAGCGCCGCTAACGGTAAGTTTTGTAACATACCTACCTGATCCATCCCTGACATCGCCACAGCTATTTGGGGTCCCTTTGTTGAATCCAACAGCCTACCTGTCCAAACCCCTCATGGGGCACCCATGGGAGGTGGAGGTGGAGGTCGTGGTAAACACTCAACAACAGGCCAGGTAGTGACACAGCAGTAAGAGGGGACGGAGTTGGTGGACGTGCCCTCTGGATGCTTGACCTGCTACCTGATGCTCTCTCAGCTCTGCTTGGGCATCTTTACTGCTTGACCCAGCTGTATGAACGTTGATTTCTCTCATTTCAAGTAACCCCTGCATTCCCCCCCTCCCCAACCTTAGTCGCCCTGCCAGTTCCATTCTGTGCATCCCTTTATCACCACTCTCCTAACCTCCTGAGCCTCCACCCTCATTTGATCACCTGTTGCCAAACCTGTTTTGTCTTTCCCTACGTCTGTTCCTCCCCTCCCCCCTCCCCCTTATTTTCAATCTGAAGAAGGGTTCTGACCCGAAACATCACCCATCCTTTTTCTCCAGAGATGCTGCCTAACCCACTGAGTTACTCCAGCGCTTTGTGTGTCTCTGTTCTTGTTGTTCACAGGTACGAAGGGATTTCCGGGTCCTCAGGGCCCAGTCCCTGTTCCTCGACCCGTGACGGTTGCAGGAGGTCATCATGGACTTCCAGGAGTCCCTGGACGCCGTGGACTTTCAGGAGATCCTGGTCCAAAGGGAATTCATGGCGATCAAGGTGAGAACGTGATCTACCTTCTCTCCAGACTGTCGGTAACATGCGTGGCATTGAGGGGACACAGAACATGTATAAGGCAGGGCAGGCCATTTAGTCCATTGAGGCTGTTTCATCTTTCAGTGGCTCCTTGACAGCCCCAGATGTTCTGATCCATGTCCAGAAGTCTACCAATCCCACCATGGCATATCCAGGGCCAGAGCACCCACGGCCCCTGGGGAATTCCAAAGATTTACAATTCCCAAGGGTTGATGTTTCTTCCCTCAGTTTCAGAACGCAGGTTGAGATGACCCCTTCAGTACAGAGTGCATCCCAGCATCCATCCCACCACAGAATGTTGGGGGAAGTCCAGAACCAGGGGTCACAGTTTAAGAATAAGGGACAGGCTATTTAGGACTGAGATGAGGAAAATCCTTTTCTACAAAGAGTTGTGAATCTGTGGAATTCTCTGCCACAGAAGTTAGTGGAGGCCAATTCACTGGATGTATTCAAGAGAGAGTTAGATATAGCTCTTACGGCTAAGGGAAGTAAGGGATATGTGGAGAAAGCAGGAACGGGGTACTGATTCTGGATGATGAGCCATGATTATATTGAATGGCGGTGCTGGCTCGAATGGCCAAATGGCCTACTCCTGCACCTATTTTCTGTTTCCATGTTTCTAATCTTCTCGCCTCCCGAACCTTGGTTGGTATTTATCAGCACCAGTCACTTCTCAGGATGTTCTGCCAATCCATCCAGTGAACCCTGAAGTTCCTCATTGCCAAGGCCAGTCGGAGGCTTCAACTTCTCCCCGCGCTCTCAGCAAGTCTCATCGTGTCTACGGCACATTGTACTCCCCCATTGTAGAATGCCCACCCAACAGCACAGTGGGGCTCACGGACTTGAGGACAACTCACCGCAGCCGTCACCACAGCAACCAAGCGTCCAGTGGACATCATCATCCTATTGCTGTTTGCGGCATGTTGCTGAACACAAAATCGGCTGTGGCAGTTTTGAAGGAATGCATTGGCTGTGAAGCACCGGGATAATCTGAGGTGGAGCAAGGCGCTATAGAAATGCAGACCTGCCCTGAGAAGACCCCTTGTCAAGGGTTCTGGACTATTAGGGATGGGAGGGGCAGGGTTGGTTTTTGCTCTTTTACTGCTGCCCCACCTCACAGCCCTGCTGGTTCACGATTGGAGATTCTCCTTGACGCACTCTGACATTGCTGTTCTCTCCCAACAGGTCCCAAGGGCCCAAAGGGTCAGACAGGATTGCCTGGCCTGTCCAGCTCGCCCGGAGTGGCGGGACCGCACGGTGACCCGGGTTTGATCGGACAACAGGGTCCACTCGGATTTCAAGGTATAAAGCACCCTGGCAAATGAATGGAGCAGCGATCTCCCTCGTTCAACAAATCGTACACCACTTCCTCTCCACCCCAGAAGTTCTTTTCTCAAGGCTAAAGGCCACAGGTCACAAACCCGGGTACGAGAACCCCCACAAATGCACAGCACTGTCCAGGTTGAAGTCACTCAGCAGGTCAGGTAGCATTCGTGGAGAGAGATATCCCATCAGAACCACAACATGTGTGTGTGTGTGTGCTCGTGCATGCGCACATGCTTGTGCATTGTGCATGTGTGTGTGTGTGTTTGTCTATGTTTCTCTGCCTGTGTCTCTCTCTACTTCTGTGCATCTCTCTATTTGTCTATAGGTCTCTGTCAATGTCTCTCTGTGTATCTCTCTGTTTCCCCAGATGACTCTTTTTGTTTGTGTGCATCTGCCTGTCTGTCTGTGTGTCTCCATCTGTGTGTGTGTGTGTCTCTATCTGTTTGTTCTTGTTTGTCTGCTTGGCTCTGTCTCTCTGTGTGACTCTCTGTCTATATGTCTGTCTATGTCTGTGTCTTTGTGTGTCACAGCTCCATGTGTGCATCCCTGTATGTCACGCATGGAGGGGGGGGGGTGTGGAGATGACTTGCTTCTACAGGTTTTAGTTTTAGTAATACAGCATAGAAACAGGCCCTTAGGCCCATTGACTCGATGCTGACCATCAATCCCTGTTATCCCACATTCTCTTGCACCCCGTGCATGCTCGGGACAATTTACAGAGGCCAAATAACTGGCAAAGCTGTACATCTCTGGGATATGGGAGGAGACCTGAGCAATTGGTGGAAACCCAGGTAATATTGCAATGTTTAAGAAACATTTATACAGGTACATGGATTGGATAGGTTCGGGGGGATATGGGCCAAATGCAAGCAGGTGGGACCAGTTTAAATGGGACATGTTGGTCGGTGTGGACAAGTTGGGCCAAAGGGCCTGTTTCCACGCTCTATGACTCTGTGACTCTACGATCCACATGTTCACAAGGAGAAGGTGCAAACTCCACACAAACCGAGGTCTGGATTGAACCCCCGTGTCTCTGGTGCTGTGAGGCAGAAGCTTACAGCTGCATTACTGTGCCACTCTAAGGTTCAGTTTAGTTTAGAGATACCGAGCTATAGCATGGAAACAGGCCCTTCGGCCCACCGAGTCCGTGCCGACCAGCGATCCCCGCACATTAACACTATCCTACACACTAGGGACAATTTACATATACATCAAGCCGTCTTTGGAGTGTGGGAGGAAACCGAAGATCTCGTAGAAAGCCCACGCGTTCACGGTGAGAACATAGAAACTCCGTACAGACAGCACCCAGTCAGGATCGAACCCGGGTCTCTGGCGCTGCAAGTGCTGTAAGGCAGCAACTCTACTGCTGTGCCACCGGCAGTTTCTGAACTGAACAGCAGTTCCCCGCCGCTGTTGTTGCAAAGCTCCGTCGCTTGGCAGCCGCTGCTGGAATGTGTCTGACCTTACCTCTGCTTCACAGGACCGCCGGGAGTGCCGGGATTGCGTGGGATGGTGGGAATGCCAGGCCGCAGCGTCAGCGTAGGATATCTCCTGGTCAAGCACAGCCAGGCGGAGCAAGTGCCACCCTGCCCCTTGGGCATGAACAGGCTCTGGGATGGATACAGCCTCCTCTACGTGGAAGGACAGGAAAAATCCCACAACCAGGACCTGGGTATGTTGGGGAAGGGAGCGGGTTCCTGCGCATGTTAACTGAGGCAACGTGCACGCTTCCTACCAATTCACCAGCCAACTCCCTGGGAAAGGATTAGGAAGAGGCCATTTGGCCCCTCTACCATGCTCTGCCCTTCAGTGAGTTCTAGCTGACCTGAGTCCACAGAATTCAAGACATTTGCACCCCTTAAGTGAAAGAATTCCTCCACCTCTTGTTCTGTCAGATCTGACCTTGCATCTGAACTTTGCTTCCAGTGCCAAACCCTGCTGTCCAGGGTAGCAACCACTCGGTATCTACCCTGTCCTCACCCTTCAGACTCCGTGACCCAGTGAGATCACCTCCTCTGTCCGATCTTAATCTCTGGTCCCAACCCCCCTTAGCTTTCCCTTCTCTTCTTTCTTTCTTAAAATTAGTATCAAAACTAAGTTTATTCACTTATTTACAATAACAATATTTACAAAACAAACAGTAACAACACCAAATGAAAAAAATCATCAAATGTTCGTATTACTAAATACCAAATGACTGTTACAATCCTGATCCTGGATACAGTTCAACCCCCCGGTTCCCAGTGGCCTCAGAAATACCGGGCGGTGCCCATGGACATTGTGTGTTCTTTCTCAAAGGACACCCGGGCACGGACGTGACCCCGGAAAAGGGGCTCACAAGACCACTGGGGTCCCCTCACACGATGCTCCGGAACTTGGGGAACCAGCGACAGCTTCCCCCAGTGTACGTGATGCGGTGCCACATTCCCCCTGCAGTCTGGCCAACTCTCCAGTGCCATTGCACTGTCTGGAGGTTGGTCACACACTCACTCACACTCCCTTTCTCTCTCTCACACACACATACACCTTCCTGGGTGGACTGAGGCACTCTCCCCATGCTCACTCACACTCCCTCTCTCTCTCTCACACACACATACACCTTCCTGGGTGGACTGAGGCACTCTCCCCATGTTCAATAGGCCGCAGTACGGCAGTGGGTTAGTCACCTTGGAGCTGTGGGGAGCCTCCCCGCAGTGCTCCCTCCTCTCCTTGTCTTCTGGCTGAACGTCCCACCCACCATCCACATCTTAGGACACATTGTGCGTAGGGGAGAGGGTAGAGCTGAAGATGTCCTGGTTGGGTTGCTCCTCGGCCTGGCCAAGCTGGCCATCCGTGAGTCAAGGCGCTAGTCGGAAGAGGGCCCTGCCCGAGCCAGTTGCCTGCCCCTTTTCTGGGGTTACATCCATGCCTGGGTGGTACTTGAGAGGGACTAGCCGCTGGCCACAGGCACCCTGGGGGAATTCCAGGACCGTCGGGCACCGCGTGAGGTGGAAATCATCCTCAATAAGGATGGTGATATCGTTTTGTTAAAGAAGGAACTGCAGATGCTGGAGAATCGAGGGTTACACAAAAAGCTGGAGAAACTCAGCGGGTGCAGCAGCATCTAAGGAGCGAAGGAGATAGGCGACGTTTCAGGTCAAAGACCCTTCTTCAGACTATAGCAGTTTATTTAGTATGTGTAGGAAAGAACTGCAGATGCTGGTTTAAATCGAAGGTAGACACAAAATGCTGGAGTAACTCAGCGAGACAGGCAGCATCTCTGAAAAGATGGAATGGGTGATGCGTCACCCATTCCTTCTCTCCAGAGTTTATTTAGTATATTTGTTTGACTTGTATTATGGTGGTGGGTTTTGTTTTATTTTATTTTTTACTGTAAATATTATTGTTAATAATTTATTAAATTATTTTGAGTTAAAAAAATGTTCTTAACGGTGCTCCCTCCTCGCCACCCCTCCCCGCGTTACTCCCTCGACTCCATACGGTGGGCCACAGTTTAAGAATAAGGAGTAAGCCATTTAGAACGGAGACAAAGAATCACTTTTTCTCACAGAGAGTGGTTCGTCTGTGGAATTCTCTGCCTCAGAGGGCGGTGGAGGCCGGTTCTCTGGATGCTTTCAAGAGAGAGCTGGATAGGGCTCTTAAAAATAGCGGAATCAGGGGATATGGGGAGAAGGCAGGAACGGGGTACTGATTGGGGATGACCAGCCATGATCACATTGAATGGTGGTGCTGGCTCGAAGGGCCGAATGGCCTAATCCTGCACCTATTGTCTATTGTCTATTGTCTCTCCGGTGTGAAGGTTGCCCTATGAAGAGGGTACGGCTTCCATTGCCACACCCGGCGGGGAGAGGGTGACGTTGCCCCCAGGTGCCTGGGCAATGGAGACGGTGAGTCTGGCTGTGCCAGCGGGAGGGGGCGCTCGCCGTTACCGGGTGCACTGATGCTGTCGTTCCTTCCCCCCCCCCCAGGCCTGGCTGGCTCCTGTATGCCTCGCTTCAGCACCATACCCTTCGTCTACTGCAACATCAACGAAGTGTGCTACTACGCCAGCAGAAACGACAAGTCCTACTGGCTGTCCACCAACGCTCCGATCCCCATGATGCCCGTGGCCGATGAGGACATCAAGCCGTACATCAGCCGGTGCTCCGTGTGTGAAGCTCCCTCCCTCGCTGTGGCCGTCCACAGCCAGGACATCACCATCCCCATGTGCCCACTGGGCTGGCGCAGCCTCTGGATCGGCTACTCCTTCCTCATGGTAATAACCTGCAGCTTTCATCATTAGAATTCTCCGCGCCCTGTGAAGAATCTCCAACCTGTTCCACCTTCCTTCCTCCCCATCCCCACAGCCCTGCAATTTACCTAAGCCTCTGCCTAGTGCCCCTCGGAAAGTTGAACGAATGAATTAGTTTATGGGCCAAGTATGTACACATACAAGGAATTTGCCTTGGTGCTCCGCTCGCAAGTAACAACACGACACACTGTAAGCCATTAAGAATAAAACATTAAAACATTAAGAATAAAACATCAACCATCATACCTCAATCATGCAAATATTTATCTACCTCCACTTTAAACACTTTGAATAATCCAGCATCCACCACCCTCAAGACAGCGATTCACCACCTTCTATGAAATTTCTGCATATCTCAGGGCGGCCGGTGGCGCAGTGGTAGAGCACCAAGATCCTGACCATGCTGTCTGTATGGAGTTTGCACGTTCTCCCCGTGACCGCGTGGGTTTCCTCTGGGTGCTCTGGTTTCCTCCCACATTCCAAAGACGTGCAGGTTTGTAGGTTAATTGGCTTCTGTAAAATGTCACTTGTGTGTAGGATAGAAGTGTACAAGTGATTGTCGATCAGCGTGAACTCGGTGGGCCGAAGGGCCAGTTTGCACGCTGTATCTCTGAACTAAACTAAGAACCCTTCCTGAACACCTCCATTAAATACCTCTGGCATTTAAGCGGCTTTTACGCAGGCATGTGAACATGCAGGGATATGAATCATGCACACTGATTAGTTTAACCAACATGGTCTGCAGGGATATTGTGGGCCGAAGGGCCTGTTCCTATGCTGTACTGTTCTTTGTTCAGTAAACCTCTCCTTAGCCGTCTCTACTCGAAGACAACCAGAACTAAAGGGCCTGACCACTGGGTCTCGTCCCTAATCCCTGCCCCTCCCAGGCTGCAGTTCCACTTCACAGCTGTATATCATTGTTGACTGGTTCCTGGCAGATTTTCCTGCCCCACAGCAAACACTGGGCAGAATTCCCATGAATCTTAATTCCTCAAGCACAGGCAACATTCCTAGGGTTAACCCTCTCTATGCCAGTGTGGATTTTCTCCATCCGTACTTTGACCTGACCCGCTGAGTTACTCCAGTTTGTGTCAATGTTCAGTGTAAACCAACAGCTGCAATTCCTTCCGACACATCTTCCTTTGCTGTGTGTAGGAACTTATTGTCTTGTCACTTGGCTGCTAATACCTTGAACTTGTTGGGTCCTGACAAGCTGCCCCAAGCAGGGAAAAGGCTCTATATATATTCAAGGTTTGTTTCTTGTTCCTGAGCAAAGTGTTCCTTGAGGAGAACTTGTGGGAGCAAGAGGTCTGGTCTGAGGAAACCCGAGGAAAAGCTGTATAAATGCAAAGCCTGGTTCCTTGCACAGGAAGGAACTGCAGATGCTGGTTGTAAAAAATCTGGAGTAGCTCAGCAGATCAGACAGCATCTCTGGAGAAAAGGAATAGGTGACGTTGAAGTTTGAGACCCTCTGAAGAAGGGTCCCGACCCAAAATGTGACCTATTCCTTTTCTTCAGAGATGAGTTAACCGCTGAGTTACACCAGCTTTTTGTATCTACTGTTTCTTTGTAGTTCAATGCCAAGCGAACCATTGTACAGGAGACTGGTGCTGCTGTTTTTTTTTGTTCTTGTGGGATTGTTTCTGACACTGAGCCTGAACTCTTTGCTCTTTCTCCCCTCAACAGCACACGGGCGCGGGCAGCGAGGGTGGCGGCCAGTCGCTGGTCTCTCCCGGCAGCTGCCTGGAGGATTTCCGCACCACCCCCTTCGTGGAGTGTAACGGCGCGCGGGGCACCTGCCACTACTTTGCCAACAAGCAGAGCTTCTGGCTGTCCACCATCGACCCCGAGCAGCAGTTCGAGGAGCACCCGGCATCTGACACTCTGAAGGCCGGGCAGCTCCTGACTCGGGTGGGTCGCTGCCAGGTCTGCATGAAGAACTTGTAACGACGCCTTCGGACGACCACTCCCGGCTGCCCATCTCCACACCGAGACGGGAAACCCTCCGTCCAGTTGCCCTCGGGTTTTCCGCGTTACCCCCTCACCAAGCCCTGACTGAGTCTCGCTCCTCAAGGTGGGCCCTGCTTGCTATCGCCTAACGTTCTGCTTGCTGGTCCCAAACACTATTCTCTGACCCAACACAGCTCAATGTCCATGGACTGCCTCTGACGCTCTGCACCCCACTCCCGCCTGACACCCAGAACCTGGGACCACGTCCCACCCTGGTAACCTCACCCCCCCCGCCCCCCCATCCCACCTGAGGCTCCTCGCCCTGACTGCGGGAGTTCCGCAGTGTCGCAGGTGACTGGAGGGGAGGCTCACACCAAGGGAGTGCTGCCCATTTCAATGAGTAGTTGGTGGTGATGGGGTTGTTGTTTGGAGTTCGATCTTGGGGATATTCTGCCTTCGTGATGAGTTGTGTCTCTGCCTTGGGACTCTGCCCCCCCCAGGCTGTAGATCCATGCATCAACCTACAATAACATTAGGAGGTTTTCCTTTGCTCTACGATAGACACAAAATGCTGGGGTAACTCAGCGAGTCGTGCAGCATTTTATTTTTGAGAAAAGGAATAGGTGATGTTGCTTCAGGTCAAGACCTTTCTTCAGACCCATCAATCTCAACCCAAAACGTCACCTATTCCATTTCTCCAGAGATGCTGCCTGACCCGCTGAGTTACCCCAGCAGTCTGTGTCTATCTTCAGTGTAAACCAGCATCTGCAGTTCCTTCCGACACATCTTCCTTTGCTGTATGTAGGGACTCTGATGTCTTGTCACTTGGTTGCTAATTTTGTGGGCCTGTTGGGTCCTCACAGGCTCCCCCAAGGAGGGAAAAGGCGCTATGTAAATTCAAGGCTTGTTTCCTTGTTCCTAAGCAAAAGAAAGGGAGTTGTAGGACCTTGAGGATGGCTTGTGGGAAAAAGAGCTTGATTACTGACTTACCATATTTTTACCAGGTAGATGGGTGCAGCCAGAATCTCCAAACAAAATACTCAATGTGCTGGAGTAACTCACCTAGATCCATGTCCTCCAGGGTTGCTACCTGATCCGCCGAGCTACTCCACCATCTTGTGTCTTTTCCGTAACGTCACCTATCCATCTTCTCCAGAGATGCTGCCTGACCTGCTGAATTACTCCAGCACTTTGTGCCTTTTCTTTGTAAACCAGTATCTGCAGTTCCAAACTTCCCCCAACAGGGACCGGCCCCGGCCCCGGCCAGGAACACGACTCTATCAATGGGCCCAAAGGTTTATCCGTGAGGGTTTGTTGGGTCCCGACGGGTTGATCCAAGGAGGATAAAGGTGAACCCTGGTATTATAAACAGGGATCCCACGTATATAACAGCAAATATTTAATGGCTTTATTAAAGACAATCAGAGATTTTTAACAATAACAACCCAGAGTCAAATTTGTCCAAATTGTTTCTGTTCTATTAAAAGGTATTGGTTTTTGGCTGAAATTATGTTGGTCCTCAACCCCAACGAGAGGTCACACTCCATCTGCGTAAACTTTCTTCACACAAATAAAGCTGTTAGTTCTGAAAAGGATTACTTTAATAGCAACTTTCAAAACGTTTGTCTTCAGGAGCAGCACGATGGCTCAGCAGTAGAGTTGCTGCCTGACAGCACCACAGACCTGGGATCAACCCTGACCACAGGTGCTTGTCTGTACGAAGTTTGTATCTTCTCCCTGCGGGCTGCGTGGGTTTTCTCCGGCAAGCTCCGGTTTCTTCCCACACTCCAAACATGTACGGGTTTGTGGGTTAATTGGCTTGGTAAAATTGTACAAATTTGAGTGTGTAGCATAGTGTTAGTGTGTGGGGATCACTGGTTGGCGCTGACTCAGTGGGCTGAAGGGCCTGTTTCCGCGCTGTATCACTGAAGGATAAAGGTTTAGTTCACTGCTGTAGTTCACTGTGGTGGGGGGGGGGGGGGGGGGGGGCAGTGCCTAGGGTACTGAGCACAACATGACTGGAGGTTGTCTCTTTCAGATGAAAAGTTAAACCAAGACTATATTCTGTTGCACAATGTTATTCGGAGAAATGAGTGCTATCCTGGCCAACATTCCATTCTCAACCAAAACCAAATTGTTGCAGATTCCATTTCCCTCTGGGCAGCTGAGTGGGGGAGGTGTAAAGTCCAATTTTCCTACAGGAAAGCATGACTGCAAATCAACCCGACTGGCTACAGTGCATTGCCGACTGATGCAAACGGTGCTATGTAAATGTACATCCTCTCCCTAGGCTTCTTTGCCAAGCAATTCAGTGTTTGTACTTAAATCTGTGCGAGATACTGGCTGCTTTAAGTGCTACGTATCTCACCACTAATTTATGGCAGTTTGACAAATGATATGCGATTTGGCAATAATGTGTGTCACTGATAGCTGAAAGGATTAACAAGGGCTAAAAAGGTGTTGCTAGCAATTCCCCGACAAGAGCAGGAGAGCACCGTGTCCAACAGTGGGAATTACGTTTAAGCTTGCTCCCCCCTACCTGCTTACAGGGCAATGCAGATCCCGTGCCAGTATGAAGGGGACAGGTTAGCACCCTGGCAGGAGGGGGAATGACCCCTGCCAGTGTGAGGAAGACAGGATGGCATCCTGCCAGTGGAGGGAGAGGAGGACTGCTGACCCCTGCCAGTGTAACACCCAGCCAGTGCAGGAGGGAAATGACTACTGGCCCCTGCCAGTGTGGCGCTCTGCCCTCTTTGGGGGGCATGGTGGGCCCCCTGCCTGTGTTGGGCGGAGGAAAAGGATGGCATCCTGCCAGTGCGAGGAGGTGGGCACTGTGTATTCCTGCCAGTGTGCGTAGGGAGTGGTGGGGTGGGGGGGACTGTGACAGTGCTTCTGAAAGGAACTTCTTTAGTTGAAATTAGCCAGTGGAAGTGGATTTCAGAATTGTCCCAATGGTTCCCCATCATGTAGATTTAGCAGCCAGCGGGGTTTCTACCATCCTGTATTGACCGGATGTACTGCAACTTACTCTGCAATGTTCGACAGCAAAGTAACACAATTAATTGTCATGCTATTAGCACACAAGGTCGTGACAAAACAGAAGCTATGCTTGTTCAAACTGCGATTACTTGTACAAAATTATCCCTTTTTATATGTACTGTAAGGCATGAAGCTCCCAATCGATGTAATTATCCAGATTAAAAATATTTTACCAGACAGAACTCCTTCGATGTGGTTTTAACAATTGTCTCTATTGAAGTCCCATTTGTAAAGAGCCTCATACTCGCAATCTGAGACTGATGTGCCCCCACAGTTGTAAGGGAAAACCGCAGCACATTGCACTTACATGGGAAGTTGCCATTATAATTGTGGGCATATAGATTCCTGTCAGAAGTATGCTATTGTGTTAAAGAGCAAATCTCTAGATTACCTGTGGAAGACTCCAATGATCAACTACACTGGAAAGTCCGGCTCAGACCCAGGTCAATCGCACAATGAAACGCTCATTCAGTTTATTCATGGTTGGATGCCAGAGGGTGGCTAAGGGACAGAGTGCTAGGGCCAGGCGAGGTGCAGGCAGCACCATTCCCCTGGACATCAGCACGGTGCTTTAACCCATCAATAGTCACCACTGCTGATGCAAGGTGCTTTTTATTGCAGATTACTTCACTTAATTCCAGTTAAAGCACTTTCACTGGGAGCCCAATTCCATATCAGCCACATTTAAGGCACGGTGTAAGGCTTGGAGTTGTGATCAAAGCATCTGTCTGTGGGATGGACACAAAATGCTGGGAGTAACTTAGCGGGACAGGCAGCATCTCTGGTTAGAAGGAATGGGTGACATTTCGGGTCGAGACCTTTCTTCAGACTGAGAGTCAGCGGAGAGGGAAACGAGAGATATGGCGGGGTAAGATGTTAAAAACTAAAGATGAAAGGGGATGAGGATCAGAGAAAGTGTAGAATAGATAATTGTTAGCTCGGGGACAACGAGGCATACAATGCATAATGTAATCAGAAGGGCAGTCAGACTGGCCAGAGAGCCAGGATGGAGAGGGAAAGCAAGGGTTACTTGAAGTTAGAGGTCAATATTCATACCACTGGGTTGTAGGCTGCCCAAGCGAAAGAGGACAATAGATACAGGGCATAGATACAAGGGATTAGGATCCAACTGCTGCTAGAACTGCTGATGAGTTCCTAATATGTTTGAAACCAATGTGGCAATTAACATAAAAGCCAGAAATAGAGAGCCATGGCAAGTTTAGTTTAGAGATATACAATGGAAACAGGCCCTTCCACACTGACAAGCGATCACCCGTTCACACACTTTTATCGCATCTTCGCTTCCACTCGTTACACACTATGAGCAATTTACAGAGGCCCATTAACATACAAACTCACACGTCTTTGGGATGTGGAAGGAAACCAGAGCACCTGGAGGAAACCCACGCTGTCACAGTGAGAACGTGCAAACTCCACACAGTCGCAGGGTCAGGATAGAACCCGGGTCTCTGGCACGGTGAGGCAGCAGCTCGACCACTGCGCCGCCCAAATATGAGTAAATTATGGTAAATAATAAGCTACTTCACAAAGTATTATCTACATTGAGGGAGTGAGCACAAATAATATTCAGAAAATATACCTTTTGACACACTGAGAACCAGCGTGTTAGCACATTGTTTTCCATAGGGACTGGTGAATTTAATGCATATAATTCTGGTAACAGTCATTTAAAAACGCTTTTCATGGAACTGTTGACCATATATTTAGAGACAACACTTCATCACATTAATGGCATCACATTACAAATTGTGTTTTTGATCATTTTAAAAGTAATTAAGTTACAGCAAGCCACTTTGATAAATTATAATCTGATCATCTGCACACTGCAGTTTCAGTCCGCTGAAATAAAGGTGGCGGAAATCAGATCAGAATCCACCCCAAATACAGTTGCTTATTGCATTAACCTATGAGGCTGGCAACTGGGCATTTAGTCCTGGCTACAGAGGATCAGAAATGGGAGATCTCATTTGCATCGGGTGACAGCTCAAGACAGTTATGTTCACAAGTGATCCAGCACTTGGCACAGCAGCAACGATAACAACCAACATCCTCCGCTAGTCCCGAACGCAGAGCCCCACGTGTATTTGAGAACAATGGCGTGGATCACGTGTATTTCAATTCCCAGTGGCCCAGGCAGGTCTTGAAGAGCGTGCACTCTACAATGTGTCGTACAATGTATTCTGCAACACTATTGTCCCAGGCCGCTTCCAAACCTAAACACAGTCCCAACGCATGTTAGAGTACACCACACAACTCGGCATATTCTAGAAGGCACGTGGCCTTGGACGTGCGATGTTCCAGAACACATCGTATTTTGGCTGCGTGCATTCTAGAACGGTGAATTATAGAACACACCGCGGCTTTGCCATGTTCTCAAGAACACGTTGCCCTCTGCTGTGTGTTCTACAATGCAACGTGTCTCGGTTCTGATCTCTGGAATGCAACATGTCGTTGCTGTGTGTCCTAGAATACACAAGCATTAGGTGTGTGTTCTGGAGCACAATGCATCTCTGGTGCAGGTTCAGGAACACAACACGGTTCTGATGTGTGTTCCAGAACACAGTATGTCTTTGATGTGCGTTCTAGAACATAGTGTGTCTTTGGTGGGTGTTCTAGAACAAGGGGCATCTTTGATCATTGTGTGTTCTAGAACACACGGTGTCTTGGCTCTGTGCTCCACAGCATAGTGTTCCTTCGCTGCGTGTTCCAGAACCCATTGGTCCCTGATTGTCTGTCTTCTAGAAGGCGCTGAGTCTTGGTTGTGTGCATTCTGCAACGTGCGGGTCCCAGATACCCTGTGTTCTAGGATGCACAACTCCACTGTGGGCTGGCGATTGGCCTCAGCCCTCCATGTTGGACCTCCCACGCACACACAGCCCTGTGCCGCGCGGTTGGCTGCCGACGGGCCTCCCCTAGGTGCAGCAGGCTGCTCGGCTATGCTTCGGCTTTATGCCATGCCCCAGATCCACAGTCTGGGACGGTTCCTTTGGTTTCTTCACGATCCCCGACAACACCAGCTCAAAGACGGTCTCAAACAGCAGGTCCACATTGTGGCCCGTCTTGGCGCTGGTTTCGAAGCACACGCTCTCCGCCGCTGGCAGATCCCTCTCCTCCAGCATCCGGTATTTGAGCAGCTGCTTGTACAGGTGGATGGCATCTTCCTTCGTCACCTGCCTCTGCGCGGGAAGCCGGGCTCCCGGCTCTGCGCTCTCGGCGGTCAGGTCAGATTTGTTACCGGCCACGGCAAAGATGCAGTCGGGCAGCGCCGAGTCGGCCAATGCCAGGAAACGGTCCTCCAGCTCGCAGAGGCTCTGCCGGCACGTCACGTCGTAAATGAGGATCACCGCGGCCGCACCCCGGCAATACAGAGAGCCCAGGCCGTGGAACTGCTCCCGACCTGCAGAGGAAAGACAACGTTAGCCTTGCCAACATCCCAGCCCACTGACCACCCCGGAACGGGGGAGAAGTGAAGGAACACGCAGGACACACATTACTCCTCGTTCACTGTGGGGGACAGGAGAGGAGGGACAGGAGAGAAGAGGGGGGAGGGGGGGAAGAAGAGAGGACAGAGGGGGAGGAGAAAACATAGAAAATACGTGCAGGAGTAGGCCATTCGGCCCTTCGAGCTTGCACCGCCATTCAATGTGATCATGGCTGATCATCCAACTCAGTATCCTGTACCTGCCTTCTCTCCATACCCCCTGATCCCTTTAGCCACAAGGGCCACATCTAACTCCCTCTTAAATATAGCCAACAAACTGGCCTCAACTACCTTCTCTGGCAGAGAATTCCACAGATTCACCACTCTCTGTGTGAAAAACGATTTTCTCATCTCGGTCCTAAAAGACTTCCCCCTTATCCTTAAACTGTGACCCGCTGTTCTGGACTTCCCGAACATTGGGAACAATCTTCCTGCATCTAGCCTGTCCAATCCCTTAAGAATTTTGTAAGTCTCTATGAGACCCCCCCTCAATCTTCTAAATCCCAGCGAGTACAAGCCGAGTCTATCCAGTCTTTCTTCATATGGAAGTCCTGCCATCCCAGGAATCAGTCTGGTGAACCTTCTCTGTACTCCCTCTATTGCAAGAATGTCTTGAGGAGAAGAGGGGTAAAGGGGGGGA
Organism: Raja brachyura; assembly: GCA_963514005.1. The sequence goes on along the minus strand of OY740786.1, from coordinate 21,264,074 downwards.
GAGAGGAGGGGCAAAGGGGGAGCGAAAGGAGGGACGGGGGGGGAAGACAGACAGAGAGGCAACAGAGAGGGAGAGGAGAGGAGGGACAGGGGTGGAGAACAGTGGATTGGAGGGGAGAAGGGGAAGAATGGCGAGAAGGGGGAAGGAGAATAACACCCAGAGGCACCAAGCACCCTCAACTCCACCCCAACATCACCAGAACACAGGCTTCCTTTCACACAGAAACCTGCAGAACTTTCCAGAATGTCGAGAAGACTGTGGGCCGAGTCTGGAATGCACAACGAGGGCTGGAGGAGAATGAGGAGATCAGCACTGGAATTCCTCAGACATCAAACACAAGAGTCCTTTCAGCCTTAAACTCTGCTGATGGCCCAGTCTGCTGCCCACCTTTCCTCTCTGTTGGAAGAGAGTCGAAGGAGCGGGCAGCTGGATCCCGGTGGAAGTTCCCGATGGAAAGCCACACAATCTATATTTGGATCCCTGCACATGGAGATATGGGTCCTGAACACGAACCATCAAGAATCCCCAACCGGTCATATAGGACAGGGGCGAGTACTGTCCACCCAGAGAGATCACAGGGTCAACACCGATTCTATGCCCATGCAGGTGCCCAGAGGATGATGTGGAAAGGGCACCGGCAAGGTTGACCTCTGCTACCAGGTTACTTGGCTACTTGCCCCTCCCACAGTACTCCACCGAAGAATATTACAGCACAGGAACAGGCCCTTCAGCACACGATGTCTGTGCCAAAAATGTCAAATTAACCTCACCTGTGCCTGCATGTGATACCTCCAATCCTTGCATATCCGTGCCTAAACCCCTCTTAAATGCCATATCTGTTTCCACCACCACTCCAGACAGTTTGATTCTGCATGAAACACTTTTTCTCACATAGAGTGGTGAGTCTGTGGAATAATCTGCCTCAGAGGGCAGTGGAGGCAGGTTGTCTGGATGCTTTCAAGGGAGAGCCAGATAGGGCTCTTAGACATAGCGGAGTCAGGGTATATGGGGAGAAGGCAGGAACGGGGAACTGATTGGGGATGATCAGCCATGATCACATTGAATGGCGGTGCTGGCTCGAAGGGCCAAATGGCCTACTCCTGCACCTATTGTGTATTGTTTTGTCCCACCCCACCTCTTTTCCAGCTTTTTCTCCCCCACTACAGCCAGTGTGAAGAAGGGTCCCGACCTCCATGTCCTCCAGAGATGCTACCTGACCCACTGAGTTACGCCAGCACGTTGTGTTTAGATTGTCCACCCAGCCCATGCCTCCCATATTTTTACAAATTCCTATTAGGTTTCCCACAATCTCTGGTGCTCTAGAGAAAATAATTTGACTTTTTCCAATCTCTACTTGTGGCTAATGCCATCTAAGTCAGGCAAGTGTACTTCTTCCGCACCCTCTCCAAAGCCTCAACACCCTTCCTGTATTGGGGCGAGTAAAACTGCACTAAACAATCCAAATGTGACCTGATTTTAAAAGCTGACTCGTACCCAATTTGTTGATCTGCAAAGGAAAGCATAGCATGCGCCTTCTTTACCACTCTATCCGACCCGAAACATCACCCATTCCTTCTCTCCAGAGATGCTGCCTGTCCCGCTGAGTTACTCCAGCTTTTTGTGTCTCTTCGGTTTAAACCAGCATCTGCAGTTCCTTCTTACACACTATCTACCCATTTTGTTGGTTTCAAGATAGTGCTGAAACAGGCACTCCGGCCCCACCCAGTCCGCGCCGACCAGCGATCCCCACACAATAACCCTATCCTACATACACAATTAGCCTGCAAACCTGTATGTCTTTGGAGTGTGGGAGGAAACTGGAATTCTCAAAGAAAGCCCACGAGGTTACAGGGACAACGTACAAACACCATACAAACATATATAGTCTATATTGAATCCGATCTCTGCAAACTCTGCAACTCCGCCACCGTGCTGCCCTGTTGATTATTTCAGAGAGCTATGGACTTGAACCCGGAGATCCCATTCGCATTCAATGCTGTTAAGGGTCATGCTATTAACTGCATACTTTCCCATTACAGTTGACCTCCCAAAGCGCAATTCCTCACACTAGCGGAGATTAAACAGTCTGCCATTCTCAGCCCATACCTGTATCTGACCCACATCCCTCAGTGCTATCCATCCTTTGCTGGGGGCATTCCCTCAGCAAGGTCCTATCCACGGCATGGTGTTCGTTCAGTTATGCCCCTTCCACAGCTCGGTGCGCCCTTGACAACACCCTTCCCACACTGGAATGCGTCTTCATTAAGATCCCTCCAACACTGGGGCAATCCCTTTGGGTTACTCAATGCACCGAAATAAATTCCAATCTGTAATTTCTCTTCCCTGCAGTGGGACTGAACTCTTCACCCGAGGCACCGGCTTTCCCATGAAAAATATTTTTAATCCACCATCGAAGGCTGGTTCATTTTCGATGCAATGTGGCAGGGGGATGTTGGGTTTAACTTCAGTCAACAATCTCCTGCTGGTTACTTGCCACAGATTAACGCACTAGTACTCAAGCTTCTTTCCTTCTGCAAACAATCCCTGTCGGCATGGGGACAATCTCACTCCCAGCAGTGGCCTCTCCAAAGCTCCCACCCGCCCCCACTCCACCCACACGCTTGGCTCCAGCATCCAGCATCCCCCAGAGTTGTTGCATTCGCCCTAGGGATAAGCTGTAGCTGAACCAATGTGAACCTCACGAACTTCACTCCGTCAGTCGGTCTTTGAGAAGTGAAAAATAAGACAGTTTTAATCCCTCAGAAATGTTCTCAGCAGGAAACTACAGATGTTTGTAAACAGAGACATCAAAGACAAGAGCCGAGGCTGGGAGTCGGACTTAAAACTCCATGGGCACCAGTCTGAGGAAGGGTCCTGACCCCAAACGTCACCCATTCCTTCCCTCCAGAGATGCTGCCTGTCCCGCTGAGTTACACCAGCATTTTATGTCTTTCTTCAATGCTGACCCATCCAGCTGTTGGCAATTACACCTCCACCACGCGTTTCAAATATCATATCCGTTTTTTCTTCAAGAACAATGGCACTATCCCAGAGTGAGTGCCATTTCGACCCCGACCACTAGGGAATGGGGCACATCAGCCAACATGCCGCTAAGGGGTTAGCAAGGGGTTCATAATAATAATACAGCTTGCAGTGCACAGCGGAGAGCTTGCACACAAAGGCATGGAACATTTGATTGTCAAACTGCATGGAAACTGGCCATTCGGCCCATCACGTCCACCCTCATCCATTATCACTTCCATCTTCCAGCTCTGCTTATAGCGTTCTATGCCTGGAAATTCAAGAGCTCATCTGTGCACTTCTGAAACACTAAGCACCTCTAATGTTGTTACTACCCTCTGCTAGTGTAATCTAGGCACTCACAACTCTCTGGATGAAGACATTCCTCCTCAGATCTCCTCTAAATCTCTTCCCTTTGACCCCCAACCTATATCCTCTGGGCTTATCTACCTCTGGTATACCTCAATCAATTATAAGGACAGACACAGCCTCTCCTCATAACTCCGTCCCAGGCAACATTCCTGGTAAATCTCTGGGAAGAGCTCAGCGGGTCAAGCAGCATCTGTGGGGGGCAATGGGACTGGTGGGAGAATACAAGCAGCCACGTGGGTTAACTTGGATGGATTTGTACACTTGGGGAACAATAATGTGGGACCCTGTAACTGGGCGCAGAAGAGAGGGATCCCTGGCATCCGAGAGGCTGTGGATAAACTGTGCAAGCTGACGGGGCACAGGCCCTGGGCTCAGGGAGATCGCAGATAGAGCACTGTGTATGCATCACAGGGAACTACAGCAATGGTGGAAACCAAGAGGATGGAAACCATAGATTGTTGGTGGGGAATGCTGCAATGTGGAGGCCACCAAAGGCAGAGTTCACAATCACGGAGGGCGTTGCCACGTCTCCGCTCTGCTGGAAGAGAGCCCGTTCTTTGTCCCAGGCTCCCAGTGTATAGGTTTTTTGGGCTGTGGCACTGGAAGTGAGAGATTTCAGCTCTTCCCCTCAGATCTCCCCCCCGGCAAGTTTCCCGACTGCTTAAAATAAAAATAAAAGAGAAGTGCAACATAGCAAAGATGAGCGGGAAGCCAGAGGATTGGGTAATGTTTATAGACCAACAGACGATAACTAAAATGGCATTACGGGTAGAAAAGATGAGGTACGAAGGTAAGGTAGTCAAGAATATAAAGGAGGATAGTAAAGGCTTCTTGAGATGTGTGAAGAGGAAAAAAATTATATTAAGACCAAAGTTGGACCCATAAAGACTGAAAAAGATGAATTTATTATGGGGAACAAGGAAATGGCAGATGAGTTGAACAGGTATCCGTCTTCACTAAGGAGGACCCAAACAATCTTCCTGATGTACTAGTGGCCAGAGGATCTGGGGTGACAGAGGAACTGAAGGAAATCCACATTAGGCAGGAAGTGGTGTTGGATAGACTGATGGGACTGAAGGCTGATAAATCCCCAGGGCTGACCGTCTGCATCCCAGGGTATTTAAGGAAGTGGCTCTAGAAATTGTGGACACATTGGTGTTTATTTTCCAATGCTCTATAGATTCAGGATCAGTTCCTGTGGATTGGAGGGTAGCTAATGTTATTCCACTTTTTAAGAAAGGCGGAAGAGAGAAAACGGAGTTATAGACCAGTTAGCCTGACATTGGTGGTGGGGAAGATGCTGGTCAATCATAAAAGATGAAATAGCGACACATTTGGATAGCAGTAACAGGATCGGTCCGAGTCAGCATGGATTTACGAAGGGGAAATCATGCTTGACTAATCTTCTGGAATTTTTTGAGGAAGTAACTAGGAAAATGGACAAGGGAGAGCCAGGGATGTAGTGTACCTGGACTTTCAGAACGCATTTGATAAGGTCCCACATAGGAGATTAGTGGGCAAACTTAGGGCACATGGTATTGGGCGTAGAGTGCTGACATGGATAGAAAATTGGTTGGCAAGGAAACAAAGAGTAGGGATTAACGGGTCCCTTTCGGAATGGCAGGCAGTGACTAGTGGGGTATTGCAAGGCTCGGTGCTGGGACTGCAGCTATTTACAATATACATCAATGAATAAGATGAAGGGATTCTAAGTAACATTAGCAAATTTGCAGATGACACAAAGTTGGGTGGCAGTATGAACTGTGAGGAGGATGCTATGAGAATGCAGGGTGACTTAGACAGGTTGGGTGAGTGGGCAGATGCATGGCAGATGCAGTTGAATGTGGATAAATGTGAGGTTATCCACTTTGGTAGCAAAAACAGGAAGGCAGATTATTATCTAAATGGAGTCATTTTGGTAAAGGGAAAGTACAGCAGGATCATCAGTCGATGAAAGTAAGCATGCAGGTACAGCAGGCAGTGAAGAAAGCAAATGGCATGTTGGTCTTCATAACAAGAGGAGTTGAGTATAGGAGCAAAGAGGTCCTCCTGTGCAGTTGTACAGGGCCCTAGTGAGACCACACCTGGAGTATTGTGTGCAGTTTTGGTCTCGAAATTTGAGGAAGGACATTATTGCTATTGAGGGAGTGCAGCGTAGGTTCACAAAGTTAATTCCCGGGATGGCGGGACTGTCTTATGCTGAGAGAATGGAGCGGCTGGGCATGTATACTCTGGAATTTAGGATGAGAGGGGATCTTATTGAAATATATAAAATTATTAAGGGTTTGGACATGCTAGATAGAGCCAGGAAAAATGTTCCCGATGTTGGGGGAGACCAGAACCAGGGGCCACAGTTTAAGAATAAGTGGCAAGCCATTTAGAACGGAGATGAGGGAACACTTTTTCACACAGAGAGTTGTGAGTCTGTGGAATTCTCTGCCTCAGAGGGCGGTGGAGGCCGGTTCTCTGGATACTTTCAAGAGAGAGCTAGATAGGGCTCTTAAAGATAGCGGAGTCAGGGGATATGGGGAGAAGGCGGTGCTGGCTCGGATGGTCTACTCCTGCACCTACTCTGATCGATTCAAAGTGACCCATCACCACAATAAATACCATTTATAAAAACCCTTCAGCCCAGAATGATGCTCCCTCACTTTTAAAGGGAGAGACTGGGGAGAGATTTGGAGGGAGGAATCTCCACAGCTCCAAAGGTAAGGTCACCAATGATGGAGCCATGGACTCCGTAGAGAAGCCAAGAGGATCGTAAACAGTGAAATTAGACGGTTGTGTGGGGCTCGGAGTTGGGGAGGACCTGGAGCGATCGACCCATGTTTGCTGAGGTGTTGCCAGACTGGGAGCAACACGGGGTGGGTTCAGCAGGAACAGGACATCAAAGAGATCTCCAAAACCCACCACCCGTCCCACCGAATGGTGTCCAAGACACAGCTGAGCCTGCCTCCTGCTAGTGGGCTGACTGACCACACTGCTGGGTACCACGACTCTCTACCTCAGCATCAAGCCTCCTTCACTGCCACAGCTCTCTGCGGGTCACTGACTCCCACCCACTTGCACCAGAGCAACAGTTTTAAACACAACCACACGTCTGAGGAAGGGTCTCGACCCGAAAAGGTCACCTTTTCCTTCTCTCCCTGGATGCTGTCTCACCCGCTCAGTTTCTCCAGCATTTACCAAGTGCATTTCTGAAGTGACAGCTGACAGGCGCTGAGGCCCCAAAATACAAACTCCACACAGTCAAAGAGGTCATCGCTCACATCTCCCACTGTGAGCGCACCCCACTGTACAGCCACAACCAGGAGATACCCAGAACCAGCCAATCTCTGGCCTATCCAGTTGAAACGTTGCCACTCTGTCACACAACCCTCAGCGCTTTGAGGAAGTATCAAGGGGCAGCTGCTGGACCTGCTGCCTCACAGAGACCCAGGTTCGATCCTGACCTCGGGTGCTGACTGTGTGGTGTTCGCACCTTCTCCCTGCGACCACGTTGATTTCCTCCAGCTTCCTGCCACATCCCAGACGTGTGGGTTTTGTAAGTTAATTGGCCTCTGTAAATCACCCCTATGGATGTGACGCTGGAAGTTAGAGATTTCAGCCCTTTCCCTCAGAACTCCCCCCCCCCCCCCCCCCCCCCGGCAAGTGTCCCGACTGCTTAAAATAAAAATAAAAGAGAAGTGCAACATAGCAAAGATGAGCAAGGCACCAGAGTATTGGGTAACGTTTAAAGACCAACAGAAGATTACTAACAAGGCAGTATGGACGTGAAAGTGTGATAACTGGACTATTTTGATGGTCGTGTGGACTCAGTGAGCCAAAGGTCCAGTTTCCATGCTGTATCTCTAATCTCTATACTCCAACCTCTCTAAAAACTGCACCCAGGAATGTTTTACTACAAAGATATTCTTATCCTCGGGTGAGTGTCTGTTTTTAGAGCTGAAAGGCAACAGAACCAGAGCAAGCCAGCTGTGCGGACCATGGGAACTCTCTATTTAACCCAGTTCCCATACTCTCCCCCACAGCCCCGTGACTGTGTCCCGTTCCATTTTCCCCCCACAGTTACCTTTGGAAAATTCCTGTTGAATCTGCCTCTTCCGCCCTTCCAGGCAGTACGTCCCGGATCACTGCTGTCCGCCGTGTGTATACACATTCTCCAATGTCCCCACTCTGGTTCTTTTCCCATCCCCTTCAAGGAGTCCTCTGGGCACTCACATTCATAAGGTCATAAGGGATAGGAGTAGAATTAGGCCATTCGGCCCATCAAGTCTACACCACCATTCAATCATGGCTGATCTATCTCTTCCTCCTGCTATCTCATTCTCCTGCCTTCTCCCCATAACCACTGACACCTATACCAATCAAGAATCTATCTACCTCTGCCGTAAAAATATCCACTGATTTGGCCTCCACAGCCTTCTGTGGCGAGGAATTCCACCGATTCACCGCCCTCTAATTAAATAAGTTTCTCCTCATCTCCTTCCTAAAAAAACGTCCTTTAATTCTGAGGCCTCTAGTCCTAGACTCTCCCACTCGTGGAACCATCCACTCTATCCAAGCCTTTCACTATTCTGTACGTTTCAATGAGGCCCCCCCTCATTCCTGCCTCAGTAAACAGTTTCATCCCTCTCACTCAGGCAAAACATGTCCAATGTTGAACGTCTCCGTTAAATCTCCCCTAATTCTCTGCTCCTAGGGTGGCACGGTGATGCAGCGGTAGAGTTGCTGCCTTATAGAGAATGCAGCGCCAGAGACCCGGGTTCGATCCCGACTACGGGTGCTGTCTGTACAGAGTTTGTACGTTCTCCCCGTGACCTGCGTGGGTTTTCCCTGACATCTTCGGTTTCCTCCCACATTCCAAAGACGTACAGGTATATAGGTTAATTGACTTGGTAAATGTAAAATAAAATTGTCCCTAATGGGTATAGGATAGTGTTAATGTGCGGGGATCGCTGGTCGGCGCGGACCCGGTGGGCCGAAAGGGCCTGTTTCTGCGCTGTATCTCTAAACTAAATTAAACTAAACAACACTCCCAATTTCCCCAGTCTATCTGTGGAACTGATGTCCCACTCTGGGGTTACACAAAAAGCTGGAGAAACTCAGCGGGTGCAGCAGCAGCTAAGGAGCGAAGGAGATAGGCGACGTTTCGGGTCGAGACCCTTCTTCAGAGTGGTCAGGGATCAGAGAAACGAGAGGTATAGACAGTGATGTGGAGAGATAAAGAACAATGAATGAAAGATATGCAAAAAAGTATTGATGATAAAGGAAACAGGCCATTGTAAGGTGTTTGTAGTGTGAAAATGAGAAGCTAGTGCGATTTGGGTGGGGGGGGGGGGGAGATAGCGAAGGAATGCCAGGGCCTGAGGGCTGAGGGAGAGGTGGGGAGGGGGAGGAGGCAGCCTGGGTTAACAGAATTGAGAAAATTCAATGTTTAAGCCCAGGGGATGCAGACTCCCCAAGCGGAATATGAGGTGCTGTTTCTCCAACTTGCGGTGTTGCTCACTCTGGCCGTGCAGGAGGCCCAGGACCGAGAGGTCGGATACGGAATGGGATGGGGAGTTGAAGTGCTGAGCCACCGGGAGGTCGGGTTGGTTATTGCGGACCGAGCGGAGGTGTTCGGCGAAACGATCACCCAGCCTCCGCTTGGTCTCACCGATGTAGATCAGCTGGCATCTGGAGCAACGGATGCAGTAGATGAGGTTGGAGGAGGTGCAGGTGAACCTCTGTCGGACTTGGAATGACTGCTTGGGTCCCTGAAAGGAGTGGATGGGGGATGTGAAGGGACAAGTGTAGCATCTCTTGCGGTTGCAAGGGAAAGTGCCCGGGGAAGGGGTGGAGCGGGAGGGAAGGGAAGAATTGACAAGGGAGTTGCAGAGGGAGCGGTCTTTGTGGAAGGCAGACGGGGGGGGGGGGGAGATGGGAAGATGTGGCGAGTGGAGGGGTCACGTCGGAGGTGGCGAAACTGGCGGAGGACTATCTGTTGTATGCGCCGGCTGGTGGGGTGAAAGGTGAGGACCAGGGGGACTCTGCCCTTGTTGTGAGTGGGGGAATGGGGAGAGAGGGCAGTGTTGCGGGGTATGGAGGAGACCCTGGTGCGAGCCTCATCTATAGTGGGGGAGGGGAAACCCCGTTCTCTGAAGAACGAGGACATTTGTGATGACCTGGTGTGGAACACCTCATCCTGGGAGCAGATGCGGCGTAGACGGAGGAATTGGGAATAGGGGATGGAGTCCTTACAGGAAGCAGGGTGGGAGGAAGAGTAGTCCAGGTAGCTGAGGGAGTCAGTTGGTTTGTAGTGGATGTCGGTCAGGAGTGTATCACCTGCAATAGAGATGGTGAGGTCAAGGAATGGTAGGGAAATGTCGGAAATGGTCCAAGTGTATTTGAGTGCCGGATGGAAGTTGGTGGTGAAATGGATGAAGTCAGTCAGTTGTGTGTGGGTGCAGGAGGTGACACCAAAGCAGTCGTCAATGTAACGGAGGTAAAGGTCGGGGGTGGGGCCCTGGTACGCCGAGAACAAAGATTGTTTGACGTGCCCCACTCTGGGACTGCTCCAGTAAACCTCTCTGAGGTTGGGACATTCTCATTGAATTGCGGTCTCCGTAATTGGATATCCGCCCCAACTGGGAGGTTAATACAATCTGTGAACCCGCGAACATCTGATCCTGACGTTTGATCAACAATGGCTTTCAAGCCCGAGGCTGCTTCAATATTCAAATCTTTATCCTCAACAATGCAGAGCTAGCTTGCACTTTTGTTAGCTTGTAATAGGCAGCCAGCGATGTTTACAGTTCGCTGTAACCTTAAACTGTGTCTACACAACCAACTGTTCAAAGCCACACAACCCAAGCTAAATCTCAACCACTCCCCAGTCACCTGATCCCCAGCTTTAACTGGGCCAAGGTCCCGCACAGAAACCAATTCTTACCCAACTAGAGACAAGTGGCTTTAGTTAAACATCCGTGAATGCCTGTGCAAGAATAACAGAACAATTAACCCAGACTGGAGAGAACAATCAAAGATTGTTCTGCCTCACCTGTACACATATTAGCATGCTCAGTATTCCTTGTACAATGCAATGGGGCAGGCTGTTCAGTCCATCAGGTGTATTCTGGGCAGCACAATGGTAACACGGGTAGAGCCACAGCCTCACAGCACCAGTGAACGCGTTTGATCCCTATCTTGGGTGCTGCTTGTGTGGAGTTTGCAGGTTACCCCTGTGACCACATGGCTTTTCTCTGGGTGCCCTGATATCCTCCCACTTCATGATGATGTGTGATTCATTGGCCACTATAAGTTACCCCTGGTGACCTGGCGAGTGCTGGAATCTGGAGTGTTGACGAGAATAAGTTCATAAATTCAAGGAGCAGAATTAGGCCATTCGGCCCATCAAGTCTACTTAATGTAATCTTGGCTGATTTATCGGTCCCTCTCAACCCCATTCTCCTGCCTTCTCCCCATGACCCCTGACCCCCTTACTAATCAAGAATGTTGTGACAATAAATGGGATTGAGATAAATGAGTAATTGTCGGTATGGACTCGATGGACCGAAGGGCCTGTTGCTGCATTGGATACAACACTGCAGTGAATGAGATGACTGCTAGTCTGTACCATCACCTCACCTTATCCCCAAACATTAATCCAAGGACACAATCCAGCATTCCCAGATCTGACATTTCCAATGGATTGCCAGCCCAGTCATCGGATTGTACTGGAGAAGGTGCTGAGGAGATTTATGATATTTATGATGTGCCTGGCATATTTTAGCTCTGACTAGCGAGGCGTGGCTTGTTTTCCTTACAAGACAGGAAGGAGAGGTCTATAAAATAGAGGATCAAATTCCCTCAGCAGCAGCTTCAAACCCGCAGCGACACAAATTGAACACAATTAGTACGACTAGAGAGATGATGAGGACAAATGTTCCCACTCGGGTGTAGGAGTCCGGGACATGCTAGCTATGAGGGGAGAGATATCTCATTTCCACATTTAACCAGAGTACGTGATGTGACCCTGAAGATTCATGACCTTCACGGTTGTGGACCTGGTGCTGGGATGTGAGATTGGATTGGCGAGTTCTTAATCATCCAACACCAACATGATGGGCCAAATGGCCTTCCTGCACATCACACATTTTGTACGTTCTCCCCGTGACCTGCGTGGGTTTTCTCCGAGATCTTCAGTTTCCTCCCACACTCCAAAGACATACAGGTATGTAGATTAATTGGCTTGGTAAATGTAAAATTGTCCCTAATGAGTATAGGATAGTGTTAACGTGCAGGGATCGCTGGTCGGTGCGGACCCCGTGGGCCAAAAGGGCCTGTCTCCGTGCTGTATCTCTAAACTAAAACTTCACTCTGAGCTGACGATTGGTGAAAGGCCTGGATAGAGTGTATGAGAGGAGAGGATGTTTCCACTAGTGGCAGAGTCTAGGACCAGAGGCCATAGCCTCCGAATAAAAGGACGTACCTTTAGAAAGGGAATGAGGAGGAATTTCGTCCATCAGAGTGTGCTGAACCTGTGGAATACATTTCCTCAGCCCTTGGAGACCAAGTCAATGGATATCATGTATCTGTACATTGTAAATGGCACCATTGTAATCATGTATTGTCTTTCCGCTGACTGGATAGTACGCAACAAAAAGCTTTTCACTGTACCTCAATACACGTGACAATAAACTAAACCAAACCGCCGGCAATGCTCAGAGTCCACAGTGACTAGAGCCATGGGAATAATAGTTTGAGGCTTGTGGGGCATGGACACAGGACAAGGTCCCAGTCGGCTCGGCCCAGAGAATTGCAACATCTCATACTTCTGCATTCTCACCCCTTCAGTTTTCACTTGCCCCCTTGTTCCAGTGATTCCCACGTGTGATTTCCAAAGAGCTCTGGGCTCCCCTGCCCCAGTTTCGCACTGTTGTCTTCCCTGGCATTGATAAGAGGGGAAGAGGGAAGGGCGATTTTATTTTACAGCACAGGCCAAGCAGGAGCAGGAGTCTTGTGAGGATGCTGTAACAAGCTACTGGCAAATAAAACAGCACAAGCCGTGGCTTGTGACCAGATCAGAGGTGGAGCAACAGCTTCAAGACAATCTGTGGCCCCGCATTCTCTATCAGTCAGAGCATTGCACAATTAACATTGCAGTCATGACTCAGAACAAAATTAGATGAGTTGACGCAAAGAGGCACCGGACTTGTGTCTGAGCAGAGATTCCTGTAAGGAGGGTACACAAAAGGCTGGAGAAACTCAGCGGGTGCAGCAGCATCTAAAGAGCAAAGGAGATAGGCAATGACCCGAAACGTCGCCTACCTCCTTCGCTCCTTAGATGCTGCTGCACCCGCTGAGTTTCTCCAGCCTTTTGTGTACCCTCGATTCTCCAGCATCTGCAGTTCCTTCTTTAACACATTCCTGTAAGGATGTGTACTGAAGTAAACTGAGACTTGCTTCATCAGTTTGGTCAGGAAAAGGCCAGAGCTTATTTTATCAGTTTCTCTTGCTGTAAATTCTAACAATTTCACTGTCAGCGACTGTATATTTAGTCAAACGCAGTACAGGTGTCAAGGATTATGGGGATAGTGCTGGAGAATGGGTTTAGGAGGGAGATAGGTCAGAGAAAAAGACACACAAAATGGTCAGAGTGGTGTAGTGGTTAGGTTACTGGACTAGCAGCCAGAGATCTGAACACTGACATCTGAACACTGATGCCGGGATACGAGTCAAAACCCCATTATGGACTTCAAAGCACACAAAGTTAAATCAATTAGAGCCTAGTCTCAGTCACAGATAGACACAAAATGCTGGAGTAACTCTGGGGACAGACAGCATCTCTGGAGAGAAGGAATGAGTAACGTTTCGGGTCAAGACCCTTCTACAGACTGCTCTCAGTCACAAGTGATAGTCTCAGTTATAAGTGACAGGAGCAGAATTAGGCCATTCGGCCCATGAAGTCTACTCCACCATTTAATCATGGCTGATTTATCTCTCCCTCCTAACCCCATTCTCCAGCACTATCCCCATAATCCTTGACACCTGTACTCACAAAGAAGACATCTATCTCTGCCTTCAAAATATCCATTGACTTTGCCTCCCTAGCCTTCTGTGCCAAAGAATTCCACAGATTCACCTCACTCCGACTAGAGAAATTCCTACCTCACTTTCCTAAAGGAACGTCCTTTAATTCTGAGGCTATGACCTCTGGCTCTAGACTCTCCCACTAGTGGAAACATCCTCCCCACATCCACTCTATCCAAGCTTTTCACTAATCAATAAGTTGGATAATTTGGGTGGCACAGCGGTAGAGTTGCTGCCTTACAGCGTACAGCTGCTTACAACGGATTGATTCCGACTACGGGTGCTGTGCATACAGGATTTGTATGTTCTCCCTGTGACCACGTGGAGTTTGAACACTCTAAGGACGTACCGGTTTGTAGGTTAATTGACTTCTGGTAATTATATATTGTCCCTATTGTGTATTCGGTGGGTCGAAGGATATCACGTTGTATCTTTAAAGTCTAAAGCCTAAAGAGACTGCATTTGCTGGAATCTGGAGCAAAACAAAAGGAGCGAAGGAAAGCTGCTTTAGGAACTCAATGGGTCAGGCAGCACCTGTGGATACAAAAGGGAACATTTCCGGATCGGGACCCTTTAATGCCAGTTGAAGGGTGCCAATGCAAAACATCACCCGTCCATTTCCCTCTGCGGATGTGTCTGACCCACTGAGTTCCTCCTGCAGCTCTCCTCCTTCTCCACAATGAAAAATTATTCTGCTGCCAAATTTATGAGGGGGAGGTGGGAAGGGAGAATATCAGTGGGAGCGAATGGCCTTCAGTGGACAGCATTGCCGTTTCCTCCTATCTGCTGCATACTGTACTTCAGTCCAGTGTTCAAAAGAGCATAGAAACAACTTGAAGACAAGTTATAATCACACATGCAACTAAATGTTGCTGTACAAGGAGGGGTGATTCTCCTGTTTGGATCCTTCACCCCACCCCCTCCCCCCCCTCCCCCCCCCTCCCCCTCCCCCTGCACCACTCAGCTAAAGAGCCGTTTCTAAAATGGAATTGCTACGTTCAGTGAAAATGACAACCAATTCCTGGACAGTAAAGTCCCACAAAAGGCTTCTACAAGAGGGCAGGAACACGAGAGAAACACAGAGAGAGAGTGCGAGAGAGCAGGCATTGTCCAGCCATAATGCTAGCCAGTGATGGAAGCCATTAACTTGGTCACTTGTTCCAAATTATCCAGCACCCAATTCACTGAAGTGGAGTTTAAACTCAAGAACTTCTGATGAAGTTGTTTCAATAGACAATAGGTGCAGGAGTAGGCTCCTCACACTCATCTTCCTCTTATGTGGCCCCTTGGGGATGGGGAAGACATATTTTCCACTCCAGTTGTGAACATTTGAATCGGTTTAAAGGTACTCAGTGAGCCTGTAGAGACTGCCACCAGTGTGAAAAGGCACTTGGTGAGGTGGATGGTGGGTCGTTTAGTTTAGTTTAGGGAATCCAGCATGAAAAGAGGCCCTTTGGACAATCCAAGCCGAGTCAGTCACCGGTTCACACTATGGTCCCCCACTTACTCATCCACTCCCTATACACTAGTGGCAATTTACAGAGGCTAATTAACCTGCAAACCTTCATGTCTTTGGGATGTGGGATGAAACTGAAGCACCCAGAGGAAACCTACACGGTCACAGGGAGAACGTGCAAACTCCGTACAGACAGCACCAGAGGTCGGGATTGAACCCAGTTCTCCGGCATTGTGAGTCAGCAGCTCTACCAGCTGCACTGCCCACGGTGTATTCCTACATCTATTTACCCCGAGTTCATTTCCACAGCATTCCAGGATCTCAGTGCCACATTGAACCCTTCTTTATTCAAACATTGAGTTGCTGGATTTTCAAAGGTGGCTCTGAGCATATCTGCCTGCCTGCCAAGCAATCTCCTGATAGAAGTCGGGAGACAGGAACCAAATGCTGGGGATATTCGGCTGGCAGTGGGCACCGGCAGTGGTTCACCAACCCTTCCCCTGGATTCTGTGGCATCTCTCCAGTGCCTTCAGATGTCTACTCTCACTAAACCAATCACAGAACCATTCAAGACGGCAGGGATCAGTGCTGTCTGAATAGACTGAACTCACAGATGATTTGAGGCATCCATCTTCAAACCCATGAGGACTCTAGTTTGATGGCTCTGGGCCTGTACTCACTGGAGTTTAGAAGGACGAGGGAGGATCTCATTGAAACCTAATGAAAGGCCCAAGTAGGGAATGCGGAGAAGATGTTTCCAGTAGTGGGAGAGTCACGGACCGGAGGGCACAGTTTCAGAACAGAAAGACGTACCTTTAGAATGGAGATGAGGAAAATGTTATTTAGACAAAGGGTGGCGAATCTATGGAATTCATTGCCACAGATGACTGTAGAGGCGGAGTGATTATGGTATTTTTAAAGCAAAGACTGGTAGGTTATTGATTACTAAGGGTGTCAGCTGTTATGGGGAGAAGGCAGGAGAATATGGTTGAGGGGGGAAAATAGATCAGTCATGTGCAGACTAAATGGGAAAATTCTGCTCCAATGTCTTATGATGATCATATGATGATTTCTTCTCAGTTGGACAAAGGCTGACCCAGCACACTGAAGGCCATGGTGAATTTCTTCATGGGTAACTGCCTTTGTTGAGAGAGGACTCCAAAGTGGACTTTTTCAAGATCTCGTTTTGAACCTTAATTGTCAGAGGTATCTGTGTGGTATGGCTAAGGATATGTGGTACAGGAACCTCTGTCTTGAAGGTGTTGAACATGAGTAAGTCAGGAAAACTGGACAAGGTCTGAAGAAGGAACTCGATCCGAAAAGTCAACCATTCATTCTCTCCAGAGATGCTGCCTGTCCCGCTGAGTTACTTTTTGGGTCTATTTTCGAGGAAAACTGGACACATGTCTAGTCTCCATCACAAAGTGTGCTCCCGAGGCTCGAACTCACCCCTGCCTCCTTTACCGGGAGAATGATCCCAGGAATGTTTGGGTTAACATATGATGAGTGTTTAATGGCACTGAGCCTGTACCCACTGGTGTTTAGAAGGAAGAGGGGGGGGTACTCTTTGAAACTTACCGAATAGTGAAAGGCCCGGATAAAGTGGACATAGAGAGGATGTTTCCACTAGTGGGAGAGTCTAGGACCCGAGACCTTAGCCTCAGAATATGGACGTGCTTTTAGAAAGGAGATGAGGAGGAATTTCTTTTGTCACTGGGTGGTGAATCTGTGGAACTCATTGCCACAAAACGGCTGTGGAGGCCAAGTCAACGGATATTTTTAAGGCATAAATTGACAGATTCCTGATTAGTACAGGTGTCTGGGGTTATGGGGAGAAGGCAGGAGAATGGAGTTGAAAGGGAAAGATAGATCAGCCATGATTGATTGGCAGGGTAGGCTTGATGGGCCAAATGGCCTGATTCTATTCCAATAACCTATGAACATCAGCAGTGCTTTATGACCCTAAGCCCATTGTGGTCGCGATGAGCTAGAATTGCCTCTCTGAGACTAGCATGGATCAGATGGGCCATTTCCTCCTGTGTTATTGTCTATTCGAAATAGTTGATACCCAAGTTCCAGGAAGCTCTCAATAAATCTCTCCACCTCTCTAGGTCATTGCTTCTTGTACCAACACATTGCCCAAGCTTTTAGTTACATACCCTTGTATCTCACACATTGATGGTAAATTATTTCTGACCACATTGCTATGATGCTCTGTGTAATGGTACAGATGCCACAGGAGCATGTTGTTGCCAATTCACTAAGTCAGAGTCAAACAGCACAAAAAAAGTCCCTTTGGCTAAACTCATCAATGCCGATCAAAATGGCCCATCTAAGATAGTCCTATTTAGCCCGCGTTCGGCCCAAAGTAGTCACTCCAAACCTCAGATACAAGGAACTGCATACGCTGGGTTTACAACAACAACAAAAAGACACAAAGTGCTGTGGTATCTCAGCAACGAGGAACAAACTCAGCACCCAACAAAGCCACAGCTTCCACAAGTGGCACCCGTGCCTGCCCCGGACTGTGAAAGTCTGAAATAACTTCACAGCAAGAGAAAGCAGCTACTTTCTGGGAACAGGCTGGCCAAGTGTTGGTGAGCTACAAATAGATAGTGACAGAGCAACACAGATAGAAACAGAAAGTGCTCAGGAGGTCAGGCAGCATCTGTGGAAGGAGAAACAGAGTCAATGTTTCCGGTTGAGAAACTTTCAGTGCACCAGTCTGATGAAAGTTCATTCACACCAGATATTTAACTCTGGTTCCCTCTCCACGGCGACTGCCTGACCCGCTGAGGATTTCCAGTGCTCCAGTATTGTACCGGTGAGACAGACCCTGGTCTGCAAACCCAGACCACAGAAGGGGAGACTTTAGACTCTTGACAACCAGCGCGGAAACAGGCCCTTCAGTTCACCGAGTCCACGCCGACCAAAAATCACCCCATACACTAGCTCTATCCTACACACTAGAGTCAATTTACACCAAGCCATTTAACCTACAAACCTGTACGTCATTCGAGTGTGGGAGTAAACCGGAGCATCCGGAGAAAACCCACGCGATCACGGGGAGAACGTACAAACTCCGTACAGACAGCACCTGCAGTCAAGATTGAACACGGGACTCCGGCGCTGTCAGGCAGCACTCTACTGTGTACTGCAGGAGCAGCAATAGACCGAGGCAACCACTTTCAGTGACACACAGCATCACCAGGCTGTTACATCAACCAAAGGGCAGCCACGACATTTGATTAACAATTCCGGTGTAGATTCTCCCACACCGCGGCGCTCGCTTAGTATCACTTGGGTGTTGGAGACGGAGGCGCTCAACAATTACTAAGCATCGAGACGAGCCAAGGCACGAAAGGCGACCGGATAAGCGATGGTGTATGGGAGCGTCTTACATGCAATGTTTAAGTTTCCTAAGATGTAAAACTACTCTTTCAATTTGGGAAGACATCAGAACCGGGAATTGTCCGTATCTGGCGGAGTTGGGGAACTCTCTCCCCGGAGAGCGAGGGTGTTGGGACTGGGAACTCGCCCCACAGGCAAAGGTTTGTGCAGAAACGGGATCAACGCAAACGGCCAGAGAGATATAGGAGCGGGCCAGATGGAGAGGGGTTGGCGTGGGGTACGCTATCCCGGAGCAGAGGGGCCGAACGGCCTGAGTGCTGCCCGCTAGTCACTGGCCTACAAAGCGGCGACCAGCGGCCGAGGGGTCAGGCACGTACGCTCGGGCTTGGTGTCAAATTTCACACTTGGCTGCGGGCCTCAAGTTGCATTTGTGTAGCAGCCTGATTAAAAAATGCTGTAGGGAGACGGAGTACACGGGGGACGGGGAGGGGTGTCGTCCATGTAGATTTGTGGGATTTAATCCGTCCCTCTGCCTCACCCCCGCCCTGCACCACCCCTCTCCCCCCGCATCTCATCCCTTTTACCCCTCTCCCCCTAACTTCGCTCCACCCCACCTCTGTTGATCCCTCTCACACCTCATCCCTAACCTCAGCCCTCGCCCCCCCCTCACCTCACTCCCCCAAACTCCTCGTCCCCTCTCACCCCCTCCCTCGATGATCCCCCTCATTCCACCCCTCTCACCCCCTCCCTCGATGATCCCCCTCATTTCACCCCTCTCACCTCACCCCACTCCCACGTCACTTCACCCATCCTGCTACCATCCCTGGCCCCCATTATCCCACCTCCCCTCTCACCCGCTCCCTCATCCCCATTCTTCACCCCAGCCATCAAACCCTCTCCTGTTCTCCACACATTCTACTGTGACCTCCCCGCTCCAACCCCTGCCCCCCTCACTCCCTGCTCCAACCCCCCCACTCACTGCTCCCACTCACTGCTCCCCCTCCCAACCCCTCTCCTCCCCCACCCCCCCCCCCCCCCCCCCGGCTCACGTCTCACCCGCCGTGTCCCAGATGGAGATGCTGTGGGCGCCCCAGTGCTTGAGGTAGAAGGCGGCGCCCACGGTGCCGAGAGTGTTGTGGAAGCGGCGCTCGGTGTAGCGCTGCAGCAGCGAGCTCTTGCCCACGTTCACGTCGCCCAGGATCACAACCTTGCCGTCCGGCTTCATCATCCTGCAGCCGCTCCGGGGCAGACTCCCGACTGCTCACTCTCCGCCAAACCCTCTCCTGAGCAAAGCGGAAACGCCCGCCCCAAGTGGCCGCCCCGGAATAAAGTTTTCCCAACTTCAAAACTCGCGGAGCGACACAGACACTCGGCCGTGCAGACATCAAGATTGAAAATATTGGCAATTATCGCATTTGCTCACTTCATTTCATCGACAGTAAGGCATTATTTGTGTTTGTTCTTGATTCCTTTGGTATCTAAAACGTTTCAGAAGTGATAAATGTGTCTGTAAAATTTTAAAATCGCCCTGGTTCTCAAGTTTTACACACAAAAATAAAACGCTTCTAAAGCTAAATTTACCATTAAAAAAAATCACAGACCATACGTGGGTTTTGAATTACATTTTACTCAGATGCAAGCCAAATAATGGCATAATTGTTAGCTGTTTATTGTACATAATCAACCTCAGCAAATTGACAATATCTTTGAAAGGGAGTGGGTGTTTAAGCTGTCATCACATTTTATTATTTGCCAAAATATACATCTCAGTAGCATAACGATAGAAAACTTACTTTTCCACACACCACTCGTAAATCTGGAGATTTTGTTTAATGACAAATTGTGCTTCAGAAGTGTTTGCTTTTTGCATGTAAAGACCCACTTCAGAACCACGGGCGATTTTAAAATTTTACAGCCAGATTTATCACTTGTGAAACTTTTTAGATACCAAAGGAATCAAGGAAAAACACAAACAATGCCTTAATGTTGATGAAATGCAGTGAGCAAACGCGGTAATTCCCAATATTTTCAATCTTGATATCTGCACGGCCAATGTTCGCCAATCACTTTAGCTGTTGTTGTCCCTTAAGCTCTCACTTCTCTCTACCATCATTTCTCCTCACTTTTGGAATTCAGAAGTAGGATAAATCTCTCTCATGCTTACCCCGATTTCCACAATTATTTACAGCGCAAAAAATGAGCATTTCGGGGGGTTTTAACGTCAGAAAGTATGCGTTTCATGTATTAACAGTATATGCTGGAAGCTGCCATGTACTCCACATGGATTGAGCTGGTCCATGCGTCACGCCCTTTGACCCGATGACCTTACATGAAACCTCCCCCCCACACATACAGTACTGCCCCTCCCACAGCGTGACACTCTATCAGTACTGCCCCTTCCACAGTAAGCTACCACAGTACTGCCCCTCTCATAATGCGACGTTCCCTGCCCCTTTTCCGGGGTTACATCCGCGCCCGGGTGACACTAGAGAGGGAATATGCCATCCACGGGGTTTCCAGGACCGCTGGGCACCGCAGTGGGATGGAATGTAAACTTGAAAAGGATTGTAACTTAATTGTTTAATATTCAGCTATTTTCATATTTAAGAATATTTGTTTTACACTTTGCATTAGGGTTGTGGGTTTGTATTGTACATATTACTATTGCATTGTGTTCCTATGGGTTTCCTTCTTTGCACAAAGTTACTATTGTAATACCATTATATTACTATTGTAATACTACTTGGGCAGCTTACAGCCCAGTGGTGTGAATATTGATTTCTCTAACTTCAAGTAACCCCAGCATTCCCTCTCTCTCCATCCCTTCCCCACCCAAGTTGCACCAGCTTCTCGTTTTCACCCACCAAAATAGCAGAAATGGCCTATTTCCTTTATCATCGTTACTTTTTGCGTATCTTTCATTCATTGTTCTTTATCTCTCTACATCATCATCTATATCTCTCATTTCCCTTTCCCCTGACTAGTTTGAAGAATGGTCTCAACCCACGATGTCACCCATTTCTTCTCTCCAGAGATGCTGCCTGTCCCGCTGAATTACTCCAGCTTATTGTGTCTATCTCCAGTTTAAACCAGCATCTGTAGTTCCTGCCTACACATTACCATAGTAAATAATTGCTTACATTTATTTTTGGTTAAAAACAAATAATGTGACATTCCCTCAGCATCTCCCCACCCATAGTTAGTATTTCAAGCTTACCTTTACTGTGACTAGCTTTTATTCAACTGAAATCAGCAAGTCATACTCTGCTTGAATTCATGTTCTCTGGATTATTAGCTCAGTGAAGTGGTCAAACACACCAGTGTAATGTGACCTTTGGAATCTTGAATTCCAGCAGATCAGATCAGTTTGAACTAAACATACACAGCTGGATGCAATGGGATTCCTTCTTTACATAACGTGCACGGAATAAACCGTAGACTTGGCTATCCCTCAGTTATGCCCTCTCACAGTGCTGCATTTCCACAGTATTACCCCTCCAACAGTGCACGGCATGGTATAAATTGGACGCAAGACATCAGCAGTGGAAAGTCAGTGGCTCTAAATAATCCACAACCTCGGCGCATGGAAGCGGATGGGTGAGGGGGCTGCTGCAGGGTTCAGGTGGCACATTTGTGGTGGTCATGAGTCATGAGGCCCTACAGCAGCCGGATGTGCCCTACAGATCTAGGGCAGTCTGCAGCTAGACAGGGCTTTTAAAGGGCTCCTAAAGATAGCGGAGACAGGGAATATGGGGAGACGGCAGGAATGGGGTACTGATTGGGGATGATCAGCCATGGTCACATTGAATGGTGGTGCTGGCTCGAAGGGCCGAATGGCCTGCTCCTGTACCTATTGTCTATTGTCAGAGGCTGTGCAGAGCTGCAATGGCTGGGTTAGGCTCCCCTTTATTTCATTGATCCAGTTTTGCCAGGACACTGGGACTTAAGGTGACAAAATAGGAAATTGCACACCACCCTAGACCAAGCTTGGACTTTTCTAGGACTTGAGACAATGGAAGTTGCGAGATGGCGGGGAAGGTGGCAAGTGCGGCCCAGAAAGGGATCCACTTACAATTGTTTCACTCTTTTATTTGTGCCTGATTGTAATTTAGTTTAGTTTAGAGATACAGCGTGGAAACAGGCCCTTCGGCCCCACCGAGTTCACAGAAAACCCACACGTTCACAGGGAGAACTTATAAACTCCATACAGACAGCACCCATAGTCAAAATCGAACCCGGATCTCTGGCGCTGTAAGGCAGCAACTCTGCCACCCGCACGATTGTGCACGTGTATAGTATGATTTTACTGGATAGCATGCAGAACAGCTTTTCCATTTATCTTGGTAAAAAGGACAATAATAAACTAAATTAAACATGGTAACAAATATAACAACTAAACAGGAGAATGGTGCAAATACTGTAGTGCAATCTGAAGTTGTCCTAAGTACCAAAATGAAGGATAACAGAATGAGATGTAATCGAGAGTAAGATTACACAGCAACAACTCCGGAAAGAAACTGTTAAGTCTGGATGTCTGAGCTTTCAAGTTTCTGAATATTTTCCTGGAAAGAAGAAGAGAGTAAAGGGAATAGGCAGCATGGTAGGCATCCTCGACGATACTTCCAGACATCTTTCTGCCATGCACCAAGATGGACCAGACCGAAGTGACGACCTTGTGATGGACTGGGCTGTGTTCACCACTGTTTCAGGAGGTCAACAGCAGAGCAGTGGACATACCAGGTTGAGAAATATCTGTCAGGGTAATTCTTACAGCGCATCTGGGGACATTTGAGAGCATGAATATACCAAATCCGGAAGTGGCGGCGCTGCTTGGCAGCTGCGGCTCACCTGCAGTCCGTCTGTCTTTTATTTTATTTTTGTCCTCGTCCCTGTTTTTGGTGTTTATTTTTGGTTTGTTGGGTTGTGTATGTGTGTGGGGGGGGGGGGGGGGGGAGGGTGGGAGAAACGGGGTTTTAGTCTCTCCCTTCGGGGGGATGCGACTTTCCTGTCGTGTCCCCCGACACCGTCTCCGTCTGTGCTGAGGCCCTGGTGACGGCCTTCCAGCTTCCAGCGGCGACGGCACGGCCTTCAGAGCTTCAGCGGCGACCTGGCTTCCGGCGGCGACCTGGTTTTCAGGAGCTGCGGTGCTCCAGCGGCGGCCTGGCTCTCTCTGAGCTGCGGTGCTCCAGCGGCGGCCTGGCTCCCTCTGAGCTGCGGTGCTCCAGCAGCGGCCTGGCGCCCTCTGAGCTGCGGTGCTCCAGCGGCGGCCTGGCTCCCTCTGAGCTGCGGTGCTCCAGCGGCGGCCTGGGTTTCGGGAGCTGCGATGCTCCAGCGGTGGCCTGGGTTTCGGGAGCTGCGGTGCTCTAGCGGCGGCCTGGCTTACGGGAGCTGCGGTGCTCCAGCGGCGGCCTGGCTCCCTCTGAGCTGCGGTGCTCCAGCGGCGGCCTTGGTTTCGGGAGCTGCGGTGCTCCAGCGGCGGCCTGGCTTTCGGGAGCTGCGGTGCTCCAGCGGTGGCCTGGCTTTCGGGAGCTGCGGTGCTCCAGCGGCGGCCTGGCTTTCGGGAGCTGCGGTGCTCCAGCGACGTTCCGGCGGCGAGCCCTGTGGCGGTGTTCCGGCGTTCCGGCGTCAGCGGTGGCGGCGGCCTGGATCCCCTCAGCGCAGAGGGAGAATAAGGAGGGGAGAAAGACAGAGACCCTAAGACTTTTGCCTTCCACCACAGTGAGGAGGTGTTTGGTGAACTCACTGTGGTGGATGTTAAATTTGTGTTTATTGTATGGTATTGTTATTTTTATATATATATGACTGCAGGCACGAAATTTCGTTCAGACCGAAAGGTCTGAATGACAATAAAGGTATTCAATTCAATTCAATTCAATTCAATTCAAATCTTCTCAGATGTCTAAGAAAGTAAATAGTGTGATATGCTTTCTTCATCACTGCATCAGTGTGAGGGACCAGGTTAGGTTGCTGGTCTTATGGATGGCTCGGAAATTGAAGTTTTCGAACATCTCGACAACAGCACCATTGATGATAATAAGATTGCAATCTTATTATATCGATTATCGCAATCGCTTCCTTAGGTCAACAGCCAACTCAGTTCAGTTTAGTTTATCAGTTCAGTTTAGTTTATTGTCACGTGTACCAAGGTACAGTGAAAAGCTTTTGTTGCCTGCTAACCAGTCAGCAGAAAGACTATACATGATAACAATCGAGCCATACATAGTGCACAGATACATAAGGGAATAATGTTTAGTGCAAGATAAAGCCAGTAATTCTTTCACGGTGCTTATGGAAGGACCAGGTAGCTGCCCCAACACCATGACACAAAGCTCATTTCTCTTTTCTCATCATTGTTGTTGATATTAACCACCTGGGGTGCCGTATGATGGCAGCCTCTGTCAACTGTCTGATTTTCCATTTTTTTGTTATTTTTAAGTATGTTTTGGAGGTTTCTTAGTTTTTTATATGGGGGAGATGGGGAGGGTAAGGGGGAAACCGTTTCTCAGTCACTTCCTGGCGAGAATGCGACTATTCTCCGAGTCGCGTCCTCGCTCGCCTCCCCCGCCCCCCCCCCCCCCCCCGCGACCTACCAACTGGATTGGCGCGGCCTTTCCTGATGGCGAGCGACCAGAGGTTCAGCGGCGGATTCATCACGGAGCGGGCGATGCCTTACCAGGGAACGCCGTTTGAAGCACCAAAGTATTGGGCCTGAACATCAACGTCAGCCTGACGTTCCTACATCAGAGTTCCATCATCCCGGCGAGAGGGCCTGAACATCGGGCCGCCATTAGTGGCGACTGCGGGGGGCTCGGGAGGCCCCGACCACGGGGGAACAACAAAGAGGAGGATGACTGAACTTTGGTACCTTCCCTCACAGTGGGAAACTTTGATTCCGCTGTGTGGGGATGTTTATGTTAAAATCTATCATGTGTTGTGTTCTTTTTTATTCGCATGGCTGTACGGTAACCCAAATTTCACTGTACCAATTGGTGTATGTGACAATAAATGTAACTTGAACTTGATCTGGTCGACAATACTCGGTATCATTGTGGCAAACTTAAAGATCAGGTTATCAATGTATTTGGCCACCTAGTTACGGGTGCACAAGGAGTGGAGCAAGGGTCTGAGCTCACAACCCCTAGGAGCACTAGTGTTGAGACAGGTTGGAGGAAATTTTGCAACCACTTCTAACCAACTGTGGTCTGCTGGTCAGGAAGTCCAGATGCCAGTGGCAGATGGAAGCTCCAAGGCCAAGATCCAGAAGATTAGGAAAGAGCTTATTTTGTATTGAAGGCTTATGCTGTTGAAGGCTGAGGCTGAGCTGCAGTCGACAAAATGCACCCCAACAAAGATGTTCTTATCGTAAAGCCAGAGCTGAATGTAATGCAAGAAAGATGGTGTCCTCCGTAGGCATGCTTTTTCCTGTATCCAAACTGCAAGGGTCCAGCTTGACCAGAAATTTGATGTTAGACCTACCAGGCAGCAGTCATTGAATCATCCAACTTTATGACTATAATCATGTATTGTCTTTCTGCTGACTGGATAGCATGCAATAAAAGTTTTTCACTGTACCTCCGTACAGGCAACAATAAACTGATGTCTTTAGACTTTAGAGATATAGCGTGGAAACAGGTCCCTTGACTCACCCCATACACTAACACTGTGCTACGACACAATTAAAAAAATTCCGAAGCCAATTTACCTACAAGACTGTACATCTTTGGACTGTGGGAGGAAACCAGAGCTCCCGAAGAAAACCCATGTGGTCATAGGGAGAATGTGCAAACTCCGTACATACAGCACCTTTAGTCAGGATCGAAACCGGGTCTCTGGCACTGTAAGGCACCAGCTCTACTGGTGCGCCACCATGCCGCCCTTTTGAGGAATCAAGTGATGGAAGTTTCCCTGCACAGACCCTCAGCTCAACCTGCCCACACCAACCAAGATGCCCAACTCCACTAGTCCCACCTCCCTGCTTTTGGCCCATATCCTTCTAAACTTTTCCTATCCATGTACTTGTCCAATTGTCCTTTAAGCTGTGCAATAGCCCCTGCCTCCTCTGGCAGCTAGTTCCATAGACCCACCACTCTTTGTTACGCTAGGCACAGGTGATTGGCTGGTTGAGGCTGTAGGTGATTGGCAGCGTTTGATTGGTTGGCTGAATGCAGCGTGTGATTGGCTGATTAAAAACTGTGCGATTTGGCTGGTGGAAGATATCGTGTGATTGGCTGATTAAAGGAAGTGTCTGATTGGCTGGTTGAAGTTAGCGTATGATTGGTTGGGTGATGTAGCGTGTGATTGGCTGGTTGCGACCGGCGTTTCATTGGTTGCCTGAGAACAGCGTGTGATTGATTGGCTGTCTTACTGCGATTGGTTGGTTGAAGAGAGCGTGTGATTGGCTAACCATCGGCGGCCTTCTATTGGTTGATTGTTGACCGTGCGTGTGGTTGGTTGGTTGAATGCGACGTGTGTGATTGGCTGCCTGAGAGTGGCGTGTGATTGGCCGCCTGCAGACGACCTGTGGATGTTCGGCTGCAAACAGCTGGCGGCGGCCGGGATCCGCGCAGCGGGTAAAGGCGGGGCCTGGGGCCGGGTCCAAACACATCTCCACTGGGCAGGGTGGCTGGGTGAGCGAGGGAGGGATGGCTGATCGGAGCGTGGCTGCTCGGAGCGTGTCCCGGAGCCGGGCTGCCGACTGGGCCCGGGGCGCTCTGCTTCGCGGCGCTGTTGTCGCTCTGGCCTCATTCACGGCCGCGCTGTACTGCCTGCGGACAGAAGGTAGGGCCCGGAACCCGGGGGTGAGCGATGCCGGGCGGCTGCACTGCAACATAGGCAGGCGGCCGCTGTCTCCTACAAGCCGCGCTGTGACAAGCGCCAGCGGAACTCCTCCAGTGATTCTGGGCGGTAAAAGTTCTCCAGGATCCAGGCCGAACTCCCTGCCCACCTACTGTCTCCAATACTCCCACGTTGGGCCACATTTAACCTGGCATCTAAAACACAGCCCACAATTGGTGCTGCACTCTGCCAGCGTGAGCTTCCCTTTGTGCCAGTGTAAGAGTGGGTCAGCACTGGCCCAGTATGTTGATCTACATGTTAAAGAAGGAACTGCAGATGCTGGAGAATCGGGTGTTACACAAAAAGCTGGAGAAACTCAGCGGGTGCAGCAGCATCGAAGGAGATCTGAGTCTGAAGAAGGGTCTCGACCCGGAACGTCGCCTATCTCCTTCGCTCCTTAGATGCTGCTGCACCCGCTGAGTTTCTCCAGTTTTTTGTGTAACCCCCATGTTGATCTACATGTTTTGAGTCCCCCGCTGCAGTTAAAATGAACTGTTTCCATAGTTGAAAGGTTGGGGCTGACAAAAGCCAGTGTCAGCATGTCAAGTCGAGTTTCTTGTTACAGTATATGCACAAGTACGGCGAGGTGCAGGTATTTGGCAATGGACACCATGTTTGCAAAATTATTATAGGCACCCAGTCTCAGACAAACATACAAAACATGAATTATAATTACACAAATTCTGTTGCACAGTAAATAGAAAGACAGGGTATGTTTAAAACAAGAATGCAATGAGAAAAAAACAAGTCCATGGTGGAATAGAAGGCCTGCAATTAGTGCTCTGTTGAGTTAGGATTAGAGTTGTGCAGGTGGATTCAAGAACCTAATGGTTTTAGGAAAGTAGCTGTTCCTGAACATGATGTTCTGTTCCATCTGTACATCTTTCCCAATAATAGCAGTGAGAAAAGGACATGACAACAATGGTGGGGTCCTTGATGATAGATGTGAAAAACATTTGGTTAATGACCTTGCTGTGAGGCACAGAGACTAACTGTTAATTTGTTTTTCCAGTTCTGCACCGAGTCTTCACCTTTCACAGTCACAGGAATTCTGGGGGCATGGATGAAACCCTTCAGCTGGTTAGGAACATTGTTCCTCCATTAACCACAGAAAAACATAAAGGACAGGATGGGAGGATTGCAGTGATCGGGGGTTGCAGTGAGTACGTGAGAACTACTCCATGCTCAGTCCTGTGCTGTACTTTGCCTCTTTTAAATTGTCTGGGCAGCAAACTAATGATCTGAGTGCCTATGCAACACTGCATCATAAGTTCATGTGATGGGAGCAGAATTAGTCCATTCAGCCAATCAAGCTTACTCCGCCATTCAGTCATGGCTGATCTAACTCTTCCCGCTCAACCCCGTTCTTCTGCCTTCTCGCCGTAACCCCTGACACCTGTTCTCATCAAGATTCTACCCATCTCTGCCTTAAAAATATCCATTCTCTGCCTCCACAGCCGTCTGTTATAATGAATTCCATGGGTTCACCAGCCTCTGACTAAAGACATTCCTCCTCATTTCCGTCCGAAAGGAACATCCTTTCAGTCTGAGACTATGACCTCTGGTCCTAGACTCTCCCACTAGTGGAAACATCCTCTCCACATCAGTAACACAGCTCATTCCCCGTGTAGCTCTGAGCAGAGCACGGGCTGTGGGAGAGGGGAGGGAGTGCACTCGGGGATGGGTGGATTTAAAAAGAGGGACAGAGGTGGTCTGAGGAAGGGAGGGACCACGGGAATGGATTTTGGGTATAGAGGGCCAGTGAGGACAACGTGGTGGTAGCAGTTTGTCACTGGGCTAAAGATTAAACTGTCAGCAAATATGAGCGTGGGTCAAATAAATATTCATCAAGAGAATTTAGTGACGGTTGTGTTTAATCTCTCAGCTACAGTGACCTCTGACCATATTTTCCTTCCTCCGAGTGCAGGTACACTGGAGCACCGTACTTTGCTGCGATTGCCAGCCTTAAAGTGGTGGGTGCCTGTTTAAGGTTGGAAACTGCTGTTTAAAGCTGTTGGTCCAAATGTCATAGTTCATGCTGAGTTTATGGTCAACGTACCAGTGTGTTCAGAGTTTATGGCATCAGCTGGATCGGATCAGGTGGGGCGAGGGCGAGAGAAATAGAGAGACCATTAATCTTAACTGCTGATTTGCAGTGCAAAGTCTTCCAAGCTTGCATTGTACCTCGGGCTTGTGAATTGTAAAATGCTGACATTCGGCTGTTATAAATTGCTGAACGGTTTCATTGGACAAGGTCCTTCAGTCTCCCAAAGCACCATCAACTTCCCTTGCAACCAATGTTTGGCTCCAGGCACTGATTCATTTCCCATGGAAGCCACCTTTAGCATCCAAGAAGCAAGTGCCAAATGCAAACCACTTGCAGTGTTTTTACCCCAAAGGCCAACCCTCGACTAATCCCGATATCAGCTTTCTCACCCATTGACCCCCTCCCCCCAGCTTCTCCAGTTTGGAGCCCAAGTCCCTTTCCAGTAAATCCTCCTTCACCCTCTCTTGGACCTTCATTGGCTTTGCATTGGTGATGACCAGAATGGGATGTAATTCTTCAATACTAATGACCAGTAATTCTCAATGTTCCACTGTAATTGCCCTGCCACTGCAATAGATCTCTATTACAAAAAAACCCTAGCATCTTGCATGTGTTTTGATACTGTCTCAGCATTTGTACACCATATCAGCTTTCATACATGGGAGGGAGGGGTAGGTAATGAGGGTATGTGTGCGAGGGTAGATGGCAGGGGGGGAAGGGGATGTAAGTGTGTTGTTTGTGTGGCTGTATGTATGTGGGATATGTATGTGTAGAAAGGAACTGCAGATGCTGCTTTATACCAAGGATAAGCACAAAATGCAGGAGTAACTCAGCGGGTCAGGCAGAATATCTGGAGAGAAGGAATAGGTGACATTTTTTGGTCGGGACCCTTCCTCAGACTTGCGTATGTGGTGGGTGGATGTGAGTGTGTCTGGGTGTGTGTGAGGTGGTGGGGGGAAGGGTGGAGTGTGCGGTGGGTGAGCAGTAACCCTGCTTCAGCGTACGTTTACTGTTTCAGGGTGCTGACCTCGCGCACGTGTTCTGCACTACGGATGCCGCACCGATCATCAAGTCCTACAGCCCCAACCTCATCGTTCACCCTGTGCTGTGAGTTCAGTCCTGCCCTGGTTCAGGGGGAGGGGGAAGTGTCCAGCTGACCCTCTCTGGACCCAGGGTCTGGGTCAAGGAGCTGGGCAACTGAAGAGGGACGAAGCGGTGGGCGTTTAATTTTATGTTATTTTAGAGATACAGTGCAGAAACAGGCCCTTCGACCCACCGAGGCCGCACTGTCCAGCGATCCCCGCACATTAACACAAGCCTACACACACTAGGGACAATTTACACTTGTACCTGGTATGCGAACCCAAGCCAATTAACCTACAAACCTGTGGGAGTGTGGGAGGAAAACGTAGATCTTGGAGAAAACTCACGCGGTCACGGGAAGAATGCACAAACTCTGTAAAGACAGCATCCATAGTCGGGATCGAAACTGGGCCTCCGGCACTGCAAGCGCTGTAAGGCAGCAACTCTACAGCTGTGCGGCCCAGGCCTGTTGAGGCAAAGTCTGTACTGGGGTGAAGGGATTTGGTAGTGGGGGGGGGGGGGGGGCGGAGCAAGGGGACGAAGGGGATCATTATCTCTGCTCGAGGACAGTAAATGGTGGAATGGGCTGAATGGCCTCCCGGGGTGGGGAGGGGAGGGATGCGGGAAAGAAGTGATGTGGTGATGTTGGAGTGAGAGCCAGTTTCAAGTGGGGGTGCAAGGGCCGGAGAGATGGTGGAGCGAGGGGGTGGTGCAGGAGGTGGAGGCGGCGTGGTGGGGCAGGGTACAGGAGAGGCAGTGGGGTGGAGAGGGCACTGGCGAGGGAGGGGTAGTGGGGGCGATGCGGTGCAGGTGGGAGAGGCGGCAATGCCTGTGGTAAAGACAATGCTGATGGAGGGAGAGGGTGCTGTAGGGTTGGGTGCTGTATGGTTATGGGATGATTGCAGGGAGAGGGGCTGTGCTGGTGGGGGCATTGGCGGGAGGCCACAGAAGAAGTGGGTGCAAGGCATTGGTGAAGCGGCAGTGGTGAGGGGTGGTTCAGGTGGTCTGTGGGTGAGGGAGGGGAGTGCTATGGGAGGGGTGGTACTGTCAGGGTGAGGGGTGGTACAGTGTTGTGAGGGAGGGGCAGTGCGTTGGGAGTGGGAGGGGTAGTTCTGTGGGAGTGAGGGGTGGTACATTGTTGTGGGTGAGGTGTGCCTGTGCAGGCCGAACTGATGGCTGGGGCTGTGTGCGTTGCAGGGACAAGAACACGGCGGTGGACGAGATTGTGCAGTGGTTCCCAGCCCTGCACGCCATGGTGATCGGGCCCGGGTTGGGCCGAGACGAGATGGTGCAGCAGAACACCAAGGTGATGATGGGCAGCACAGTGCCCAGAGTGGGCAGGATGTGGCACGAGGAGGGGGGTGGCACGAGGAGGCAGGGTGAAGTGGGCACAGACAGGATTACAGAGAAGCCGGATAAACGTGGCAGAGACGGGGAGAGGTTTGAGGGGGTGCGTGGAGGAACAGTGATACAGCATGGAAGCAGGCCCTACTTGTCCCAGCTACACTAGTCCCACCTGCCCACGTCTGGTCCATATCCCTCCAAACCTGTTCTATCCATGTACCTGTCTAACTGTTTCTTAAATGTTGGGATAGTCCCAGCCTCAACTACCTCCTCTGGCAGCTTGTTCCATACACCCACCACCCTTTGTGTGTGGAGCAGGAAGAGCAGCAGCGAGCAGAGGGGCTGAATGCCTGTGTCCGCCATGCACTGTGTGTTGCGTGGGCTGTGTGGAGCGGGGATGAGAGGAGACAGTTGCCAGTGGTGCGGGTGACTGGATGTGGATTTGTTTTCCCACAGGACTTAATCGTGGAGTGCAAATACCGGGGAATGCCGATTGTGGTCGATGCTGTGAGTAGAAGTCGGGAACTTGGGGATTGGAGATAGTGCTGGGAAGGGGTGCTGAGGCAACGGGATGATCTTTGATCCCACGCAGAGCATTTGAGGGGCCAGGCTGTGGACCTCTGCTCCTGTTCCTTGTATTCCCATAACATCACCCTGCAGCAGCTCAAGCTCAGTGTGACGGTGTGCGGTTCCCGCTGCAGAGTATAAAAATCTGAAGCCAACTGCAGAGCGAACTGCACTGCGACGTTTGGACATGAGACAGGATCTGCCTCCCTCGCGGTGGGATCCTGAGCACCCGCTCGGGGGAGGTGCACCCACTGTTTAATGCTACTCCCAAGGGGAGGTGCACCCACAGTTTCATCCTCCCCTCCCATGACAGTGCAGCACTCCCTCAACCCGACACGCGGGGAGTCTCGTTTAGTTTATACAGCGTGAAAATGGGCCCTTCAGCCCACCAACGACCACTCGTACACTAGTTCTATCCTGCACACCAGGGACAATTTACAGAAGCCAATTCACACACAACCCTGCACTCTTTGGAATGTGGGAGGAAATCGGAGCACCCGGGGAAAACCCACGTGGTCACAGGGAGAACGTGCAAACTCTGTACAGACAGCACCCATAGTCAGGATTGAACCCGTGTCTCTAGCAGCAACTCTACCGCTGCGCCATCGTGTAACCCTGAATCCACCCGGGATTTATTTTTGTGCTAAATTCTGGGATGGGAGGATCTCCAGTCTTGGAACTCAGACACAGCTGAATCACAAGTTCAACTGGGGAACTTGAAATCCAGCAGATAAATAAAGCCATTCTCTGTATCTGTGAAAGTATTAGATTGTTTTATTCGTGCTTTGTTGACCCTTCCCAGTCTGGCAAGACTGTGACTCCAGACCTGGCAGTGCGGCTGTCTTTGAACTGCCTCCCCAGGGACTTTGCAGTGGCGTCCACATCAGGAGAGTGAACAAACGGGATTCTCCTGGGGAAGGCGCATCATTCTGTTCTCCTTCTGCTGTTGCTTCTGTTCTCTGTGACTCACCAGTTTTCTGGGTCCTCTATCTTCAGGATGGACTGTGGGTTATTACGCAAGAACCGTCCGTGATCCAGGGATACACTAAAGCCATCCTGACGCCGAACGTTGTGGAGTTTGCCAGACTGTATACGGCTGTGGTAGGTCTCTGGGGAGGATAATGGTCTTTAATCAGCAGCCTGCTCATTAGATCTCTTCCTATCTCACCACTTGTTGAACTGGTACTGAAGAAGACTAGTGCAATGATAAAGTAACTCAGCGGGACGGGCAGCATCTCTGGAGAGAAGGACTTGAAATGTCACCCATTTCTTCTCTCCAGAGATGTTGCCTGTCCCGCTGAGTTACTCCAGCATTTTGTGTCTGTCTTCAGTGTAAACCAGCATTTGCAGTTCCTTCCTAGTACAATGATAATGTTAGATATGGGGCAACAATTAGAGCTATGATGGTGTTAGATCAGAGCAAAGGGTTGTGTGGTAGCAACATTAGATTAGGACAAATATCAGTACTGTGGTAACATTAGACCTGGCCACATGCTGTGGTCATGTTAGACCTGGGCAAATACCAGTTTGATTTCTGACCATGCCTTAAATATTTGCAAGATTTGCTCCTGTTTTACAGGAGGGTCAGTAAATAGACATCAAAGCAGGAACTTGTAAATGGGAACGATGTTTTAAAAAGTGAGCCTTTTCCATGGAAAAAGTGAGTGACAAGAGGAGAACGCAGCATGGACATTTTTTTTAACGTAAGCTTTAATTATTCACAGTTTATAAAGTTCTGCATTAATCAAAACTGCTATTCATGCAGTTTGCCAACACAGTCCATCAGTATACTATATTGCCCATCGGTTCCATGACACACTCGAGTCCCCACTGCGACCAGGAATGCCTCGAGTCCCTGTGGACACCGCTTGCTCCCTCTCCAGGGACACAAGGACCTTTGTTGTATAGGAAGGAACTACAGATGCTGGTTTACACCGAGGCCCTGCACAAAATGCTGGAGGAACTCAGCAGGTCAAGCAGAATCTCTGGAGAAAGAGATCTGAAGAAGGGTCTCCATTCAAAATGTCATCTATTCCTTTTCTCCAGAGATGCTGCCTGACCCGCTGAGTTACTCCAGCATTTTGTGTCTATCTTTTATTGTGTAATGCTAGAGAGCCCCTTGAATGTGACATGATGGTCTGGTAAGGATTGGGTCAGCTGTGCTGTGATCAGTGTTACTGCTTGTGATCTATGTTCCTGATCTATGCAGTGCATTCAAAAAGTATTCAGACCCCTTCACTTTTTCCACATTTTGTTACATTACAGTCTTATTCTAAAATGGATTAAACTCATTTTTTATCAACCTACACACAATACCCCATAATAAAAAAAGTGTAACCAGGTGTCTAGAAATCTTTGCAAAGTAATTAAAAATAAATAACTGAAATATCATATAAGTATTCAGACCATTTACTCAGTACTTTTTTGAGGCACCTTTAAGGGGCTGTCCCATTTGAGCGACCTAATTGGCGAGTTTAGAAGAGTTTGAAAAAAATGACATGTTGAATACCTCCTTCGACTATGTAGAAGACCTCCTTCGACTTTGTTGAAGACTAGCTTCGATTAGCTACGACTAACTTCGGGAAAATTGGACACCGAATAGTGGAGAGTGAAGACTATCTCCTTCGACCTCCCTTCGCCTATGATGAAGACTATCTACAACTACCCTTGATTACCTACGACTAACATGCCTATCTACTACGACCTACTACGACTAAACCTACGAGTAAAAATAGTATCGATTTTTTTCCATGGCGACCTTTTTTTGCTCACGGGCATTTTTTAACATATTGGAAAAAAAACGCCGTGACCTAGCTGAGGCCTCGAGTACGCGGAGACCGCTCTCGAGCATGAAGGAGAGTTACGAAGACCTCCTACGACCTCGTGTCGACCATGCTGCGAGTATGAGTCGAGGGCAGACTTGCGGATTAGGTCGCCCAAGTGGGACAGGCCCGTTAGCAGCGATTACAGCCTCAAGTCGTCTTG
Source organism: Raja brachyura (assembly GCA_963514005.1). Next base: position 21,228,939 of record OY740786.1, on the reverse strand, counting down.
GGTATGACGCTACAAGCTTGGCACACCTGTATTTCGGTCATTTCTCCCATTCTTTGCAGATCCTCTCAAGCTCTGTCAGGTTGGATAGGAAGCGTCGATGCACAGCTATTTTCAGGTCCCTCCAGAGATATTCGATCGGGTTCAAGTCCGGGCTTTGGCTGGGCCACTCAAGGACATTCATAGACTTGTCACAAAGCCACTCCTGCTTTGTTGTGGCTGTGTGCTTAGGGTCGTTGTCCTGTTGGAAAGTGAACCTCCGCCCCAGTCTTAGGTCCAGAACGCTCTGGAGCAGGTTTTCATCAAGGATCTCTTTGTACTTTGCTCCGTTCATCTTTCCCTTGATCCTGACTAGTCTCCCAGTTCCTGCCGCTGAAAAACATCCCCACAGCATGATGCTGACACCATCATGCTTCACCATTGGTATGGTATTGGCCAGGCGATGAGCAGTGCTTGGTTTTCTCCAGACGTGACATTTGGCATTCAGGCCAAAGAGTTCAATCTTGGTTTAATGTTTATTCATGGATAACCCCCTGAGATGGACAGTCATCTCGTTTTAGAGGGGGTCCAACATAGAACATACAGCACAAGACATAACATACATAGAGGCTCTCATTGACCCACCTACCCACACACCAATCCCAAAACCCCTCCATACCCACTTGTTATAGTTTATAACAATTGTTAATTGACTTTACATATCCAATAATAATAAGTTATGTGTTACAGCATAATGTCGATGCATAATACCATATACCACCTATCATACATCGTACGTTAATATATACTATCAACATTATTACATGATATATTATTTCATAGTATTGTGACACAATACAATATAATGTCACATTATTATTTTTAAATAGACGAAATGAGCTAATAGTTCTTATGGTACTAGGCAGAAGGAGCTTTGAATTTAAATGCACGTCTCCCAATTTCTTTGTTAGTTCTTGGAATGAAAAGGAAGGGTTGCTGAATATGTCTTAGTGACTATGAGGGTGTGTATGATAATAGGTCTTGTTTTAAATAAGAAGGGTAATTGAGATGGATGCATTTAAAGATGAACTGGGACCAGTAGTAGCATCTTCGATCGTGGGGGGATAACCAGTTTAGAGTTTCGTACATAGAACAGTGGTGAGTTAGATATGGACACCTAAAATAAATCTGCAGAGACTATTATAAACTACATTGAGGGGTTGAAGATGTGTATCAAATGTATTCTGATAGACAATATCAGCATAATCCAGTGTTGGTAGTAGTAGTTGAGAGACAATTCTTTTTCTCATCTGAAAGGTGAAACAATTTATATGGCGGTAAAGAATAGCTGGATTATAGCTGAGTTTTTTAGTAATCGTCTCAATATGCTGTGTAAATGAAAGCGTTGGGTCGGGCCAAACACCAAGATATTTGAAGTTTATCAGACCAGAGAATGTTGTTTCTCATGCCTTTAGCAAACTCCAAACGGGCTGTTATGTGCCTTTCACTGAGGAGTGGCTTCCATCTGGCCACTCTTACCACAAAGGCCTGATTGGTGGAGTGCTGCAGATATAGTTGTCCTTCTGGAAGGTTCTCCCATCTCCACAGAGGAACTCTAGAGCCCTGTCAGAGTGACCATCGGGTTTTTGGTCACCTCCCTGACCAAGGCCCTTCTCCCCCGAATGTTCAGTTTGGCCGGGCAGCCAGCTCTATGAAGAGTCCTGGTGGTTCCAAAGTTCTTCCATTTCTTCGGGACCTGCAATGCTGCAGTAATTGTTTTATGCCTTTCCCCAGATCTGTCTCGACACAATCCTGTCTCTAAAGTCTACGGTCAATTCCTTCGTCTTCATGGCTTGGTTTTTGCTCTGACATGCAGCCAACTGTGGGACCTTATATAAACAGGTGTGTGCCTTTCCAAATCATGTCCAATCAATTGAATTTACCACTGGTGGACTCCAAGTTGTAGAAACATCTCAAGGATATCAATGAAAACAGGATGAACCTAAGCTCAATTTTGAGTGTCATAGCAAAGTGTCCGAATACTTCTGCAAATGTGATATTTCTGTTATTTTTAATTACTTTGCAAAAATTTGTAAACACCTGTTTTTGCTTCTTCATTCTGGGGTATTGTGTGTAGATTGATGTAAAAAAAAAATTTAGTTCATTTTAAAATATGCTGTAATGTAACAAAATGTGGAAAAAGTGAAGGGGTCTGAATACTTTCTGAATGCACTGTATGTGGCATTCCTGCTTTGCACAGACTTATATTGTGCCTGTGCTTTGGCGCTGATATAGGTGAAATTTCCAAATTCTCAAACTGAACCTGATTTCGGTTGAGAGGGGTTAATGTTATGGTAGATTTACAAAGTTCTGTGAGCTGTGTGCAGTCTGTGGTGGTGCTCACGCGAGTTCTCTGATTAGCTGGATACCCCTGTGGACATGGAAAATGAACCCGAAGCGCTGCTTAAGCTCAGCCGTGCTCTGGGCAACGTAACCATCGTGCAGAAGGGGCATCATGACCTGATATCAGATGGAACAACTGGTAAGCTTCTTGATTAGTTTGGGGGTCAGAAGTTATGAAGGGAAGGCAGGAGAATGGGGTTAAGAGGGAGGGATAGATCAGCCATGATTGAATGATGGAGTAGACTTGATGGGCTGAATGCGCTAATTCTACTCCTATCACATGATCTATCTAAGAAACGTTTTATTTTGGTAGCGTTCTCACTTCGTATGGATTTCACCGATATCTGCACTCTTTGTTTCAGTTTATTCCTCCGCCGCATTCCCAAACCCCCCCCCCCATTTCAGAGTACCATATGGGACACGTGGCTTCACAGGCATTTGTAATTGCTCAGTTTTGTTTAATTGCCTCAATGCAAGTATAAGAACTCTCAGCACCTAGTCTTTCCTCCAGTCTTTCCATCACCTTTGGAAACTTTTATTACTGTTTATCAACATCATTTATTTAATTGCCTCTGTGCTCCACAATTTGAGATTTGTAATAGAAAACAATCACATTGTGCACATTGTCAGATTTTATTAAAGGCCATCTTTATACATTTTGATTTCACCATGTAGAAATTAGCTGTGTTTATACATGGTCCGCCACCCCCACATCAGGGCACCATAATATTTGGGACACATGGCTTCACAGATGTTTGTAATTGCTCAGGTGTGTTTAATTGCCTCCTTAATGCAGGTATAAGAGAGCTCTCGGCACCTCGTCTTTCATCCAGTCTTTCCATCACCTTTGTAAACTTTTATTGCTGTTTATCAACTTGAGGACAAAGTTGTGCCAATTAAAGTCAAATAAGCCATTATGAGACTGAGAAACAAGAATAAAATTGTTAGAGACATCAGTCAAACCTTAGGCTTACCAAAATCAACTATTTGGAACATCATTAAGAAGAAATAGCACTGGTGAGCTTACTAATCGCAAAGGGACTAGCAGGCCAAAAAAGACCTCTGCAGTTGATGACAGAAGAATTCTCTCTATAGTAAAGAAAAATCCCCAAACACCTGTCTGGCAGATCCGAAACACTCTTCAGGAAACTGATGTGGAATTGTCATTGATCACTGTCCACAGAAGACTTCATGAACAGCAATACAGAGGCTACACTGCAAGATGCAAACCACTGGTTAGGTGAATACATAGGATGGCCATGTTACAGTTTGCCAAGAAGTACTTAAAAGAACAACCACAGTTCTGGAAAAAGATCTTGTGGACAGATGAGACAAAAATTAACTTGTATCAAGAGTGATGGCAGGAGCAAAGTATGGAGGAGAGGGGAAACTGCCCAAGATCCAAAGTATACCACCTCATCTGTGAAACACGGTGGTGGGGGTGTTATGGCCTGGACATGTATGGCTGCTGAAGGTACTGGCTCACTTATCTTTATTGATGATACAACTGCTGATGGTAGTAGCATAATGAATTCTGAAGTGTATAGACACATCCTATCTGCTCAGGTTTAAACAAATGCCTCAAAACTCATTGGCCGGTGGTTCATTCTACAGCAATACAATGATTCCAAACATACTGCTAAAGCAACAAAGGAGTTTTTCAAAGCAAAAAAATGGTAAGTTCTTTAATGGCCAAGTCAATCACCTGATCTGCACCCAATTGAGCATGTCTTTTATATGCTGAAAAGATAACTGAAGGGGACTGACCCCCAAAACAAGCATAAGCTAAAGATGGCTGCAATACAGGCCTGGCAGAGCATCACCAGAGAAGATACCCAGCAACTGGTGATGTCCATGAATCGCAGACTTCAAGCAGTCATTGCATGCAAAGGAAATGCAATAAAATACTAAACATGACTACTTTCATTTACATGACTTTGCTGTGTCTCAAACATTATGGTGCCCTGAAATGGGTGGGACTATGTATAAACACTGCTGTAATCTCTACATGGTGAAACCAAACTGTATAAAAATTGCCTTAAATAAAATCTGACAATGTGCACTTTAACGTCATGTGAATTTTTTTCTATTACAAATCTCAAATTGTGGAGTACAGAGGCAAATAAATGATGGGTCTTTGTTCCAAACATTATGGGGGGCACTTTTATCCAGGAAGACGGCCACCATTCCTGATTATCCTGAGGACTATTGGCTTCCATCCTCCGTCGTGTTTGAACACTTTCCTATTTCCTTGTTTGTCTGCTGCACTGCTTTTCTTGCGTGGCAATACCACTGTTATGTTAGATTGAACGTAGGTTTAATTCATAATGTTCATTAAAGTGACGGGAGTTTTAATCACATTGGATCACTCCTGAGTGGATACTGGCACCCGTCAGATGATATGGACTAACCATGTTCCTGTCTCTCTGCATGCAGTGCTGGTGTGTTCACTGAAGGGCAGTGGGCGTAGGTGTGGTGGCCAGGGAGATCTGCTGTCTGGATCCTTGGGACTGATGGCCCACTGGGCTTTTGTTGCTGGGAAGGAGAAAACTGATGGGTAAGAATGGTTAACATCCTGATTCTGATTGGCATTGTGATTGCCAGCAATACAGGGTCACAACCTGGCAGTCCTGCCTCTGAAAGCGATGTTGCAGGATTTGAACTATGCACTGAGAACTGTTCCTTTCCGGATGGTCATTGGGAAGAGATAGTTGAGCCCTAATGTAGAGATCACTGGCAGTGCTGGATCCATCGCAAAAAACAACCTCCTTTCCATTGATACCTCACGCTGCCTCGGCAAGTCCAGCAGCATAATCAAGGTCGTGTCGCACCCTGGCCACGCCCTCTTCTCCCCTCCCAATGGGGCAAAAGGTATAGAAATGTGAAAACGCACACCTCCAGTTTCGGGGACAATTTCTTCTCAGCTGTTATCAGGCAACTAAACCAGCCTATCACCAACTAGAGAGCAGTCATGCACTACTATCTACCGCATTGGTGTCCCTCGGACTATATTTGATTGGACTTTACTGGCCTTTTCTTCATTATTCCCTTGTGTATCTGTACACTGAATAGCTCGATTTGTAATCAGGTATTGTCTTTCCATTGACTGGTTGGCACGCAACAAAATCTTTTCATTGTACACATGACAATAAACTGAACTGAAATATTTGCTGGGCTTTAATCCTGTGCGATAGATTTGTATATTATTGTCATTTTTACGAGGTACAGTGAAAAGCTTTTGTTTGTGTTCTATCCAGTCAAAAATACTATAGATGAATACAATCATGTAGGGCAGCACTGTGGTGCAGCAGTAGAGTTGCTGCTTACAGTGCCAGGTGTCGGGTTCGATCCTGACCATGGGTGCTGTCTGTATGGAGTCTGTACATCCTCCCCGTGACTGTGGGTTTTCTCTCTGTGCCCCGGTTTCCTCCCGCACTCCAAAGATGTACAGGTTTGTAGGTTAATTGGCTTTGATAAACATTGTAAATTGTCCTTAGTGTGTGGGGTAGCGTTAGTGTACGGGGATCGCTGGTTGGCGCTGACTCAATGGGCTAAAGGGGCTGATTCCACGCTCAACTAAACAATCAAGCCATCCACAGTGGGCAGATACTGAATAAAGGGGTAAAGCATTTAGTGCACGATATAACATTATATAACATATGAGAAGTCTCCAATGAGGCAGATGGAGGGTCAGGACCGCATTCTAGCTGATGAGAGGACTGTTCAGTTGTCTGATAACAGCTAGAAAAATCTGTCCCTGAATTTGGAGGTATACATTTTCAGATTTCAGTCCTTGCGCGAGTGGAGAAGAGGGAGTATCCGGGGAGGGACTGAGTCAATGATGTGGACCACCCATGAACTCTGAGCAATTTTATAATTAATCAGTTTGTATTGAATGGGTGATTTAATAGCTGGAAATTAAAAGGCTTTATTGAGTGGAGAATAAACTGCTTCATGTGGAGGAGGGTCAATGAGCAGATAACGGAATAAAAGGAATCAGCAGAAGAATCTGAGGTGTAGGATGCAGTGGGGGTTGTTTTACGCTGTGAGCTGCACCAAATAAAAGTAAGTAAGAAGGTTGGCTGGTCACCATCTCAGATTTGATTGAAAATCATGTTTTGCACACCTCTGGTGCAAAGAACACAGCAGAAAAATCTACTTTCAACTCCTTCGAAGTGATGAACCATTGATATAGCTCAAATTATTGCCAAATGCACATTGGAATTTGGAGTTGAGACCTTGTTTTCTGTTGTGTTATTTGTGCGCTCTGATGTACAGACACTGATTTCCATGGAAATCTGAGAAGGTGATCAGTCAATCCATTAGTCCAGAACGACACTAAACTACATAATAATTGCACACAAGATGGTTAACTTATCTATATTCGTACTTCATAGAGCACTGATGGTCCATTTTCTCATCTCTTGCTCTATCTGAAACCATGATAATGGAAAACTTTGCTTTTCAACCAGTCCCTGCAAACCTGTACTATCCTTGCCTGCTTCAAAGTCTCCACTATTACTGGTCTTATTACCGGCCTGTTGCACTTCTTCTTGCGTATGCCGTGCACAGCCTAAAGTTGTAGGACAACTTGCTCTATCTGATCTTATTGGATTGTGCACGCCAGGTTGATTGCATTCGTTGAAACAGGGCGGACCACGTGAAGGTTGCAATCTCCCACCCCGCCTGTCGCAATGACCTCTGTAGTCATCAGGCATGAGACAGGAAAAAACTGTAGAGAGATGGGAGTCCAGGGGACATTGCCCCCCCGGTAGGGTTTCAATGTGCAACGCCCCTGGCAGGGGTAAAAGTGGGCAGTGCCCCCTTTATGCAGACATTTTTTGATAATTGCACCTTGAAATTACAATTTTCTTGTCTGTTTATCCTTAATTTATACTGTATTTTTTATTGTACCTTAAAATAACACATTTTACTTGCTTGTCACTAATTAATTTACAGAAAATTTGTGATAATTATACCTTAAAATGACATCAACATGCTTGTTTTCACGAGTCATATTGAAAATATTTTATACACCTACTTACATGATACCTGTTCCTTGCTTGTTTTAATTAGAGAGAAGTATCCTTTACACGGGCCATTTCTGATAATTTTTTGATTATTATACCTTGAAATGACACAATTTCCTTGCTTGTTTACCCTTAATTTATACTGTAATTTTTTTTAATTATACCATACAACAGGGGCCTCCAAGCTTCTCAGCATGAGGGCCACATTATATATTTGGCACATTTTTGTGGGACGTGGGGAAAAAAAAAAAAAAATGTCAGTTTTATGTTTAATAAACTCAAAAAAGAACTTGAGTAAAACAAATGAAAGATATTCAAAATGAAGCATGTAGCCATCAATCAAGGTTAACCAACAAAATCATAAAGTTTTATGCAACCTCATTAAGGGGAAGGATGGAACTGGTGTTTTGATTTCAAAATTTCATTGAAACCCTCAACTCGATAGCCTATGGCAAACTGACGTGTAGGTTCCCACGCTACCCAGTGTTGTTGCAGTGCTAATTTGTTAGGTGCTGGAGCTGTCAAACAGGCGTCATTTCAGGTTTTGCTTGCGGGGGTGGGGGGGGACACCAAGCTAGTTTCCCAAGAGGGTCAAACAAGATTATAGCCTATCACTACATCCCAGTGCATAACTAGTACAATAACACATATAAATTTAATTTAATAATACCACAAAATATTGCATGGTTGCATTCACCAATAATCATGAAATATAAGTATGGAGCAAGTAAAGAAAAATACGGTGGTCATATGTTTTTACAGAGGTGCCGGCCTGGCACTAACTCGCCCTGACTCTCCCGCAGCTCTGGGCCCACACACTCTCCCACATTCCCACTCTGTCGACCTTCGCCTCTCCACCGGCCACCAGCGCCATCACCTCACCAGAGTTCCCCAGGCGCAGCACCAAGCCCACAACCTCCACGATGCAGACAGCACGTAGTCTGACTCTGCTGGGTCCTAGTGCTTCACCTCTCCTTCCTACAGGGAGCGTCGTTAGCAAACATATCTAACAATGTTTCCTGACTTTTAATAAAAAATACGCATTATAAACGATGAAAAAACACCACATTACTGCATGAATGAATACTTTTATCTTAAAAAGTGAATTTTCAAGTCCTTGAAAATCAGTTTCAAATTCCAGGACTGTCAAAGACCGTACGAGCACTGTGTTGGGCTGCATTTGATAAATGTTTGTCACGGCATGGCTCGCCTGTCATTCAGTAACTCCTGCTCTTTCCCCCGTCCTCCAGGATAAATCCCACCCTTGTCGCTGCATTTGGAGCATGTGCATTGACAAGACAGTGCAACAACCAAGCCTTTCAGAAGCATCACCGTTCGATGACCACTTCAGACATGATTGCAGAGATCTCCACAGCATTTCACAAACTCTTTGAAAGCTGACTGGAAGAAGTTTAAACGGCACCAGGCAGCCAGCTCTGCTAATGTGCCTGGCGCCAGTTCCCAGGCAGTAATGGGGCAGAGTCAGATTTATTTTCCTGAAGTTTTAAATGGACACAGATGTTTGAGATGCAATCAGTTGTTACCATGGGGTGAAATTCAGATTCCAATCGTCTGATTTGATAAGAATATATTTGGAAAATAAGTGGCTGGTATTTGTTCAGGGGAGAAGCCTTCCAAAATTTAGAATCCTCTCACTATAAGATTCTTTGTGTTTAGCTTTGTTGCTGGATGAGTTAAAGTATGTTGCCTCAATAAAGTTGTATTTAATTGAAGAGTTGACATTTTGCATCAATTTTCAGGGAGGGGAAGAGGGGTGGGGTGTAGAAACTGAGCTTCAGCTCCTCAAATTTGTGTATGAGTGTACTCTCATATAATCAGCATGCTGCCAGTGGTGTACTTTGATAGTTACCTATTAAAAATATCTATATAAAAAAATTGGGGGAAATGTAATGGTGGACTAAATGGCCTGTTTCTGTGTTGTATGACTGAACATTATCCTATTGTCATTCCCATGCTCTGAAAATTTGTACAGATTAACCAATGTTCTCATAGAGACTATCTATAAAATTGGGGTGGCGCAGCAGTAGAGTTGCTGCCTTACAGTAGCAGAGATCAGAGTTCGATCCTGACTACGGGTGCTCTCTATATGGAATTTGCACGTTCTCCCTGTGACTGAGGTTTCTCCAGGTGCCCTGCTTTCCTTTCACATCCCAACAATGTTTGTAGGTTAATTGGCTTGTGTAAATTGCCCCTGGTATATAAGATAGAACAAGTGTACGGGTGATTGTTGGCGGTGTGGACTTGGTGGGCCGAAAGTCCTGTTTCCACACTATTTCTTAGACTTCAAATTTGCTGAGTGCCTGCTCATGTGCACAAATCCTCCAAAGATCGAGCATAATTAACACATGCTCATGAGCCTCCTTTGCAACAGGAAGAGACTGTCGATTTGTGAGTACTGTTCGTGAACCAAGATCATAGCCCCTGTTGCAATCTCTGACTGCTTTACATCCATTCTCTTTCCAGTATTGATTCAATTCCTCTAACTGTATTCTTATATCCTTGTGGAGCAACCTTCCGCTCTTTTAATGTGTTCAAAGGTGGAGAATTTCAGCTCATCAGTGGGTGGTATTGTGTTAATCACTTTCACCTCTGGAAACTGGATTTGAATGGGCTCCCATTTGTCATTGACCTTGGGCTATGGTTAACATCAGAATCTACATTCCCGAGCAACCTTGAGAAATGCATGTTCATAAAATGTCAGGGAAACAAGTGCACTGGATACACTGCGTACACCGAAAACACACGACTTCCTCACCGGTTAGAATCACTTTACAAACAAAAGGAATTTGGAGCGAGACCACCTACGTTGCAGATCCGTCACTTATCATTTGCACTGTTGTCTGGCAAAAGGCAGGACCACCCGGTCAGAGGACAAACACTGAGACATAATTTAGAACGTGAGCAAAATGTAGCACAAGGAACAAAACTGTCCTGGCCACAAGTCAAATATTTTAAACTGCTTAAAATAACAGGTTTACTTTCCCCCTTGAACTGCCACTGAATATTTGGATAAAAGGGAAACGTCAAAAAGTCTTCTCCATCTCATTCCCTCTACAAGTGTTAAACTTATAAATTGTTAATAGCTTGATAAATGTACCAAAGATTGATTTCCTTTTTATTAATATGTACATCAATGTATAGCACTGCCACACACCCCAGCTTTCTGCAGTCCAGTTAGATAACAATGATTTTTTTTTCCCCCATTTGGAAATGATTCCTCCATTGACAGTAGTGCTCGGTGTAACAGGTTGAGAGAATAACAATACACACAAGGTTCTGCCAATCAGAATCCAGTAACAGTCTCAGGTTCGGAATTGTTTTGAAATTTGATCAATCCTCTGATTCAGTGCGCCAAACGTTGAGCTTGTCCGATGTATTGTCGATGGAACGCTGCTTTTAGAGTTCACATTCAAATGTTACCAGTAAATTGTTAAAGGACGGATCACGGTTCCTTAAGGTCAGATGCGAGTGGTTGGGTTTCGCTTTTGCTTTTGTTCGCAAGTTGTGGCGTCAGCTCCCAAGATGAAGTCGCTCCTCTGTCCTGTAAGAGGCCATAAGTAGGTTTGCAACAAGTTGTGTGACAGATTAAACCATGCCAAGTGACCCTTGTCACCCCCCCCCCCCCCCCCCCGGCCAAAACACTGCCCCAACTCTACAATGTGACACACAGCTCCATTGTCAATCTCCAGTGACTAGAAGCTGGTCCACTCTTTACCCGATGGTAATAAGTCTGGAGAGTGATGGAACTCTGTCCACTTGCCTGGATGGGTGCAGCTGTAGCAACACTCGACTCTGTCTGGGGCACTGCCGAGCTTGATCAGCACCCCACACCCTGGAAACAATAATTCCCTCCACCACAATGTCTACAACATGTTCTACAATTATTCACTTTGGCTACTCTGAATGCATCACTTGTATATCTGATGTTTACCACAACGGCAAGTGCATCAAGGAAGCAATACCTGCTGCAAGTTGCCCACTTGGTCATCCTAGTCCTGATTCAGATACACATTGGCATTTCTTTATATCATCGCTGGGCCCAATACAAGAATTCCCATGGCCACACTGCAGCAGTTCAAGATGGCAGCTCACCCCACCTCCTCAGGGGTCGTTCAAGATGAATAATAAGTGCTGACCTTGCCAGCTACTCCTGGATTCCCAAATCGAACGTGTGCATTTTGAAAAGTACACACAGCCATATACTCTCTGCAAATAATGGTCTGAATGGGGTGGAACACAGAGATTTGTAGTTCAAGATACAAAATGAATCATCACGGGGAGAAGGCAGGAGAATGGGGTTAAGAGGGAGATAATATGGTATGATAATATGGTGGAGTAGACTTGATGGGCCAAATGGCCTAATTCTACTCCTATCTCTTATGATCACTGCAGGTAATTTCAGATTCAGTTCTACAGTGATAGAAATGAGACGCTGAATACTCAGGTGACCAGTGCTCCTCCCCAATGTTACAAAAAAATGACGGACAGACACTGGCAAATAAAGTGTAGAAGTGTATTACCAGGTAACCGCTGTGAAGAATGATAGAACAGGGTGGAGCTCTTCACGAAATAGGCAAAGGCAGAGGAGTGGCCCAATTGAAGGCTGTGAAAGGGTGGATGGAGACGATTCCATTGTGGGGGAGGTCAAACAAGAGGCCATGAACACAAGTTGGTGGTCTCTGGTAAGTCCAAAGGCGAATTCAGAAAAGGCATTTACGCAAACAACAGTTAGAATGTGAATGTCCATCAACAGGAAATGGTGGAAGGGATACTGGGGATACGGTCAGAAGGAAGAAGAGGAACTAGAGATTTTAGGTTTGGAGGGCGGATTGTGGGTGGAGACCTGAGTGGAGCAGAAACACCAGCCAGAAGCCCGTGGGCAAATGGCCTGGTTCAGCATTGAAACACTTTTTCAGAAATACAGCATGGAAACATGCCCTTCAGCCGACCAGCAATCATCAAACATGCCAACCATCAATCATCCATTCACACAAGTTCAATGTTACCCCACTTTCTCTCATCCACTCCCTACACAGTAGGGGCAATGTGTTTTACAGAGGCCAATTAACCTACAAACCCATACATCTTTGGGATGTGGAAAGAAACCTGAGCACCCGGAGGAAACTAACGCGGTCACAGGGAGAAGGAGCAAACTCCACACAGACAGCACCTGAGGTTGGGGTTAACCCTGCCTGGGTCTCGAGCACTGTGCCACACTGAGAATATTTTGCATTTATTATTTATAATTTTGTCTGACGCATCATTGCTCAGTAACATGTGGGGAATGCAGTTCAGGGCTACTGGATGGTCTTTATTCTGATATCAAGTTCTTGTAAGATCTCGTAAATATGGTGAAGAATACTGTGTAGGAAAGAACAGCAAATGCTGGTTTAAATCGAAGGGAGACACAAAATGCTGGAGTAACTCAGCGGGACTGGCAGCATCTGCCTGTCCTGCAGAGCTACTCCAGCATTTGGTGAAGAATATTGTTGAATGAATGTATTATACGTATTATCTTTAAATGGCAACTGAATCTAAACATGATCCTCATCACCAGTGAAATTGCTTTTTATGTGAGCATCTCTCTAAATATTGTAAGAGGAATTATTTTTTTCTATCTTCATATATTTTCCATTCATCCCAACATTAAGCTGAAATATTCTGGCATTTTAAAGCAGAATGGTTTAATGTGGAGACATATTGACCAAGTTTACACAAGATTTAAACACAGAATTTTGCATTGTTAAATATGAAGAAAGAACTTTGGAAAGTTAAGTGCAGAACAGAAAGAATGTAGTTTGGTTTCTTTTTCATATGCAATGTGCCGATTAAACTCACATCAGTAGCAGTTCAAATATGCTTGTTGTGACCCTATGTTTGCAATGAATACTCCGTGTATTCGAAATTGTGCGCACATTATCTTTTATGGAGTATCTGACTTTGTTCCGTTGCTTATTATTTAACAAAGTGTGCAAGATGGAAAGATTGCAGTTGCTGGAATATTGAGCAAAGAGCAAACTGCAGGAGGAACTGAGTGGGTCAGACGGCATCTGTGGAGGCAGAGAGATGGTCGACACGAGGGTGAGTCAAGACAGCAAAATGACGGCAATTTTTTCTGAATAATAAAGCTTTTCTAGAAGTGATCAAGCTTCTCCAAACGTATGACATCCACAATCAGGAGTCACCCTGAGCGCAATGATGGTTGTGGTGGTGGGGAAGATGCTTCTTTTATTAAATAAGTAATAATGGCGCATTTGGATAGCAGTAAAAGGATTGGTCCAAGTCAGCATGGATTTATGAAGGGGAAATCCTGCTTGACTAATTTTCTGGAATTTTTTGAGGATGTGACAAGTAAAATGGACAAAGGAGAGCCAGTGGGTGTAGTGTATCTGGACTTTCAGAAAGCGTTTGATAAGGTCCCACACAGGGCAAAATTAAAGCACATGGTATTAGGGGTAGGGTATTGACATGGATAGAGAATTGGTTCGCAGACAGGAAACAAAGAGTAGGAATAAATAGGTCAGAATGGCAGGTAGTGGCGAGTGGAGTGCCGCAAGGCTCGGTGCTGGGGCCGCAACTAAATACAATATATATTAATGATTTAGATGATGGAATTAAAAGTAACACTAGCAAATTTGCAGATGTCACAAAGCTGGGTGGCAGTGTGAACTGCGAAGAGGATGCTAGGAGGTTGCAGTGTGATTTGGACAGGTTGAGCGAGTGGGTAGATGCATGGCAGATGCAGTATAATGTAGATAAATGTGAGATTATCCACTTTGGCGGCAAGAACAAGGAGGCTGATTATTATCTCATTGGTGTCAGATTAGGAAAAAGGAAAGTGCAACGAGACCTGGGTGTCCTTGTACACCAGTAACTGAAAGTATACATGCAGATGCAACAGGCAGTGAAGAAAGCTAATGTCATGTTGGCCTTAATAAAGAGAGGATTTGAGTATAGGAGAAAAAGTTCCTTCTGCAGTTGTACAGGGCCCTGGTGAGACCACATCTGGAGTATTGTGTGCAGTTTTGGTCTCCTAATTTGAGGAAGGACATCCTTGCTATTGATGGAGTGCAGCGTAGGTTCACGAGGTTAATCCCCCGGATGGCGGGACTGTGATATGAGGAAAGATTGGAAAGAGTGGGCTTGTATTCACATGAATTTAGAAGGATGAGAGGGTATCTTATAGAACATATAACATTTTAAAAGGAATGGGCAAGCTAGATGCAGGAAAAAAAATTCCAATGTTGGGGGAGTCCAGAACCAGGGGTCACAGTCTAAGAATAAAGGGGAGGCCATTTAAAACTGAGATGCGAAAAAAAACGTTTTCACCCAGAGAGTTGTAAATTTGTGGAATTCTCTGCCACAGAAGCAAATGGAGGCTAATTCACTGGATAAATTTAAAAGACAGAGTTCTTGGGGCTAGCGGAATCAAGGAGTATGGGGAGGCAGGCACATGTTACTGATTGTGGATGATCAGCCATGATCACAATGAATGGCTCCTCCTGCACCTATTTTCTATGGTTTGATGATTGTTATGACAATATGTCCATAAATAAATGTACTACAGTCTGCACTCCTTACTTTGAGCAGCAGGGGGCAGACAGAGGCTCTTCAATATTGATAAGTTTAGTGCGAGACCTACATCCTGTAACACACAACAGTGCAGCACAGAATAATGTTTGTGCTGAACATGATACCAAATTAATCTGTTTTGCCTACAAGTATCCATATCCCTCCAAACCCTGCATACCCATGTGCCTATTTAAAAGTCTCTTACTAGGTCAATTACTATGGCAGGACAAACATCTGATGAAAGAATGGACCGACTGGGTTTGTATTCACTGGAATTTCGAAGGATGAGGGGATATCTTATAGCAACATAAAATTCTTAAAGAATTGGACAGGCTAGATGCAGGAAAAATGTTCCCGATGTTGGGGGAGTTCAGAACCTGGGGTCACAGCTTAAGAATAAGGGGTAGGCCATTTAGGACTGAGATGAGGAAAAACTTTTTTACCCAGAGAGTTGTGAATCACTGGAATTCTCTGCCACAGAAGGCAGCGGAGGCCAATTCACTGGATATTTTCAAGAGAGAGTTAGATTTAGCTCTTTGGGTTAAAGGAATCAAGAGAGATAGGGAAAAAGCAGGAATGGGGTACTGATATTAGATGATCAGCCATGATCATATTGAATGGCGGTACTGGCTCAAATGACCGAATGGCCTACTCCTGTACCTATTTTTCTATGTGTCCAGTGCATTCCAGGCACCAAGCACCATCTGTATACTTTCCCATTACATTCGGGCTCCCAAGGTGCATCCCCTCATATTTGCACAGATGCATCTGCAATTTTTTCACCCTTATCTGTAACTATCCTCTCCCTTTTTAAATAAAGACACAATATCACCATAATTCCAGTCTTCGTATCTCACCCATGGCTAAAGATGATGCAAATATCTTTGCCAGGGCTGCTGCAATTTTTTCCCCCGTTTCCCACCATATATTAGGATATACCTGGTCAGGCTTGGGAACTTATCACCTTCATGCACTTAAAGGCCACCAACACCTTTTCCATTGTAATGTGGAAACATTCCTAAACTCCATTCATTTCCCTTAATTCCTTCGCTTCCATGATCTTCATTATAAATAGGGATGAGTAAATAGTATTCATTTAGACCGTCTGTGGCTCCACACATGGGCGATCAACTGCTTTCAACATCTTTAGCACCTCAATCAGACCACCTCCAAACTCTGGTGAAGAAGGGTCTCGACCCGAAACATCACCCATTCCTTCTCTCCAGAGACGCTGCCTGTCCAGCTGAGTTACTCCAGCATTTAATGTTTATCTTCTGGTGTATGAGGCTTTTCTACGGAACACGCATTTCATCTTATTGTCTTCTCTAGGTTTAGGAAATATTTTTTAATTCTGGTTTCGGTCTGTGTATTCATGGTTAATGTGCATCAGGGAAATTACCTTCCCCGTTCCAATTACCACCTGCTGTCACCAATCCTCTCGCTTACCTTGATATTTATTCCAAGAGCATCAAGGTCCTTCCGCAGTGAGTCGCAGGCTCGCAGGAGAGGCTGCCGCTCAATCATCAGCTGTCTCCTGCGCTCCCTCTGTTGCTGTTCCTCTTCCTTGCTCATCTCTCTGGCTCCATCAGAGCCCGAATCCTGCTCGTTCACTGCCAGAGCGTAGTTCCTGACCTCCTGGCGAAAGCCCACTAGTTGCTCAGCAACACTGTAAAGAGCAGCTGAAGAAGTGTCTGCAATTGGCAGCTGGAAAACAAGGAGACAACTGAGCAAAATGGCAGAGTGAAGATGTTCTATATACTTTGCATGTGCTTAACAAAGCTCTGGTCACAACACAACAAACTAAGACCAGGAACTATAGGAGCCATTCAGCCCATCACACCGCTGCTACTTATGGCACTTTGAGCAGCAATACTAATATTTGTGTCCTTTTATATATTTTTCTGTTCAGAATCTGATCTAACCTGAAAATTATGTTACAGTCTTTTTCAATAGCCCAAGTTATTTTTTCTATTTTGTAAGGTTTTAGAACCCTTGATATGAAAATATCTCGTTTTTGTTTACTTTTCTGTTCTGAAATCTCAGTCTCTCATTCCCGGAACTGAATGGACAGCAACATTTTTTGCTGTTACCTCTCAAAATATTAAAACCTACATTGGATCCTTGATTAAACAGTGAAATTAAATCAATGATCCGAACCTATCTTATTTGCAGCTCTTGTCATGGTATCAGCTAGATGAGGCTGCACTGTGCACCAACCCAAACGCTGTGTGGGACCAGAAGGAACACTGGATACTAGCAGGAGTTATTTTTTATAAATCTGCAGCAGTCTCACATGCTGATGGTCAACAATCACCATTCTCCAGTTAGTGCATGAAAAGCAATATTAAAATATAAGCTAAATAAAATATACTCAAATTATGTTATTAAACTTTTTCAACAGACTAAACAAGTATACTTTGAATTTGGGGATAAACCACAAAAACTTTTGTCACGCCAACTTAGAAAATTAGATGAGGAAAAAATGATACATAAAATCAGATCTGAACAAGGAGAAATACTAACTTTACCAAAAGATATTATTGACAGATTTCTGCATTATTATCAAAAACTTTACTCAACCAAACTGACGGGTCAATCTGATGGAATGGAAATATTCCTACATGAATGTTATATTAAAGGTTTGGATCAGGAAGGGACTTGTTAGATGCTGAAATATCAGTAAAAGACATTGAGGAATCAATCAGATCGTTGAAAAATGGAAAAGCTGCAGGCCCCGATGGTTTAGGTGTTGAATTTTATAAGAAGTTTCACGATTTGAATTCCCCATGTTTACAAACAATATATAAATATGCCTACGAACAAGGAAAGTTACCAGAAACTTTAAATGAGTCCACAATCATACTTATTCCTAAAGTAGATAAGGATCTGGAAGATCCAGGATCATATAGAGCAATTGCACGTCAATATATTAAGTCAAACATGCAAGATTATAAAAATAGAGAACTCGGATTATTGGATGAATTGCTCAACAAGCACCCAAATACAGAAAAACTAATAGCATATATATATATATATATGCTATTATATATTATATATATATGCTATTATTATATATATAATACTCTTTTGGATAGGGAAATGCTTACAACAGAATCATACCGACAAATATGGGAAAATGAAACTGGCTTATCTATAATAAAAGACACTTGGGAAGAAAGTCTACAACGTATACACCGATGTTCGTTAAATGCCAGACATACCTTGATACAATTCAAAATATTACATAGATTACATTACTCAAAAACAAAATTAAATAGAATTTTTCCTAACATCTCCTCTATTTGCGATAAATGTCAGAATTCAGAAGCTAATTTAACGCATAGTTTTGTAACATGTATAAAACTTAATAGTTATTGGACTGAATTTTTTAAAATCATTTCTGTAGTTCTTAAAATTAAATTGGATCCTGACCCAAAGCTAATAATATTAGGAGTTTCAGATTCAAACCTAATATTAACAGTAAATCAAATAAATTTTCTTGATTACTGTTTGATAATTGGAAAAAAATTAATATTAAAATTCTGGAAGGGAACATTATCCCCCACAATTAAAATGTGGACAGTGGAAATGTTGGAGACGCTGCATTTGGAGAGAATCAGGTTTGGCCTAATGGACAAATATGAACTTTTCGAACAAATATGGTCTCCATTCACTGACTATATGAAGGGGTAGCTGAGCTCAGCATTGTAACTCAATAAGTACCTGGTGGTAGGATTAGATGAAATGATCTATTTTGAGATTTGTATACACATCTCTATAGATATTGTTATGTGAAATTGTTCCATTCATTGTTAAGACGTATACTTCAATTTTTTTTAAATTATATAATAATTGTTTGCTTGTATTATTTATTTTTTTAATTGTTTTTTTTTTTTTCTTTTCTCTTTTCTTATATAATCATAATCAATATTATTCAATCACCATCTTCATTGATTATACACCTATTCTTTTACTTCTTAACTTTCTAAAAAAAAAGCTTATATAAATCATTTTGTAATATTTGTATAACTTTTGAAACAAGTTAAATGTGTATTTGAAAAATTGTTATATCATCGGCAACATGCATTGCTTCTAATAAAAATATTTAAAAAAAAGAAAAGCAAGAGGACATTTGGATGGAGTTCAGGAAGGGCAGCAACGTTATAGTGACTAGAGGCCCATAGACGTGGAGAACGTAGAATCGTACAGGACAAGCACAGGCCCTTCGGCCCACAATGTCTGTGCCGAACATGATGCTAAGCCTTATCTGCTTGCACATAAACTGTATCACTCTATTCCAGGTGTACCCATATGACAATCCAAAAGTCCCTTAAATGCCACGATCGTATGGACACTACCACCCCCAGCAGCACAGCCTGTTCATAGACACCTGCATCTAACCCAATGATATTTATTATCCGATTCCAACATTACACTTCCAACTCTAGAAGTCCGCTCAATATTTCAATGCATTATCTATTCATGGAGAGTGGTAAGTCTCAAGTAAATATCTTTGCTTTAGTGCAAAATTGGTGATACAAATATAAAAGTCAGAATATATTCAGTAATAAAATGGAAACATGGAAGAATAATTGTCATGCTTTACTGAAGGTGATTATTGGCCATTTAAAGTGATGTAACGGGAAGAATCAAAACAGCACTATCAGTCACTCAACCAAGGTACCACGTTATCCCATTAACAATTTTCCCAGGGTTAAAGACTCAAGACTGAGAGACCAGAACAGGTTAAAGGACAGGAAAAGGTTTCTTCTCCATCTGCTTTCTTCTGCGGCCGTTTCCAGTAAACAGAGATGTTAATTTAATTCACTCTCAGTGAACAGTTTATGCAGCAACGGGAAAAGCTGGAGCACCATGAAGGGAAAGTATAGTGGTGATAGAAAGAGAGGGAGCTGTGCTTTAACTTGTACACCACCCTTTTATGTGGTACTTTGTCAAATGCCTTGTGGAAATATAGATACATTACATCTACAACCCCCCCCCCCCCCCCCACCTTCCCCCTATTTGTTCCATCCTCAAAGAGCTCTAGTGAATGTGTCAAGCAGGATATTGCTGTCATAAAGGTCTGTTGGTTTGGGTTAATTGTATAAAACTTCTTTAAATAATGAGCTGTTTCGTCCTTGATTTTAGACTCAATCTTGCCAGCAACAGGTAATAAATTACATTGGCTTACAGGTTTCCTCTTTATTGTCTTCCTCGTTTCTTGACAATGTAACGCATAGACAAAATATAGAAACACAGTGCTGGAGTAACTCAGCGGGTCAGGCAGCATCTCTGGAGAAATAGGATGGATAGCGTTTCGAGCCAGGACTTTTCTTCAGACCAAAAAGTCTCAACCCAAAATATCACCCATCCTTTTTATCCAGAGATGCTGCCTTACCCACACAGTTATTACTTCAGCACTATCTTTGGTATAAACCAGCATCTTCAGTTACTTGTTTCTACTAGTACATAGATGTTCTTGCTCTTTGTATTGATATATCTTGCCGCTTTTCTTTCATACTTAATTTTGGCAGTGCGATCTTAATTGCAAATACAAAGAAATCTGCCCAGCATAGAAGTAAGGTTTGAAAAAGTAAAGAACTGTAGATGCTGGAAGTTTTGAAGCACAAAAACAGAAAATCCTGGGAAATCACAGCAGGTCAGCTCGCATCTGTGGAGAGAGAAATTGTGTCAATATTTCCAGCCAATGGCCCTTCATCTCAATTGGGAAAGTCAGTACTTTTCCCAATTGTGAAAGGTTATTAACTTGAAAAATCAATTGTTTCTCTCACCACAGATGCTACCTGACCTGCTGTGCATTCGCAGGATTGTTTTGAGCTAACAAAGAAGTTTGTTGTGAGGGATAGCAAGCCTGGCAACTGGTGCACATCAGTTTCACCAAACCTTCACACCCTGGAGATTTGCACTCAGGCTCACAGAGTAAAAACTAACATGGTGTGAGAGGATGTATCCATTTAATCGACTCTCCTAACCATCTCAGGATTCATCAGTCGCAACGTTCTTGAAAGTTCAAGACAGTCCCTCAAAGCAGGCAAATGAATCACAAAAGATCTGCACCTTTACCCCATCTACCATTTTGGTTCTGTAATACTTCTATCCATTGAAAGGTTATCAATTAAACACCACACTTTCACTCTCTCACCCCTGACGTTTCTGAACCAGAAAGTGGCAAGCTCTCACAATAAGCTACTACAGTCTGTCAGAATACACGTACTTGTGGCTTTCTTATATACAAAAAAAAGGGTACCAGAAGTATACAAATACTGAAAGGCAAAGCAGGAGTAGAATAGAAACATAGAAAATAGGTGCAGGAGTAGGCCATTCGGCCCTTCAATATGACCATCCAAAATCAGTACCCCGTTCCCGCTTTTCCCCATATCCTTTGATTCCGTTAGCCCCAAGGGCTAAATCTAACTCTGAATATAGCGGGCCAGACTAACATAGATGAGCAAGAAACGCAAAAAGGTGAGTGCAGAGGAAAAAACTCAGGAGAAAATGTGCATCGAAGCGAGCAACATATATGACTGAAAATATGGGAAAGAAGGCGCCAAGGATGGGTGACCAAGTATATCAGAATAGCTGAGCTTTTCCACATCAATTGAGCTGCAAAAAAAAATCAAATACATGATATCTGAATTATAATTGCAATTGCAGACTGTGCCTCATCACATTCTAATGTCATACTTCATTGCACTTACTACTGGCCCCAATGATGTACTCCATTCACTGCAGTAAATCAAAACTTTAAATGTAGAATGGAATAAAGGTCAACTCCAATAACACATCCTCTTCAAAACTTCCTTTTCATCAAATCTTTGCTTACATTTTCTTTCATACAAGATTAAAAATAAAACTGTAGCTTTCTACAATAAACATGAAAAACAACACCTTGAAGATCATGCCTCCTGTGAATACCTTCTTCATTACCCAATCTGAGGCCGTTTACTCTGGGAAAATTGCCAGCATACATTAAAAGCGTTCTCTCAATAGTGTGCCTCTGTTGTTGTTATCAGTGACCTTCGACGCAGAATTAGCATCCTGTGTAAAGATTTCATTTCTACCAACCAAATATAGGGAGACCAAAGCTCATTACTTCAGATAACTTCACAAACTCATTTCACCAGCCATTAAATGCATTGCACGCACTGCCTACTGAAGCCAAACCAGATTGCTGACAACCTTGCTGTGATGCGTCACCCAGGCAGGAGATTCAGACTACATTTCCACATCTTCATTAAGTACTGCATATTTCCAACTCGGTAACAATGCCACTGTCTTCACTCATTTGCTGCTGACATCCACAACAGTACCTTATAGTTTAACTATTCCACTACAAGTCCAGCTGGGTTCCCCATTTTCATTTCATAGAAACATAGAAAATAGGTGCAGGATGAGGCCATTCGGCCCTTCGAGCCATTCGTTGTGATCATGGCCGATCGTCTGCTATCAAAAACCCGTGCCTGCCTTCTCCCCATATCCCTTGACTCCACTAGCCCCTAGAGCTCTATCCAACTCTCTCTTAAATCCATCCAGTGATTTGGCCTCCACTGCCCTCTGTGGCAGGGAATTCCATAAATTCACAACTCTCTGGGTAAAAAAGTTTTTTCTCACCTCAGTCTTAAATGACCTCCCCTTTATTCTAAGGTTGTGGCCCCTGGTTCTGGACTCACCCAACATTGGGAACATTTTTCCTGCATCTAGCTTGTCCAGTCCTTTTATAATTTTATATGTTTCTATAAGATCTAAGATATAAGATCTAAAAGAATAAATCGGGGAAGGTGGTGCATCCATGGATAACAAGGGAAATCAGGGATAGTATAAAAACAAAAGATGAGGCATACAAATTTGCCAGAAAAAGTAGCCTACCGGAGGACTGGGAGAAATTCAGAATCCAGCAGAGGAGGACAAAGGGCTTAATTAGGAAAGGGAAAATAGATTATGAAAGGAAACTGGCAGGGAACATAAAAACTGACTGCAAAAGTTTTTATAGATATGTGAAGAGAAAGAGACTAGTTAAAACAAATGTTGGTCCCTTGCAGTCAGAAACAGGTGAATTGATCATGGGGAACAAGGACATGGCAGACCAATTGAATAACTACTTTGGTTCTGTCTTCACTAAGGAAGACATAAATAATCTGCCGGAAATAGCAGTGGAACAGGGGTCAAATAAGATGGAGGAACTGAGTGAAATCCAGGTTAGCCGGGAGGTGGTGTTGGGTAAATTGAACGGATTGAAGGCCGATAAATCCCCAGGGCCAGATAGGCTGCATCCCAGAGTACTCAAGGAGGTAGCCACAGAAATAGTGGATGCATTAGTGATAATTTTTCAAAATTCCTTAGATTCTGGAGTAGTTCCTGAGGATTGGAGGGTAGCTAATGTAACCCCACTTTTTAAAAAAGGAGGGAGAGAGAAAGAGGGGAATTACAGACCAGTTAGTCTAACATCGGTAGTGGGGAAACTGCTAGAGTCAGTTATTAAAGATGGGATAGCAGCGCATTTGGAAAGTGGTGAAATCATTGGACAAAGTCAGCATGGATTTACGAAAGGTAAATCCTGTCTGACAAATCTGATAGAATTTTTCGAGGATGTAACTAGTAGAGTGGATAAGGGAGAACCAGTGGATGTGTTATATCTAGATTTTCAGAAGGCTTTCGACAAGGTCCCGCATAAGAGATTAGCATACAAACTTAAACCACACGGTATTGGGGGTTCAGTATTGATGTGGATAGAGAACTGGCTAGCAGACAGGAGGCAAAGGGTAGGAGTAAACGGGTCGTTTTCAGAATGGCAGGCAGTGACTAGTGGGGTGCCGCAAGGCTCAGTGCTGGGACCCCAGCTATTTACAATATATATTAATGATTTGGACGAGGGAATTCAATGCAACATCTCCAAATTTGCAGATGATACCAAGCTGGGGGGTATAGTTAGGTGTGAGGAGGATGCTTGGAGGCTGCAGGGTGATTTGGATAGGCTGAGTGAATGGGCAGATGCATGGCAGATGCAGTATAATGTGGATAAATGTGAGGTTATCCACTTTGGTGGCAAAAACATGAGGGTAGACTATTATCTGAATGGTGGTAGATTAGGAAAGGGGGAGATGCAACGAGACCTGGGTGTCATGGTACACCAGTCATTGAAAGTAGGCATGCAGGTGCAGCAGGCAGTGAAGAAAGCAAATGGTATGTTAGCATTCATAGCGAAAGGATTTGAGTATAGGAGCAGAGAGGTTCTACTGCAGTTGTACAGGGTTTTGGTGAGGCCAAACCTGGAGTATTGCGTACAGTTTTGGTCTCCAAATCTGAGGAAAGACATCCTTGCCATAGAGGGGGTACAGAGAAGATTCACCAGACTGATTCCTGGGATGTCAGGACTTTCATATGAGGAAAGATTGGATAGTCTCGGCTTGTACTCGCTGGAATTTAGAAGATTGAGGGGGGATCTTATAGAAACTTACAAAATTCTTAAGGGGTTGGACAAGCTAGATGCTGGAAGATTGTTCCCGATGTTGGGGGAGTCCAGAACAAGGGGTCACAGTCTAAGGATAAGGGGGAATTCCTTTAGGACCGAAATGAGGAAAACATTCTTTACACAGAGAGTGGTGAGTCTCTGGAATTCTCTGCCACAGAAGGTAGTTGAGGCCAGTTCATTGGCTATATTTAAGAGGGCGTTGGATGTGGCACTTGTGGCTAAAGGGATCAGGGGGTATGGAGAGAAGGCAGGTACGGGATACTGAGTTGGATGATCAGCCATGATCACATTGAATGGCGGTGCAGGCTCGAAGGGCCGAATGGCCTACTCCTGCACCTATTTTCTATGTTTCTATGTTTCTATCCCCCCTCATCCTTCTAAACTAATGTGAATAGAAACATAGAAATTAGGTGTAGGAGTAGGCCATTCGGCCGTTCACCGCCATTCAATATGATCATGGCTGATCATCCAACTCAGTATCCCGTACCTGGCTTCTCTCCATACCCTCTGATCCCCTTAGCCACAAGGGCCACATCTAACTTCCTCTTAAATATAGCCAATGAACTGGCCTCAACTACCCTCTGTGGCAGAGAGTTCCAGAGACCCTCCACTCTCTGTGTGAAAAAAGTCTTTCTCATCTTGGTCTTAAAGGATTTCCCCCTTATCCTTAAGCCTACAAGCCTAGTCTTTTCAATCTTTCCTCATATGACAGTCCCGTCATCCCAGGGATCAATCTCGTGAACCTACGCTGCACTGCCTCAATCACAAGGATGTCCTTCCTCAAATTAGGAAACCAAAACTGTACACAATACTCCAGATGTGGTCTCACCAGAGCCCTATACAACTGCAGAAGAACCTCTTTTCTCCTGTACTGAAATCCTCTTGTTATGAAGGCCAACATTCCATTAGCTTTCTTCACTGCCTGCTGTACCTGCATGTCAACTTTCAGTGACTGGTGTACAAGGACACTCAGGTCTCGCTGTACCTCCCCCTTACCTAACCTAACCCCATTGAGATAATAATCTGCCCCCTTGTTTTTGCCGCCAAAGTGGATAACCTCACATTTATCTATATTATACTGCATCTGCCCACTCACTCAACCTGTCCAGGTCCCCCTGCAACCTCCTAACATCCTCTTCACAGTTCACACTGCCACCCAGCTTTGTGTCATCCGCAAACGTGCTAGTGTTGCTCCTAATTCCCTCTTCCAAATCATTAATATATACGTTAAACAGTTGCTGCCCCAACACCGAGCCTTGTGGCACTCCACTCACCACTGCCTGCCATTCTGAAAAGGACCCGTTCACTCCGACTCTTTGCTTCTGGCCTGCCGACCAATTTTCTACCCGTGTCAACACCCTACCCCCAATACCATGTGCTCTAATTTTAGTCACCAGTCTCCCGTGCGGGACCTTATCAAAGGCTTTCTGAAAGTCTAGATACACTACATCCACTGGCACCCCTTCATCCATTTTACTTGTCACATCGTCAAAAAATTCCAGAAGATTAGTCAAGCATGACTTCCCTTTCATAAATCCATGATGACTTGGACTAATCCTTTTACTTACTCCCATTATATTCAGGTCATCCATTACTCCTGGACTCACCAACCTACACTATTGGACTCACCAACCTACACTACGCCTGGACTCCTGACTCACTGATCTGCACTACTCCTACACTCACCGACCTACCTACACTGTGCCTGGACTCCTGACTCACTGATCTGCACTGCCCCTGGACTCACTGACCTACCTACACTACGCCTGGACTCCTTACTCACTGATCTGCACTGCTCCTGGACTCACTGACCTACACTACTCTTGCATTCACTGACCTACACTACTCCTGGAGGAGTCAAGGAACGAGCATTCACAACGCAGCCCTGTTTTCACCAATCTTTCCACCAGCACGCACAGGAAGCACAAGAAGCGCAAGACAGACACCATAGTATGCAGATGCTGAGAAGTGCATCGAGCTCTGGCTGAACAGCTTCTAATCTTGTGTGTGGACTCGATAAGAAGAAGACTACACCTGGATTCACTGACCTAAACTACTCCTGGACTCCTGCACACTGGTCATGGTTAAGTGACACCTCAGTTTCAAGCCTAATGAGGGCCATCTTCTCACCGTGTCCTTGACCTCCTCTAGTTGTAATGATGCCTGTGTTCCTCCAATTGTATCTCTTGCCCATTTCCAACTGAATCACTCCGCCACCAGTCACTGTCCTTTCACCTACAGATGCTCTAAACTGAGAAAGTACTCTTAAGATTTTTCAGCCCCATGCCTCCTTAAGTGTACTTTAAAAAATTGTTTAAGTAACAACTATGTTCAACGTTTAAAAAAGTTATGTAGTTGTGGTCGGTAATAACTGCTCAGACTATAAGTGCCTCACACATTTAGTTTTAAAAATTATGTAAATAATGAAAGCAGTCTGAAGAAGAGTCCTGACGTGAAACGTCACTTGTCCATGTTCTCTAGAGATGCTGCCTGACCCGCTGAGTTACTTCAGCACTTTGTGCAGGCAGTGTCACACCGTTAAGGGCTGACTGGGCGGACCGGCCCAGAGGGAGTGCTACCTGCAATGACAGCCCAGGGGAATTGCTGCCCTATCACAGGACTGTTCCAGGGAACCAGCTTTCCAAAGGGGTTTCAGGGAGAATCAAAACACCTTAATCAAAATCCAGCCTAGGCAAATAATGTATCACCATAGATTACCAAGTGAATGAAGAAACGTCGCCTAAACCCACGTGGTTTAATAGCACTAAGTTCCAAAAGACAGGATTTCAGCTACAATTTTTTGCATTGGGTGCCCCAAGATCCACGTGTTCCTAATGTAAGAATGCGTCTTGCAGCACTTTGTGCATCACCAGTCTTTCTGTCATTTATCTCCTGTGGATCCACAGTTTAACAAGCTGCATTAGTTAACTGTAGTTCATTCACCCATCCAGTCAATGCCAGAGAGTACTGTAACTGCACATCAGCATTGAAAATAGCAAATGTAGACGGGGACTCCATCGGCCACCTCTTCCCGCATCAAGCAGCAGAATATAGCAGCTGTAAAAAGGCCCACACAACCTCACTGTTGCAGCACTGACTGGCAGTCTATCGTTCTTAATGTGTTGGCATTATCTTTGTTAACTTTCACCATAACTGACAATGCGCAAAGACTAAATCAACTCTTTAAAAAAAGGAAACCAACTTTACTCACCTGACCACGATCACGAGAAATACCAACAGCATCCAGGAATCGTTCAATGTATGCAACTATTGCCCCAAACACAGCCGGGCTCCTCGGGTAATCTCCCTCCTGGCAAAATTAAAAGGCTGATTGTTATACGACAATAAGAAATAAAAGCAGTAGTCCACTCACCGCATGGTGCCTGCTCTGCCAGTCAATAAGATCACATTCACAGCCGAACTTTAACCTTAACACCATTTCCCTGCTCTAATTTTCCTTGACACTAATAATATCCAGATGTTATTAATGTTTATCAATCTGTCCTGAATCTCTTGCATAGTGAATTTCAAAGATTTTCTAGCCTTTGGGTGTAGAAAGTTCTCACCTCAATCCTGAATGATGGCCCTTTATTTTGAGACCATGATCCCTGCTTCTAGGCATGCCAGCAGCTGTACTTCAGCCCTGCATCTGCAGTGTTAAATCACATATGAACTTTGTTATTTTAAAGGAGATCATGCTCATTCTTCTAAACTCTAAAGCGCACAGGCTCAGTATGTGTAGTCACTCCTCATATGACAAACCCTCAACTACTTAAACGTAGTCAGAACATAAGCAGGAGCAGGCCATTCAGATTTTATAACCTGCACTGCCATTCATCATGATCGTGGCTGGTCTTTTACCTCACCTCCAGGGGCAATGGAAGAACCACGATCTTTTGAAAGACAAAGAAAAATGTCCTAATCAACATAGCACTTGTTTCTGGATTTGTGTGTGCCTCCAAAGCATAGATTTGTGGTTCAATGGAATCCTGAATGGTCTTTCTCCATTGCATCTAAGAGCACAGTACATTACCACAGAAGCACTGCATGATATTTTACAATGATTAAGCTTAGCATTATCTGGGACGATGTACAGAAAACACAGACCAAGCACAAAGCATCCTACCAATAACTAGAGAGCAGTCCTGAGCTACTATCTACCTCATTGGCGACCCTCAGACTATCATTAATTAAACTTTACCGGATTTTATCTTGCACTAAACGTTATTCCCTTTATCATGTGTGATGTTACACTGTAGATGACTCGATTGTAATCATGTCTTGTCTTTCTGCTGACTGGTCAGCACACGACAAAAACTTTTCACTGTACCTTGGTACATGTCATAGAAACATAGAAACATAGAAAATAGGTGCAGGAGTAGGCCATTCGGCCCTTCGAGCCTGCACCGCCATTCAATGTGATCATGGCTGATCATCCAACTCAGTATCCCGTACCTGCCTTCTCTCCATACCCCCTGATCCCTTTAGCCACAAGTGCCACATCTAACGCCCTCTTAAATATAGCCAATGAACTGGCCTCAACTACCTTCTGTGGCAGAGAATTCCAGAGACTCACCACTCTCTGTGTAAAGAATGTTTTCCTCATTTCGGTCCTAAAGGAATTCCCCCTTATCCTTAGACTGTGACCCCTTGTTCTGGACTCCCCCAACATCGGGAACAATCTTCCAGCATCTAGCTTGTCCAACCCCTTAAGAATTTTGTAGGTTTCTATAAGATCCCCCCTCAATCTTCTAAATTCCATCGAGTACAAACCGAGTCTATCCAATCTTTCCTCATATGAAAGTCCTGACATCCCAGGAATAAGTCTGGTGAATCTTCTCTGTACCCCCTCTATGGCAAGGATGTCTTTCCTCAGATTTGGAGACCAAAACTGTACGCAGTACTCCAGGTGTGGCCTCACCAAAACCCTGTACAACTGCAGTAGAACCTCCCTGCTCCTATACTCAAATCCTTTCGCTATGAATGCTAACATACCATTTGCTTTCTTCACTGCCTGCTGCACCTGCATGCCTACTTTCAATGACTGGTGTACCATGACACCCAGGTCTCGTTGCATCTCCCCCTTACCTAATCTGCCACCATTCAGATAATAGTCTACCCTCATGTTTTTGCCACCAAAGTGGATAACCTCACATTTATCCACATTGTACTGCATCTGCCATGCATCTGCCCATTCACTCAGCCTATCCAAATCACCCTGCAGCCTCCAAGCATCCTCCTCACACCTAACTATACCCCCCAGCTTGGTATCATCTGCAAATTTGGAGATGTCACAATAAACTAAACTGAAAAGAGTCCTATACTTAGAGACAAGGAACTGCAGATGCTGATTTACAAAAAAAGACAGTGCTGGAGTAACTCAGCAGAACCTCTGGAGAATGACTGACTGAAGAAGGGTCCCGACCCGAGACGTCACCTATCCATGTTCTCCAGAGATGCTGCCTGACCCGCTAATTTACTCCAGCTCTTTGTGCCTCCTTTATACTTGGGCAGTCAGTACTGGGAGAGTGCTGCAGTTTTAGAGGAGCGGGGCTTAGAAAGTGTGACACTGACCCAGGGGCAAGTCCCAGGTAGTACTGAACTACCTTCAATGGGGAGTTCAGGAGATCTTCGCCAATTCCACATCTGGTATTTGCCCCTCAATAAATACTTCTGCAGAGAATGCCTGCGGATTACAGCATTCCTCAGTCAAATCACATTTTGCACAAAATGGGTTTTAATTCCGAAAAAATAATTAGCTAGTTTTGGGTTAGGGTACATATAGAAACCTAACACATGTCTCTCATCTCTGGCACATCCCAGGGGAGTTCTGACACCATCACAGTACAAACCTCGGCCTCATCTCAACAAACAATAATGCTTTCATAAAATGTAATACACTCATCATGGCATTACTCTGAATAATGCACTTCCAATGCACAAAATCCTAATGGGTTACCTTGGTAACTGTTTGAAGCTGTCTGTTGCCATGGTGAATAAGATTTACAATTGAATTAGTGGCCCCTGGAGTGTCAAAATCATCAGCGAAGGCAGCCTTTACAGCGTCTTTGGTCGCATTTAACCTGGATGTAAAACAAAGAAAGCAAAGAACGTGCAATTTAACCTTTAAACGGAGTAGAAGAAAAATCAAAATATCATTGAAATATGACATCAAAGGCACCATAAAAAAATGAAAAGATTATTAATGACGGCACCTGGTGCTACTATGGAATTAAACCACGCAGATAATTGTGTGGTCCACAATTCTCAGTAAGGATTTTGGAAAGCCTTGGACAGTGGCATTATTTTCATTGAAATAGGAAAATAAAGGCACTCCGAGGGCATGCTCCCCAACTGCGAACACCCGATCACATAATCGCCTCCCTTCACCCCATGGTCGGTTATCATGCCTACAACCTTAAACAGTAGATATGCTGAAGAGATCACAATGTCAGTGCTGGAGAGAAAAATGATTGAATGGGTGGTACTTTCACCTCTGAGTCAAAAGATGTAGATTCAGTTCCACTTCAAAATTTGAGCGCAAAATCTAGATCAAGGAACTGTGACGGCAGTGAGGCAGTGCTGCACGGTTGGAGGGACAGCTCTATTATACAGAAGGTACTGACTGAATGGTGCATTGTCTATGGGGCAATACAGAAGGTGCGCTGTGTTGTCAGTGGGGGTGGTGAGCAACACTGCACAGAGAAACAGCACTGTGGCAGTCCTGCGCACTCATGCATTTCTTTTAAACAAGACATTAAACCAACATCAATGGAAGAAGGGTCTCGACCCGAAACGTCACCCATTCCTTCTATCCAAGATGTTGCCTGTTCCGCTGAGTTACTCCAGCATTTTGTGTTTATCTTCAATGGAAGAGATCCCATCGGGCCATCTGAACAGCAGGAGAGTTCTGGACAATATTTATCCTGCACGCAATGTGATTTGATCATTATCACATTGTTATTTGTGGATGGAAAAAGAGCCATTTTATTTCCCATTTTTTTTGTTATCAATTTTTACACTTTAAGAAAGGTTTACTGGCGTGATGTGCTTTAGAACGTGTTGGGTCCAAGGAAAGCATAGTTTAAATGTAATTTTTTTCACATGTACCTTTCCCATAACAACGTTTCATCAACCGATGGGCATTTCAACTGTCCGCTCATATAAGCAGAGGCATCGTGAATAAAAGTAGAAATGGACTGGAGAACGATCCCGGCTTGTATCATGTTGGCATCGCTGAATTCCATTGCTACAATTCAAAAGCAACACAGATACAGCAAGGTTCAACCATTGCACATCAACATCTCTATTCAAACTTTTAAAGCTATGAAGGTCAGACCTGATCTGTATTTTGACAGAAGGCAAAACATTCGGAACTGATCTGCGGTGAAATTTTCCAAGAGATCCTGGTAAATGATCAGAAGAAATGGGACATTAACATTTGAGGCATTAAGGCCACAATACACCCAAAGCAACTGTGCAATTTGGACACAAGGAACTGCAGATGCTGGTTTACAATAAAATACATAAAATGCTGGAGTAACTCAACGGAGAACACGGATAGGCGACATTTCAGAACAGGACCCTTCTTCAGACTGAGTGTAGCAGGTGGGAGAAACTTTAAAGTGTGTTGAGGGCAGGACAAGTCAAATTGTGTCCTAATGTTTGACGTGCTTAAGGGGTGGGTTAAAGACTGCTTCCAATCAGCTAGTGATGAGAGACATAACCCTTCAACTGACCCAGTACGCCTTTCCATTCAGATCTGTGTCTTTAAGGTTGCAATGGGTTTGTCTACCTGTCCCTTGTTTTAGAATGTGTCCTAAATACAGGGTTTGCATGGCTACTGTTCTGGGATGCCCATCATAACAAAACCTGGATAGATTCCAGGAGACCTATAAACTGTGGTATGATCCCAAACACAAAGCCTCCAGGAGCATTAAATTCCCCTTTAAGACATGCTTTGGATATTCACTCTAAGGATATTTTCTCACCTAGCAGTTGAACAAGGTTCTTGGCGCACATATATCTTGGCGCAGATATATATTGAATTAAAATAGAAAATTTGCATTATAACTTGAAACCATATGAAATTGTAAATTTCAAATTAATGTTACCTCCAAATTTTCAAACAAACCATGATTTAGGATGGAATTCCTAAGTTTTGCGAAATGGGGAAATCATATTTCAGCATGTATGCTATCAGTACATGCTATCAATTATAGGACATCCTTCCTATAATTAGGCGACCAAAATTGTACACCATACTCCAGAATTGGTCTTACCAATGCCTTGCACAATTTTAACATTACTTCCCTACTCCTATATTCAATGCTCTGATTTATAAAGGCCAGCACACCAAAAGCTTTCTTTACCACCCTATCTACATGCGATTCCACCTTCAGGAAACTATGCACAATTATTCCTAGATCCCTCTGTTCCACAGCATTTCTCAATTCCCTACCATTTACCATGTACGTCCTATTTTGATTTGTCCTGCCAAGATGTAGCACCTCACACTTATCAGCATTAAACTCCATCTGCCATCTTTCAGCCCACACTTCCAAATGGCCCAAATCTCTCTGTAGACTTTGAAAATCTACTTCATTATCCACAACACCACCTATCTTAGTATCATCTGCATACTTAATTATCCAAATTTCCACCCCATCATTCAGATCATTGATGTACATGACAAACAACAGTGGACCAACACAGATCCCTGAGGCACCCCACTGGTCACCGGCTTCCAACCTGACAAACAGCCATCCACCATTACTCTCTGGCATCTCCCATTCAGCCACTGTTGAATCCATCTTGCTACTCCGCCATTAACACCCAAAGATAGAACTTTCTTAACCAACCTTCCATGGGGAACCTTGTCAAAGGCCTTACTGAAATCCATATAGACAACATCCACTGCTTTACCCTCATCAATTTCTCTAGTAACCTCTTCAAAAAATTCAAGAAGGTTTGTCAAACATGACCTTCCAGGCACAAATCCATGTCGACTGTTCCTGATCAGACCCTGTTTATCCAAATGCTTATATATATTATCTTTAAGTATCCTTTCCATTAATTTGCCCACCACTGATGTCAAACTAACAGGTCTATAATTGCTAGGTTTATTCTTTGAACCCTTTTTAAACAATGGAACAACATGTGCAGTACACCAATCCTCCGGCACTATTCCCGTTTCTAATAACATTGAAATATTTTTATCATAGCCCCTGCTATTTCTACACTAACTTCCCTCAATGTCCTAGGGAATATCCTATCAGGACCTAGAGACTTATCCACTTTTATATTTTTCAAAAGTGTCAGTACTTCCTCCTCTTTGAATCTCATAGTTTCCATAGCTACACTACTTTTTACCCCTTACCTCACAGAGTTCAATATCCTTCTCCTTGGTGAATACCGAAGAAAAGAAATTGTTCAATATCTCCCCCATCTCTTTTGGCTCTGCTCTCTAATGGTCCAATGTTATCCCTCGTTATCCTTTTGCTATTAATATAGCTGTACAAACCCTTTGGATTTACTTTCACCTTTCTTGCCAAAGCAACCTCATATCTTCTTTTAGCTTTTCTAATTTCTTTCTTAAGATTCTTTTTACACTCTTTATACTCCTCATTTACTCCATGCCTCCTATAATTATTGTTGATATCTCTCTTTTTTCAAACCAAGTGTCCAATTTCCCTTGAAAACCATGGCTCTTTCCAATTTTTACTATTTCCTTTCAACCGAACAGGGACATAAAGATCCTGTACTCTTACAATTTCCCCTTTAAATGTCCTTCATTTCTCATCTGCTGTAGAAACATTAGCAAGTGAAAGCCTGTTCTTGGGATCCAAATATCTTGCATTATCCCTCTCTAACAGTACTAAAGCTGCTAGAACATTGCAAAGTGATCACAGTTCGTAGTTCAGACGTGGTGATAGCAGGACACTCCCTTCTCTGAGAAATATTCATTAATCAACTGATTTATGAACAGGTTCAATAGAACGGTAAAACAAGTACTTTGGTTCTGTCTTCACTAAGGAAGACACAAACAATCTCCCAGAAATACTAGGGGACCGAGGATCTAGTGGGAGGGAGGAACTGAAGGGAATCCACATTGGTCAGGAAATGGTGTTGGATAAACTGTTGGGACTGAAGGCAGATAAATCCCCAGGGCCTGATGGTCTGCATCCCAGAGTAATGAAGAAGGTGGCACAAGAAATCGTGGGTGCATTGGTGATCATTTCCCAATGTTCCCTCGACTGAATCAGTTCCTCTGGACTGGAAGGTAGCCAATGTAACTTCAATTTTTAAGAAAGGAGGGAGAGAGAAAACGGGGAATTATAGACCAGTTAGCCGGTAGTGGGGAAGATGCTTGAGTCGATTATTATTAAAGATGTTATAGCAGCACATTTGGAAAGCAGTGACAGGATCGGTCAGTCAGCATGGATTTATGAAGGGGAAATCATGCTTGACTAATCTGGAATATTTTGAGGATGTAACAAGTAGAATGGAGAGCCAGTGGATGTGGTGTTATGTAGAGAACTGGTGGACAGACAGGAAGCAAAGAGTAAGAATTAACGGGTACTTTTCAGACTGGCAGGCAGTGACTAGTGGGGAGCCGCAAGGCTCAGTGCTGGGACCCCAGTTATTTACAATATATATTAACGATTTATACGAGGGAATTAGATGTGACATTTCCAAGTTTACAAGTAGCAGTGTGAGCTGCGAGGAGGATGCTAAGAGGCTGCAGGGAGACTTGGATAGGTTGGGTGAGTGGGTGCACGCCAGATGCAGTATA
Source organism: Raja brachyura (assembly GCA_963514005.1). The sequence goes on along the minus strand of OY740786.1, from coordinate 21,193,652 downwards.
ATGTGAATAAATGTGATCCACTGTGGTGATATGAACAGGATGGTAGATTATTATCTGAATGGTGTTAGATTGGGAAAAGGGGAGGTGCAACTAGAACTGGATGTGCTTGTACATCTGTCACTGAAAGTAAGCATGCAGGTACAGTTGGCAGTGAAGAGAGCTAATGGCACGTTGGCCTTCATTGTGAGATGATTTGAGTTTCAGAGCAAGGAGGTTCTATTGCTATTGCAGTTGTACAGGGCACTGTACCGCACCTGGAGTATTATGTGCTATTTTCCTAATTTGAAGGACATTATTGCTATTGGGAGGCAGGACTGACGTATGATGAAAGAATGGGTCGACTAGGCTGGTATTCACTGGAAATTAGAAGGATGAGAGGGGATCTCATAGAAACATAAAATTCTTAAAGAATTGGACAGGCTAGATGCAGGAAAAATGTTCCCGATGTTGGGGGAGTCCAGAATCAGGGGGTCACAGTTTAAGAATAAGGGGTAGGCCTTTTAGGACTGAGATGAGGAAAAACTTTTTTTCCCTGAGGGTTGTGAATCTGTGGAATTCTCTGCCACAGAAGGCAGTGGGGGCCAATTCACTGGATACTTTCAAGAGTTAGATTTAGCTCTTAGGGCTAAAGGCATCAAGGGATATGAGGAAAAAGCAGGAACGGGGTACAGATTTTAGATGATCAGCCATGATCATATTGAATGGCTCAAAGGCCCGAATGAGCCTACTCCTGCACCTATTTTTCTGTTTGGCCTACTTTGCAGTCTTCATTGTTTTTTTTTCCAATAAAGAACAAAGTAAGGGAATAGGGTATTGAGGTACAAGTGCATAGTTACCTTAATTGTGATGTAGTTTTTCAATGACTTTGACATCTTTTGTTCACTTCCCTTTAAGCGTAAATGTCCTGAAACAAAAGCAGAAACACACATTAAAGATTTTCAGAGTTAAGCAACTGAAATCAAGGCAAGTGAAAATGATCATGGGCAGTACAATGTGATGGCAACTGCAATGTTACATTCTTTTTTCCTTGATAGCCAAGTCCACAGGGATGGGAAAGGATTGATCAAACATATATCATCCATTTTCTAATAATGTCAAAGACAGCTAGTACCAACCAAATCCTAATTTTGTTTTAAGTGCTCAAACAGAAGGTTTAGGAATACTTGAAGCAACAAATCACGGTACATAATGCATGGCCATACATGGTGACATGATTCAGAATCAATGACCTGATTCCACTAAGGGAATTTCTAAAGAGGATAACAAGAATTGCGGAAAACAAGAATATACTGTCGTGCAGCAGTAGAGTTGCTGCCTTACAGCACTAGAGACCCGGGTTCGATCCCGACTACGGGTGCTTGTTGGTGCAGAATTTGTACATTCGCCCCGTGACATGCGTGGATTTCGTCTGGGATCACCGGTTTCCTTCCACACTCCAAAGACATACAGGCTTGTAGATTTATTGGCTTGGTATAATTGTAACTTGACCCTGTTGTGTGTAGGATAGTGGTGGTGTGCGGGGATCACTGGTCGGCACGGAATCGGTGGGCTGAAGGGCCTGTTTCCGTGCTGTACCTATGTTGGTATCAATTCTCTTTGGTACCAGCTCCCCATACACCTCAATCCTTGATCTTCTCTATATATCTGGCCCTTTGCCCTATAGCTATGTCCCCTTGTTTGTGACTCTCCCACTTGTGAAAACATTCCAATATCAAACCTGTCACGCCCCCTTGGAATGTTATGTTTGAATAAAGTCACCCCTCATCCTTATACACTCCAAGGAATGTAGACAGAAACTGTCCAGCCTCTCTTGACAGAACTACCCTGGAATTAGCCTTGTAAATCCTCTTTGGACTGCCTTTAATGTTACTGTCTTCTTTTTTTGATAAGGGACCAAAACAGCCATCCAACCTCATGTACAACTCTAATAAGAACCCGCTTTTCCCACTCCAATATTCCTTGCAATAAGGGCTAACAAACAAGATTGTTCATTGACTTTCAAAAATGTGGCTTCACAATTTACCATAGCCAGCTCATGACTCATGACTTCATAGTCTTCTTTGTTTAAATTTAAAACACTGGTCTAGGATTGAACTAAAATTGCTTCAAAGTTTTATATAAAATTCCAATGTATTATGATGACATGTCCCAAAAGGCCCCTCATCAGATAATTAACCCTTTTTCATTACACAATACTATCTACAATAGTCTACTCCTTAATTAGTTCCTCAACCTACTGATCTAGAAAATCATCTTTTACATGCCCATTAATTCACCCTCCACTTTATGAAAGTTACTTTGGTTTGTTCAGTTAATACGGAAACAAAGATTATTTTTCACTTGGTTGCACACAACGCTATTATCCTGCTTTATACCACATCCTGCAGTCTTTCTAATGTCTGACAGCCTATACATAACTCTAGCCAAAGATATTGCATCTTCAAGCTGATTATGGGAGGGAATCTTGATTATTTTAAGATCCTCTCTCCCATAATTTGTTACCATCAATGAGAAAGCAAGGAAAACAAACGGTGGAAAACAGATCAGCACAAGCACAAAGAAACCACCAGTTCGTGTATCTGTATTTCCTGATTAAATATTGACAGTAGTGTCAGTAATGGTGTAAAACTGAATAAACAAAGGAAATGGGGGAACATTTCATAAATCCAGCAGTGAGCACAGGAGCCTCTGTAACCAAAATGTTTAGAAACATAGAAAATAGGTGCAGGAGTAGGCCATTCGGCCCTTCGAATGGCCTCCTTTAGAACTGAAGAACTGTAAATCTAAAACAAAAGTCTGCCAATACTTACTTGGTCATTTGTAAATGGGTTGCAGGTGGACAGCAAGGCAAGCTTGTGATGTGTGGGATTATTTAGTCGTATATTGAGCTAACTACCCACTGAGTAATCATAACTGCATGTTAGCAATTAGAACCAACTACTTTCTCACTTCCAGTCATGGAGTGACTTTCACCTGAGCATTGTAGATACATACCAGAGTGTAAAAAGTAGTTTCCCCATTGCTCACACTGGTGGTAGGCCTCGCATTGAGCAATCTCGTTTTCATGGTGGGGAAAGGCCAGGTCTATTCCACCAGAATGGATGTCCAGTTTATTTCCAAACACAGAGCTGAAAATGCCACAGAGTTAGCTCCCAATCTGCTTCACAGGGAAAGTAAAGTTATTTTCCAATCATCAGTGTGCCGCAATCCAAAAGGATTCTGAAGTGTATATATCAATACATGAGATATTAGGGGTCAATCTAAAATACTTAGTGTGCACAAATCACAGGCCCGTTGCCAAGCAATCATGTGTTTTAAAAAAAGTCTCTCCATGGCACATCCCTCCCACTTTCTCCCTTCAAAACCTCTAGTTCAGTTTTATTTTAAAGTTTAGTTTAGTTTAGTTTAGAGCAGATGTCGGCAACATACAGCCCCCGGACCGAATGCGGCCCATAACTCGAAACCATCCAGCCCGCAGGCGGATGTTTTTTAAGCAGTCATTGCATGCAAAGGATATGCAATAAAATACTAAACATGACTATGGGAGGACTATGTATAAATACTGCTGTAATTTCTACATGGTGAAACCAAAATGTATTAAAATGGCCTTTATTAAAATCTGACAAAGTGCACTTCAACCAGATGTGTTTTTTTCTATTACAAATCTCCAATTGTGCAGGACAGAGGCAAATAAATAAATGATGGGTTTTTGTCCCAAACATTATGGAGGGCACTGTGGATCTGATTTCCATTGCTCCCCCACTGGTATCTAACGTTTCAGCTGGCAAGATTGTCGTGTCAGAATTCAATTTCTGAACCCTTCGCTCCACTTTAACATCTCCTTAACAACTAACACTATGTGGTTATGTGTCATACATTCTTTATAACATCCCTGTACAGTACCTTAGACCTACTTTGAACATTAAATGTGTTACATAAATCTAATTTGTTTAATGCGAACATGCAGAAACCCACTGGAGACAGAAACTGAACACGTGATTACATATCAGAAATTAAGTAAAATTCTGAAGGCCACATTATTTCATTTTACCCTTTTCATTCTGGAACTTCAACCAGTTAATGCATCGCCTCTGAACTGCAAATGCAGAACTATTGGTGATAGACTCATGACGAGACCAGAAAATTAATGTTATAGTGGAAATTGCCCTTGTTCAAGTGCTTCTATGTTGTGCGTTTGCGCTCCAGGACTCTTACATGATGAGCTAACCTTGCAATTGTCGAACACTCGATGTGCCAGCCAGGCCTGCCATTTCCCCATGGCGATGGCCAAAATGGCTCCAATGGTTTTGCTGATTTCCACAAAGCAAAGTCTCTACTGTGTCTTTTATCATTTCCACCTAGAAATTAAAGATTAACAAAGAACGCAGAGGTTATTAAAATAGTTAAGCATTTGCAGAGAATTAATTCCTTTTCTGCTCTTTGCATCATAGCTCATTTGCACAACAATACTAATGAGGGGGATTCTCTTCTGTGATGCTTTCCCTCCCCTTCCTATGGTCGTGCCCCTGTTTTCTACCCCCATCTTCTGTTCCTTTCTCTGTAATAAGCAGAGGACATTTCTGTGCTGTGAACGCTATAAATAAAGGTAATAACGCATTGCTTTGTTTTGCTGAATTTATTGACTTCTCCACATGAACCAACCCGACACAGGGTCGGTTATATACTAGTCAATAACATCACCTCTCATCCTTGTTTCCACTTTGAAGGAAATTACCCAAAATTCGGGAAATTCTGGTTGTCTTTGGGTAATTTTAGGGGGAAATAATAATTTCGGGAAATTTCCGCATCCGGCCCACGCAGGGTTCCAATCCGGCCCGCGGGATGATTCGGGAGAAAAAAGTATATTTAGGATCTGAGCAGTTGGGGAGGCCAGTCACCGCGTCACAGTTGAAAATGGCGACGGTGACGTGGTAGGGACGCAAAATGACGTTATCTTCCCAGGCGCAGTTGGGGCAGCAGTCGCACATGCGCAGTTGGGGAAGGCTTAGAAAATTTCAGGAAATACCATCAAATTCCAGGAAATCTGGGATTCTATGTAAGGACATTTTTTTTTTTGAGGTGTGAAAGCACTGCCTCTCATTCTCCTGTGCTCCAAGGAACACAGTCCTAGCTTGCCTAACCTCTCCCTATAGCTCAAGCCCATGCCCTGGCAATATCCTCATAAATATTCTCTGCACTATTTCCAGGTTAACAACATCCTTCCAATACCAGGCTGACCAACTCTGAACACAATACTCCAAAATATGGCCTCACCAATGTTATAGTTGTACAACTGTAACATTACATTCCAACATGTACTGAATACCCTGAATGATTAAGGCCAATGTACCAAACGCTTTCTTGGTCACTCTATGCCACTTTCAAGGAACTATATACCTACACTCCCAGATTCCTCTGCTCTGCAACACACCCACAGCCCTGCCATTCACTGTGAAGGCCCTGTCCTGGTTTGACTTCCCAAAATGCAACACCTCACACATCTGCATTAAACTCCATTAAACGTTCCTCAGGCCATTTGCACAACTGATCCAAGATCCTGCTATAATGTTTAATAACAATCTTCGTGATCTATACCACCCACTTTAGTGTCATCTGAAAACTTATTAATCATGCCTTCTACATTTTCATCCAAATCGTTGATATAAACCACAAACAGCAATCTGCCCAGCATTTATCCCTGAGGCACACTACTAGTCACAGGCCTTTAGACTGAAAAACAACCTTCCACCATCATTCTCTGCTTCCTTCCATGAAGCCAATTCTCTATCCAGTTGGCTAGCTCTCCCTTGAGTCCTGAAGAAGTTGCTTTGTCAGCAGCATATCAGGACATCCTCCGAATTAAACAACAGCATCAGGAAGAGTTGGGATAATGGTGAGAGTAAAGAGCAAAGAGGTAAGGGAGACTGCAAGGCATTAGGAGGGAAAGAGGTACGATGCTATCTCAGGCAGGAGAGGAAGTGAGCTGGTATCAGGAAAAGTGAGATAAGAAGCACCAGGAAGAGGTTCAGCAGGGTAACAAATGGGGGAGCTGGGAGAGGCACAAGAGGAAGAGATGGAGGCCGATGAAATAACACAATTAAGGGCCAAATCAACAAATTACACCATTCCAACCCACTTCAACAATGTTATCACACAGACATGATAAACTACTTCAATACATCCATCATATAATTACTCGCTGTACAGCCAAAAAATTAGATGCTTATATCTGCCAGTGAAACGAGTCAAACATTTTTACAGTATTTTGGAGATGATTAAATAAAGTCATTTCTAGGTTACTGAATTTAAATAAAAGAAGAAGAATTAGTGCACTAGCAACTCTATTTGGACCCAATTAATAAGTTATTTCACGTTAAATTAGATTATTCAAATAACTGTGGAGAATGATACCAAATAACCGAACCAGCTAATCCTCTTTGATCATTGAGAAGGGGCAGCTGTGATGCACGTTATTTTAACATATTGTAAATTTTGAAAGGCATCTTAGAGATAAAAGCAGCTGGAAAATAGCAGTCCTGGATTCTAATTTAATGCTGACCTTTTTTTGCTCTTTACTTTCCTTCCTAAGCAAATATAAACTTTTAAATCTCCCTCTAATAAAAGGTCAGTCTTAAATGTTGACTTGTTCCACATTACACTGTGACTGCAGTATTCACAGGAACTGACAAGGTTTTCCTGATAGCATTTCACAAAGCAACAAGGTCAACTACCTTCAACAACACTGGCAGTGTGCTCACGGGACTCAGCGTTCACCTGCAGGATTCTCTCCTCGTTCTCTCTAGCTCTGTTTCCCCAGCCAGGCTGTCCTAACATCTTCTTCCCTGGAAATATATTCACTGTTTCTTCTTCATCTTTGTGTCAAAATCCTAACCAAGCCACAGATACTTGTACTTCAAGGCAGCCAATCATTCTCATCTTCTGAAGTACAATTTAGTTTTAAAAATACACATTAAATTATTCCCTTCATCAATGAAAGAGGATCTGATGATAGATTACAGCATACTGTTTGCACATTAGATTTCCAGCCCCTAAAGATTCTGTATGTACATCTGAGAGGATTGTAAGAAAACCAGCGCCATTCAATACACATTGCTTGCAGTTTTCAATCGGATTTAATCTATACTAGACTAAGTGGGTCCCATGTTCACATGGGAGGGCTGGTCCCCCAACCACTCCACCAATTCCAATATTGCTGGCCAGTGGGGGGGGGCTTTCTGGAGTGCTAGTACGGGTGTTGTGGGCCGAAGGGACTGGTTTCCAGAGGTCTAGTATGGACATTGTGGGCCAAATGGATTCTTGGGCTGGCAGCTCAGTTACTCAGGCCTGGTGGGCTGGCAGCTCAGTTACTCAGGCCTGGTGGGCTCGCAGCTCAGAAACTGCCAGAAATTCTGCCCAAAACAGGTGAGAAACTCTGTGAGAGAGAAGGGGGAGAGGGTGGAGAATCAATTTTAGACATTTTTCATCTTTTCCTGCAGATCACAGCAATGAAGGAGGAAATGATGGACCTCACAGGGAGCAAATGAAGGGAGAGAGAAAAATACTGGGGTGAAGTTTAACACTTGCAGGGGAAATACTTACTGATGGCCCAAAGGGGCTCCTGGGCTACTACAGGCCTGATGGGCCGAATGGGCTCTTAAATTTTTTTTTAAATTAAGATCTGAGTGAAATCTCCATGAAAGGCACTTTTTCTGGACTTTTCCTGGCCTGGCATGGGTCTTGTGGGCCAAAATGCACCTCCTGGGCTAATACGGGCATTTGGGGCAAAGGGGACTGGTTTCTCAGCTAATAGGGGCCTTGTGGGCCGAAATTAGTGTTTTCAGGCAGGCCAAACAACTCATTTCATTTTATTTCCAATTGCATTGCAGTTTCAAGCACAGGGCAGGCTGAATAGCTCATTGCATTTTCAATTCACTTGCATTGCCATTGCAGTTTCAAACACAGGGCAGGCTCAAGCCAAACAGCTCATTGCATTTTCACTTCATTTCCATTGCCATTGCAGTTTCAAGCACAGGGCAGGCCAAACAACTCATTTCATTTTCATTAAGGGCTAAACAATCATTTATTCATGTACATTACATACTCACAGTGTTCTGTAGTTTCCCAGCTCAGACAGAGAGTCGTGACCTCTCCCTCGCAATCTTGCAGACAGACTGAGCCACGCCAACACTTCGGGGTTTTATAGTCCCTCCCCCCTCCTACCCGAAGAGGCGTGGCCTTCATGGCGGTGATTGCCAGGAGAGAGATCCTCAAGATTTTTTAAACATTAATAAGTCTTTTTTTTTTCCAATGGAAAAAATCCTCGGGGCCTGCGCAGCGGATGAGGACTCTAAGATGGCCAAAAAATCACAGCCATATGTGGTAGCATTTTTTCTAAAATCAAACCACAGTGCAAACAGGAAGTGGTCAAGATGACACTTTTAATTATATAGATATTCACAGGGAATTATGCCCCATTTAGTCATTGTGGTAAGTGGCTGCCTGAATAAGATACAGAGCCCTCTTTACTTGCAATAAAGTTTTGCCTATTGCAATTTTATTCACATTTTGGGGTAGTCTCAGTTATTGATTGTCTGAATAACCTCTGTAATTCACTGAAGCTCTGAACATGAACTCATCTTTTCTATTTTACTTTCTTTTCATTTCTCTCCCACTTAGAAACGCTGCCCCCACAATACTCTCCCAAATTCTAGCATCTTCACACCCCAAACCCCTCCGATATTAATTGTGCCACCAGTGGCAGTATCTTCAGCATCCTAAGTCCTAAGTTTGGGAATTCCCTATACTTCCCAAACCAATCTTTTGATCCTCTGTTTTAATATCTCCTTCCGTTCCTCGGGTCCAACATCTCTTAGGATATTTCTCTTTATTAGTGGTGCCTAATAATACAAGCTGCTGTTAAATTTGATAATCAATCTGGGAAGTGATAGGCGCTAAACCAGCTAAGTGCCAAGTTAAATTCTCTAAACTGTTTCATGGGGAAAAAAAAATTCAAACTAGATCATATGGGTAATGCTTAGCACCAAAGGGGTGTTTGCATTTGTGAACTGAGTGAAGTACCGTTATCACTCATTTATAAATTTAGAGTTCACACTTTCTGGGAGCCAAATTAGGCCATTATAGCCCATCAAGTCTACTCCGCCATTCAATCATGGTTGATGTATCCTTCCCTCTCAACCCCATTCTCCTGCCATCTCCTCATTACCCCAAACACCCGTACTAATCAAGAACCTGTCTATCTCTGCCTTAAAAATATTCATTGACTTGGCCACCACAGCCTTCTGTGGCAATGAATTCCACAGATTCACCACCCTCTGGCTAAAGACATTTCTCCTTGACTCCTCTTGAAGGAACTAATTCTGTGGCTATGGCTCTACAGTCCTCTAAATCTACAGCAGCAAGAAGACTTACATAGCAAATTTATTTAAAGTGTACAAACAAGGTAATAATTATAACTCCCCAATATTAACTGAGAGCTTTAGTACACAATGCCTGGAGGGAACATAATGTAAAGTGTATCCAACAGCTTTTTGAGTCCAATGTTACTTAATCTCATTTTTGTGAATGTAGCTGGCTAAGTGCTGAGGGTGTCAGTGACTGCTCTATAAGTTTGAAGGTTGTTATGGAGAAGACCAAGGATAGACCAGTAATTAGGCGCTACATTGGGAAAAATATGATTTAAAAAGGCAGGAACTAGCAAAATTGTACTGGGAACAGATACTGCAGGTAAGATAGCAGACGAGTGGTTGGCATTCAAAAGTGAAATTGTGACCAGGTTCCAAGACCTCATAAGGGTGAAGGGCAAGCATGACAAATGGAACGCTGGATATCAAGGGGCATCCAGGATTGGATAAATAAATTATAGCTTATGGCAGGTTTAGAGAACTGATAGGCAAGGCACTATAGAAATATAAAAAGCAAAGGGCAATACATTAAGAAAGTCGGTAGTTGAAGAAGGGACAGGGGAAGTACTGATGGGACAGAGGGACCTTGGTCTGTGTCCATGGATTCCTGAATGTAGCAGCATGGATTAACAAGGTGGTTAACGATGTATATGGTAAACTTGCCTTTATTAATCAGAGCATAAAAGAGCAGGGAGGTTATGGCACAGGAGTACTCTATATAATTCTGGTTGCCACAGGGTGAATGTGACTGCATTGGATAGGAAGCAGAGGAAATTAACCTGCAGGTTACCAGGGATGGAATGTTTCAACAATGGAGATAGACTGGATAGGTTCAGGTTTTTTTTGGAACAGAGAAGGTTGAAGAATGTTCTGATGAAGGCACACCAAATGAGGGGTATGATGGAGTAAATAATGAAAACGTTTCTCCAGAGCAAATATATCAATAACCAGAAAGCATAGGCCGATCAGGCAGGAGTGAGGGTGGTTTAAATCTGTAATCCACTGCCTGAAGTACTGGTGGAGACACATTTTGTGTACTGTCACAAAATGTTAGTAATATTTAGATGAGCACTTGAAACGCCATGGCCTAGAAGGGGTACGTACTGGGAAATGGGGTGAGTATAGGGAGGAGACACAAGGAAACTGACTGCCAGCACAAATTAAGTGAGCTATAGGGTCGTTTTCTTATAACGCTGTTTATCCCTGAAAAATCCAGTAAGGCTCAAGGAGACAAAATTCTTCCATTCAAGAACAGAAATGGCCACAGGCCTGTCTATCAGAGACTAAGTATTTTGGAGTAGGAAGGAGCTGCGGATGCTGGTATAAACCAAAGATAGACGCAAAATGCTGGAGTAACATTATTCCATTGGGATTACTTCAGAACACGCTCAGATATGCTGCAGAGGTTATGTGCAATGTCCTTTAAGCAGAAATGTTAATTGGGAGCAGGATTCCTTTGTTTAATTGTGAGATGTGTGTTATTTTACTTTCAGGTAAGTCTGTCTGGTGATTTAGCCAAACGTTATTTCTCCATTTTCTGGTGTCTGGAGAGTGTGGAATCTCCCACATATAACTTCAATCAAGTAAAATGATACCACAACTCACACTGACCCTTGTAGTGCATGGCTAACAACCAGTAGGTCTCGATGTGCTCACAGCCATGTGTCCAAGAAAGAAGCTGCAGGTAAAGTCTTAAAATAGTAACAAACAGTAAAAATATAAAAAATACGTACTTGTTTCCTCAACGGTGTCATCATTTATTTTGACAAACTTTCCATAACGATCACCAATTGACTGGATGTCAAAATACACATTTCCTGAAAGATTTTTTGAAAATTAAAATCACAGCAGGCTAGGCTAATAATTTATTTGTATATCACATATTTAATACTTAGACAATGTGATGTTGAAGTGCAGTTTTATTAAATTCATAAGATAATAGTGGCCATTGGGCACATCATGCCTGTGCTATCTCTTTGATAGAGCTCTCCTGGCAATAGCAATTTGGTCTGTAGAAAAAAGTGAATTGCTCTGTTTGATTTAATTTGCTAGTCATCTTAAATCTGTGTTCTCCAGTTACGAACACCCCTGTTTTATCCCACTTTACTTCATCCAAAACCTTCCTTTTTGAACACCTGTAATAAATCGCTCCACAAAAAAAACAGGAACAAGATTATTGCTATTTACTCATATGCTGTAAAGGATAAATTAAATCCAGTACTTTTTGCTTCAACTTTTTTGCTTCAACCATGATGTTTTCAAATCAGACTACTCTTAGCAGCGTGAATCAGAAATGAATTATATCTCATAATATTTTACGTCCTCCTAAACCAGTTACAAACTATATCATATGCAAAAATGTAGAAACAAAGAACTGAAGATTCTGGTTTACTAAAAAAAAGTATCTCAGGTCAGGACCCTTCTTCAGACTGTAGATGTCTACAGAAGGGTCCCTACCCAAAATGTCACCTATCAATGTTTTCCAGAGATGCTGCCTAACCCGCTGAGTTACTCCAACACTATCTTTTTTTATATCATATGCAATATTTTATTTTAGCATACACACATCAGGCAAGACTGACATTCCGAAAAGACCACCATTAATGTAACGACACCGAGCTATGTATTTGTTATTAAAATGAATATAAAAGAATAAGAAATCCTTTCAGTGATAAAGGTACAGCCGAAACTGAAAGGTACTCACCTGCTGAGGTAGAATAAGCATGGCCATTGTAAATGATTTTCTCTATGAATTTCACAATCTCAGGAATATTATCAGTCACTCTCATACATGCTGTGGGTGGAAGGACCTGCAGCAACATCGAAAATATTGGAAAGTATTTCAAATAAATTTAAAAAAGCACATGCTTCGAAGATGCTAGAATGATAATCACCCCGATAGGCACAGAAACTAATAAATGAACTATAACTAGGGCTAACACCATCAATGACAATTCATTCACTTAAAACATTCACCGAGAAAGCAAAGCCATGAAAATATTTTGGAGAAGGCGAATTACAATCCTACAAGAGGAAGGAATCAATAATAATATATCCAGATTTGCTGATGATACTAACTATGTTGGCAATGTGCACTGTGAAGAGAATGCAGAGAGGCTTCGGGGAGCTATAGACAAACTATTTGACAATAGACAATAGGTGCAGGAGTAGGCCATTCGGCCCTTCGAGCCAGCACCGCTATTCAATGTGATCATGGCTGATCATCCACAATCAGTACCCTGTTCCTGCCTTCTCCCCATATCCCCTGACTCCGCCATCTTTAAGAGCCATTTTTAGCTCTCACTTGAAAGTATCCAGAGAACCGGCCTCCACCGCCCTCTAATAAAGGCAGAGAATTTGACAGACTCACAACTCTCTGTGTGAAAAAGTGTTTCCTCATCTGCGTTCTAAATGGCTTACCCCTTATTCTTAAACTCTGGCCTCTGGTTGTGGACTCCCTCAACATCGGGGACATGTTTCCTGTCTCTAGCACGGTCAAACCCTTCATAATCTGATATGTTTCTCATCCTTCTAAATTCCAGAGTATCCAAGCACAGCCTTTCCATTCTCTCAGCACATGACAGGGGCATAACTGCTGGAAATATGTGAAAAGTGAGAGGTCATCTGCTTTAGACAGGCTTTTTTTTAAAAAATGGTGAGAAATTGCAAGTTGTTAATGTTCAGGGAGATCTGGGGTGGACTTTCACAGTCGGTGGGGGGGGGGGGGGGGGGGGGGGGGCGTCGCACTTTCCAGGGGGAGGGGAATATGAGGGAACACGGCACCATCCCAGAGTTGCTGTCAAGGTGGGCATCATGACATGGCATCCTCTCAGAGCAGACATCTTTAGATCAAACATTTAACCCCAACTTTGTCGTTCATTTTTCTAGTCAGACAATTCTAGGGTATAACTTGCAGTACGTTTTCTCAGGTCAACCTGATTCTTTCGGATTACTGTCAATATGTGTTCGCGGATTATCATCCCATCAACAACTGTAATGTTTTCCTTTTGAAAGCCATGTATAATTTTGAATACTTCTATTATATCTGCTGGAAGTGAATACTGCCATCTTCTCTGATCTCTCCATTTAACTGAAATTGGAATTAGAACCATTTATAAACAGTAAACATCTAACCAAATCTACATTAAGCTGCACTTGCTATAAAATGTTACCTTTAAGCTTTCCATATCTTGTTTGAAATCCTGTTCATATATAGAAGCAAGTACCTTCGGGGAGATATTCAACTGCAATTAAGAAATAATAAGTCAGCCATGGCATTACAATTGCTTGGTTTTAAATGCAAGGACTTTTTCAGTTATTTACCTCCTTCGATCTCTTTATTATTTTATCATCAACATCCGTGATGACCATCACCATGATGACATCGATGCCAAAGACGTTGGTCAATATTCTTCTTATTATGTCAAATCTAACATAAGAGCTAAAAAATAAAGCAGAGCCCTGAGAAGTTGTTGTTAACAATGTTGTTAGATATGTTGTACAGGGTATAAATATCACATTGATCTCTCCAAGTATGAGATGTTGGTCAAAGTATTGGGACACAATTCAAGTACTAAATCTCAGGTTCATTTTCAGTATGGAAGTTCAGTTCTGCTCAGGGTGCAGCTCACACAAGGTACTTGGAATTGCTTTGGGTACTGGAATTTGATTTGGGCACACAATTTGTCTGGCTCCAACAAATGGGCCTCTCTGAGTTGTCATGTTCACTATGATGAGAATTTCAATCTTGGTCTATGACTATAAACTATGAGAAGAGTTTAGTTTTAGAAATACAGCGTGAAAATACGCCCTTCGTCCCACCGGGTCCACGCCAACCAATAATCACCTGGGACTATATTAGGGGTAGACTATATTAGGGATATTTAAGCTACAACCCTGCACGTTTTTGGATGGTGGGAGGAAACTGGAGCACCCAGAGAAAACTCATGCGGTCACAGGGAGAACATACAACACCTGAGGTCAGGATCAAACCCAGGTCTCTGGTGCTGCAAGGCAGCAAACATTACCACTGTGCCACCGTTGTAGTCATACTCCTAGTCCACGGCTTATTCTTTAACAGCTGATATGGTTATTTCTCCTGTTATTGCTTGTGGAAGTTTGATGTGTCTATAGATATTGATTAAACAAGCCAATTTGCTTTATTGCAGGTTACCATGCCTTTAGGCACATTGCACATTTCCAGGTAAAATCAAATAAGCTCGGACTCTTTGGAATGCCTTATGTATGCAAGCTAAAATAAAACTTTTCATATGATAGAGTATGTAGAGGGTTTAGGAAGACCTAGACTAATATGAGATATGATTCATTTTTGATTCACTGTGCCAAGAATAGTCTGATTTGAAAATATCAGGGTTAGATACGCAAAAAAGTTTAAATGCAGTGACAAAGGTGAGTTGCACCTGCTCAGCAAATGCAGTGCACTCATCCCAGACCACAAATCATTTCAGCACTATATCTGGAGTACTGTTGAAGATTTGCTCTGATTGGGACTTCGTATTGTGTGAAGTGAACTTAATAATAGGACAAAAGAATCTTGGTTTCTGCCAATTGTACGTGTTATGTTGAAGCTAGGTTTTCTGGAGCATTATTCCCAGTTTTGCCCCAAAATCACCATTTACAACTGATCTGTTGGTAGACACAATTGCAAAGAGCGTTGTACTGTTTTTACTGTTTGTGCTTTATTTAAAGGTGTAATAGTTATCTCACTGGATTTCAATGATAGGTCCCAAGAAATCAGAAGTGAGAAGGAAGGATTATACCAGTTGACAAGACTGTGATGCTTTATTATTTTATGACCCAGATGATCCCCAAAAGGCAGGTTCTGTTTGCCATATCACTTTCTTTTAGGTGTAGGGAAAGGGTTCCCAACCTAGGGTAAATGTACCCCCAGAGATACATTTCACCTACCATGGGGGTAAATTTGTCAATTCTGTCAAATTCTTGTTAAAAAAAGTATTTTAAAATGTCCCCTTTGTCGGTTGCTTTGTTATGGTAGAAGTGTAAACTCAAATTACTCAACAAAGCAGGGTGAGTTAAATTTGGAGGGCATGAGAGGAAAGATAATCAGAAAGACAGACAAACCTATATTTTTATTATACTTTCCATTCTTTAAACAAGGCAGCAATGGGCCACTGGCTTCCTTCTATAAGATCATGGCTGATCCCATGTATTATCCACTCTCCCAGATTCTCCATATTCCTTGCTCTCTGAATTTCCGCAATCCTCTGAATAGAGCCAGAGCTATACAGCATGGAAACAGGCCTTTCAGCCTAATGCATCTAATTCTGCCAAGTTGCCCACCTGAGCTAGCCCTATTTCCCTGCATTTGATCAATATCCTTTTAAATGTTTCCTCTCCATGTACCTGTCCAAGTATCTTTTAAATGTTGTATTTGTTAAGTCTCTACCACTCTTACTGGCAGCGCGCTCACTCAACAGTATAACGAAGTTGCCCCTCAGATCCTCTTTAACTATCATTTTAAATGTAAATGTTTTTGTTCTCTTGTTTTAGACTCCCCCGAGAAAAAGGTTGTAACCACCAGTGTCTTGCACAGTTGTAACATAAAGAGTTCCAAAGGTTGATCGATGAGGACAATGTGGAAACTGTAGACTCTTCCACAATGAGGCAGGTGGTGGCCTTCGGGGAGGGCGAGTACAGTAGATTGTTTAAGAGGTAGCGCGCTCCTTCCATGGGGCTTCTGTACGCTATGATGGTCTCACAATTCTCAAAAGCTTCACCTCTACTTTGATTTGCCTTGGGCCAGAGATTTCGAAGAGTCAATGAGAATGCAGTGCATCAATTTTCAACCTGCCTGGTTATCCCCTCAGCCTACCAGGAAAACCAGCTGCTTGGACTTTTTATTTACCAATTCATAAAAGAACCAGAGAAGCAATGCAAGAATTTTTAATTGATAAATGGATTGATTTTCAGGCTAGGTTATGTCTAAAACCATTGAATGAAATCACAGCCATCTATGAATATACAGGAAAAAAATCACATTGTGCACATTGTCAGATTTTATTAAAGGCCATTTTTTATAATTTTGCTTTCAACATGTAGAAATTACAGCTGTGTTTACACATGCCCCCCCCCCCCCCCCCCCAATTTCAGGGCAGCATAATGTTTGGGACACATGGCTTCACAGGTGTTTGTAATTGTTCAGGTATGTTTAATTGCCTCCTTCATGCAGGTATAAGAGAGCTCTCAGCACCTAGTCTTTCCATCACCTTTGGAAACTTGTATTGCTGATTATCAACATGAGGACCAAAGTTGTGCCAATGAAAGTCAAAGAAACCATTATGAGACTGAGAAACAAGAATAAAACTGTTAGAGACATCAGCCAAACCTTAGGCTTACCAAAATCAACTGTTTGGAACATCATTAAGAAGAAAGAGGGCACTGGTGAGCTTACTACTTGCAAAGGGACTGGCAGGCCAAGGAAGATCTCCACAGCTGATGATAGAAGAATTAGAAAGAAAAATCCCCAAACACCTGTCCGACAGATCAGAAACACTTTTCAGGAGTCAGGTGTGGATTTGTCAATGACCACTGTCTGCAGAAGACTTCATGAACAGAAATACAGGGGCTACACTGCAAGATGCAAACCACTGGTTGGCTTCAAAAATAGGATGGCCAGGTTACAGTTTGCCAAGAAGTACTTAAAAGAGCAACCACAGTTCTGGAAAAAGGTCTTGTGGACAGATGAGACAAAAATTAACTTTATGGCAAGAGCAAAGTATGGAGAAGGAACTGCCCAAGATCCAAAGCATACCACCTCATTTGTGAAACACGGTGGTAGGGGTGTTATGGCCTGGGCATGTATGGCTGCTGTAGGTACTGGCTCACTTATCTTCATTGATGATACAACTGCTGATGGTAGTAGCATAATGAATTCAGAAGTGTATAGAGGCAATGATCCCAAACATACTGCTAAAGCAACAAAGGAGTTTTTCAAAGCTAAAAAATTATCAATTCAAGTCAATCACCTGATCTGAACCCAATTGAGCATGCCTTTTATATGCTGAAGAGAACCAGCCCCCAAAACAAGCATTAGCTAAAGATGGCTGCAATACATGCCTGGCAGAGCATCACCAAAGAAGACACCCAGCAATTGGTGGTGTCCATGAACTGCAGATTTCAAGCAGTCATTGCATGCAAAGGATATGCACCAAAATACTAAACATGACTACTTTCATTAACATGACATTGCTTCGTCCCAAACATTATGGTGCCCAGAAATTTGGGGACTATGTATAAACACTGTTGCAATTTCTACATGCTGAAAAAAAAAAATCGCCTTTATTAAAATCTGACAACGTGCACTTTAACCACGTGATTTGTTTTCTATTACAAATTTCAAATTGTGGAGTACAGAGGCAAATAAATAAATTATGGGTCTTTATCCAAAACATTATGGAGGGCACTGTATCTCTGCCCTGCAGCATACAATACCCATGGTTAATAAAGATTCATTAGACTTCACATTAAGCAGAAAAACCCTCTCTATATTAACCTGATCAATACTTCATAACATCTTTAAGTGCCCTAATTGACATGACATTAATGTCTACTTATTTCGGAAGTGTTGGAGAAATGTGTTAATTAGTGAAACAGTAGTCCATGTTGGCGGTGAATTCAAATTTTCCGCTTAACTCGCCAATATTTTGGGAAAATACATTACGGTTTAATTTAATGTAACACTGCTTTAATTGAGTTAATAAATTGTACTGGCTGCATTGCTCCCAGGTCATGGGCCTCATAACTCAGACCCCACTGCACAGATTTAAGCAAATAATTCAGGCCAGGGACAGTACTAAGGGAGTGAGACACCAGAGATAACTCAATCAGCATGCCATATTTTGTTTAAGGTGCATTTACAAGAAAATTATGTGTTTGATAGCGGCACTGTAGTTTGTGCGAAAGCAACTTTAAATAGGACTTGGGGCTCCACCTGGAGGACAATAAGACTCTGCACAGACTCGGCTGTCAAACCTTATTCATGCCACACAAACTTCGAGTCCAAGTTTCCTGCTGATAAACTCGAAGCATAAATACTGCTCTGCACAACTGCAAAGCAATTCAAAACTTTGTATCAGTTTGTAACTTGCTACTTGAAATTAGCAAATCTAGTCAAACAGTGCACTCAAAATCCAATTTAATCTGATGGACCTAAAATGATAACCGTTTCTCACAACAGACAATGGGAATTTCCACCAGCTTATTTCTCACTGCACTGAAAGTCAAGGATTACCAACAGACTTGTAAATATTTAAGAGGGGCAGTGCTGGAGGAATTCTCGAGCTGAAGTGGTAGAGGCGGGTCCTGTTCTGGGTAGTCTAAGACACTTAGGTATGTGGATGGGAAAGCTTTGGGAGGATATGGGGCCAGGCATAGGTAGTGTGACCAACTCAGTCGGCATGGATGTGTTTGGACAAGGGCCCCGTTTCTGTGCTGTACAACTCTCTGATTTTATTTATGAAGAACAGCAAGGCTGCTCTCTCCAATATCCAGATGTCAAAATGCGTGCCCCAGTCTGAACTGTTAAAAGATTTTCTAATCATGAGCAATTTTTAATTATGGGAGTTTGTTGTCCAACGGTGACTACAGTTCATATTTTTCATCAGCTGTGGAGGACTTTGAGATGAACTACAGTTGTGAAAATACAATTTTTCTATGTTTCTATGGAGGACACTAGAGATTCACATCTTTTGTTTTTCACTCCAATTAATTTTCATACAGGAAATAGAAGTTTTACTTTCTGAGCATACTTTAGAGTTCAAGATGCACTACTTTTCACACAAGCACACAAGAAAATAGTTGGAATGTGTAGGAAGGAACTGCAGATGCTGGTTTAAACCAAAGATAGACACAAAACGTTGGAGTAATGTCGCCGGACAGGCAGCATCTCTGGAGAGGAATGGGTGATGTTTCGGATTGTGACCCTTCTTCAGACTCTTTGTGTCTATATTCAGAGCAATTAGCATTTCCTTCTTTCGACTAGAACCAGGGGAAAGGGAAATGTGGGATATAGATGGTGATGTAGAGAGAGACCGAACAAATGAATTAAATATATGCAAAAAAGGAATGATAAAGGAAACAGGCCAGTGTTAGCCGTTTGCTAGGTGAAAATGAGGAGTTGGTAGGACTAGGGTAGGGGAGGGATAGAGAGAGAGAGAGGGAATGCAGAGGTTACCTGAAATTAGAGAAATCAATATTCTCCGTCTATGTTTGGTCTCGCCGATGTATAAGAGTCCACATCTTGAACAACAGGTACAGTAGATGAGGTTGGAGGAAGTGCGAGTGAACTTCTGCCTAGACTGTCGGGGTCCCTGGAGGGAGGAGGTATAGGGACAGATGTTGCATCGCCTGCAGTTGCAGGTGAAGGTACCTGGGGAGGGGGCGGTTTGGGTGGGAAGGGATGAGTTAACCATTTGGGTGGGAAGGGAGTTGAGGAGGCAACGGTCTCTGCGGAAGGCAGAAAGGGATGGAGATGGGAAGATGTGTGGTGGGATCCCGTTGGAGGTGGCGAAAATGTCAGAGGATTATGTATTGTATGCGACGGCTGATGGAGTGAAAGGTAAGGACTAGGGGCACTCTCTCAAGAATGAGGACATCTTGGATGTCCAAAATAGTAATAGGCCACCTGACTCTCAAGCCAAACCTTCCCCGCAATCATTCAATATAATCAGAGTCGATCTGTCGTAGGCTTCAAATGCTTCTCTCTGCCACTTCCCCACAGCATTATACTCCTTTGGGTAATTTCCACAACCGCTCACCAAACCAGCCCATTCACTTGGGAGACATTTTCTGGTTATTTTTCAACGTTTTTTGAACATAGGACTTGTAAAAAGTTCTGAATAAATTCTCACGGTAATATTGTTTATCAACAATGCAATTCCAGGGTTAATGGCAAGTTTGTGAATATTGTACTGACAAGCAAGTGATTTGTGAATCATTTAATTTACAATTTCTACGTGTAGGGTTAAAGACAGGAAGAGACGAAAATAGCAGCATTGACCCGATCTTTCTCAGAAGGAAGATACAGGAGCTTGAAAGCTTGGATGTCCAGACTACAGAACAGTTTCTTCCACATTGCTATCAAACTCCTAAACCAATCATTTATTTCGCAACCCCTTCCAAGAGGTGCTGTCACATATTCTTAACTCTACCTCATTCACATATTCCATTACTGTACTAAAAAAAAAATCTACTTCAGATTACACTACAATCCCAGCAGCGATCTGTTGTTTTGCTTTCATCGTTGCATTTATTGTTGTACCTTTAATGACCACGTGTGCTGCTTGCTCTGAGAGCTTCACACAAACAAGGGAGTTCATCAAGTCGTGGTGTAGATGAAAATAAACTCATCTGAATCTAATACACTACACATACTGGTTTTCCCTCAACTGCCAAAAAATAATTTGTTCTGTCAAATACCATTAGCCATTTTTAAAAAAAGTTACAGCATTTTCATCCCATTCCTGTGTTTTCACAATTTTAAAGTGATGATTAATGTGGTGTTTTTTTCTTTCCTTTAATTCCTGAATGGACTGTTACTTTGGTTGCTTATAAATACGAGCTTGTTCTTTTCAATGGAAAGGGCTTTCATCTGTGATGAGCTGAGGGAAAACTCAAAATTTCAGAACTCAGAGAACATGAACAGGCAATGTCTCAGGTCAGGACCCTTCTTCCACAATCAGTCTGAAGAAGGGTCCAGACCCGAAATGTCAGCTATCCACGTTCTCCAGAGATGTTGCCTGACCCGTTGAGTTACTCCAGCATTTTGTGTCCTTTTGGGTAAACCAGCATCTGAAAACCTTTGTTTCAAAATTTCAGAATAAGTTGGACATTTTGCAGAAAGCAGGGATAAACGATGAACCAGGGTGTGTCCTATAATCTGTAAACCTGAGCAACAGCACCTCATTTTTTTTCCTGGAGGTGTGTAATTTATTTTACAATTCAACAATTTCGGATCATTTCACCATTCCCACTTACACCACTTCCAGACCAATTTTCAGTTTCCAGAGCTGCTTACGACTATCATTTAGACATCCATCTCCTGCCTCCTACTCAATCACTGGCCTTTCCCTTTTCTCCTGACACTTTATTTCAGAGCTCCAGCATGTAAAATGCTTAATTTTGAGCCTGAATCTCCGACCACCTGGTTTATACATTACAGATTTCCCAACGGAACAGTTTGAATTCCCACAATAAGCTGTCTATTTTTTTGTTTACCTTGCATGTCCAAGGTGAGCATGGTCATAGACTGTCGGCCCACAGCTATACCTGTCAAAAAACCCACAATAAGACCATTTCCAAAACAGCAGAAGCCAAATACTCTTTCAAGCACAAACTTCAAAAAAAGACTTACAATTTACATGCATAAACATTATCATTTTTAACATTTCTTTTGATGATCATTTCCAACTAATGTAGGGTGTAGGCTCACTGGCATGGGACCACCAGGGGCATTAATAGTAGGGGATAAGCGCCACTGGCAGGGGGCAGAGGAATCGCTCTACTGGTAGGAGGGGTTGTGCAGGGAGGGATTGTACTAGAGGCAAGGGCCAGTGTAGGGGAAAATAATCCTTGGGAACATGCCATAATTCCAGGGCCAGTGTGCGCCACCATTCATCAACATCACGACTGATCTTCTAGCTCAGCTCATTGTCTTGCACTATCCATGTATCCCATTATTCCCCTAATATCCAGAAATCTGTCAATCTACTTTGAATTAAATCTATGGCTAAGCCTCCACAGCTCTCCTTGGGAGAAAATTCTGATGATTTACTATAGAGTGAAGAAATGCCTCTGCATCATAGTCCTGATTGTACAATAGCCGGTTCTGGACTCTCCAGCAAGGGGATACATCTGCCTTACACGCAGCCTGTCAAGAACTTTGTACGTTTCAGTGAGATCACCTCTCATTTTAAATTCTACTCAATCTCTCCCCATAGAGCAAACAAGACATTCCTGGAATTAATCTCATAAATTTTTTGTTAATCTCTCTTTGACAAGTATATCTTTCGGGTAAGGGAACCAAAACTTGCCCTATAATTACTATAATAAAATAATCTTTCATTCCACAGGCCATTAGCCTTTCTAATTGCTTACTTCGCCTGCACATTAGCTTTGCAGCTTTTAGACCTGGACAAGATGCCCCTGTGCATCTCAATATTTCCAAAACTTCCATGTTCAAAAGCTTTTTTGTCTGTGCAAAGTTTGATGCCCTTACAATTTTCCACATTATTTCCTGCCTTCTGTGTACTTCCTTGAAGCCACTTTACATTCTACTCATTCCTTGCAATCCTACCTGGTTTATCAGCAAACTTGGAGATATTGTCATCATAAGATCATGAGAGGAGTAGAAATAGTCCATTTGGCCATTCAATCATGGCTGATCTATCTCTCACTCCTAACTCCATTCTCCTGCCTTCTCCCCATAACCTCTGACACCTGTATCACCTGCTCCCTCAGCCAAAATGTTGATGCAGATTCAGAGTAGCTTTAGCCAAGCATTGTTCCTTGCAGTACCCCACTAGTCACAGCCTACCATGCTGGAAAAGGCAGTTTTTTCCTACTCTTTGATTTCTGTTAACCAATTTTCAGTCCAGAGCCTTCTGAAATGTAAACACATCATATACCTGTTTTCCGATAACCTACTCTGCACCAGACCGGCAGTACAGATGGATATAGGCAAATCTACCCAATATGCCTTCCAGGCTATTTAATAAAGTCAAGGCTGATCCAGCCTTTTGATCCTACAACACTTTCCTGTTCTCTCCCCTTATCTTGCACCTTGAATTTATTCAATGGCTTCACTTGCACATGAACAACCATTTGGAGTAATGAGTTACAAAGATGTGGGGCTGGCAATAAAAGTCCCAACTTTTTCTTTATGTTAAAAACTGCATTTGGTTACACACACTCTGACTGGGCAAGTGTTTTGGCATGTCGCTCAGTAACCTTGGTGGCTCAATAAGATCATCTCTATTTTTTTCTAAACTCCAGCAGGTATAACCAACCTCTCTTGAAAAGTCAAAACGTTCATCTCTGTATTTAACCCAGGAACTTTGTCTGTTGTGCCCCCAGTACAAGTACATCCTTCCTTTAATAAGACCATAACTGCTCACAATATACCGGATGCTGTCTGATCAGGAACCCCAAATGTTCAAAGCTTCCTTACTTACATACTCCAGAATTCTCAACGTCCCGCAATTTACTCACAATATTTAAATAGCAATTTGCTTTCTTCATTCCTCCCCCGGATTATACTACACCTGCCAACTTTATTCCCACTCACTTAAACTCACTATTCTACTTAGGATCAATGCTGTGACGAGCCATGTGGGGGGGGGACGCGGAGAGAGAGGAGGGGGGGAGGGAGAGAGAGGAGGGGGGGGGGAGAGAGAGGAGGGGGGGGGAGAGAGAGGAGGGGGGAGAGAGAGAGAGGAGGGGGGAGAGAGAGAGGAGGAGGGAGAGAGAGGAGGGGGGAGAGAGAGGAGGGGGGGAGAGAGAGGAGGGGGGGGAGAGAGAGAGGGGGGGAGAGAGAGGGGGGGAGAGAGAGAGGGGGGGAGAGAGAGAGGGGGGGAGAGAGAGAGGGGGGGAGAGAGAGAGGGGGGGAGAGAGAGGGGGGGGAGAGAGAGGGGGGAGGGGGGAGGGGAGGGGAGGAGAGGGGGGGAGAGAGGAGGGGGGGGGAGAGAGGAGGGGGGGGAGAGAGGAGGGGGGGGGGAGAGAGGAGGGGGGGGGGAGAGAGGAGGGGGGGAGAGAGGAGGGGAGAGAGGGGGGAGGGGGGGAGAGAGAGGGGGGAGGGGGGGAGGGGAGGGGAGGAGAGGGGGGGGGAGGAGGGAGGGGAGGAGAGGGGGGGGAGGAGGGGGGGGGAGGAGGGGGGGGGGAGGAGGGGGGGGAGGAGGGGGGGGGGAGGAGGAGGGGGGGAGAGAGGAGGGGGGGAGAGAGGAGGGGGGGAGAGAGGAGGGGGGGGGAGAGAGGAGGGGGGGGGGAGAGAGGAGGGGGAGGGAGAGAGGGGGGGAGAGAGAGAGGGGGGGAGAGAGAGGGGGGAGGGGGGAGAGAGAGGGGGAGGGGGGAGAGAGAGAGGGGAGGGGGGGAGAGAGAGGGGGGAGGGGGGAGAGAGAGGGGGGAGGGGGGGAGAGAGAGGGGGGAGGGGGGATGGGGGAGAGAGAGGGGGGAGGGGGGGAGAGAGAGGGGGGAGGGGAGAGAGAGAGGGGGGAGGGGGGAGGGGAGGAGAGGGGGGGGAGGAGAGGGGGGAGAGGAGGGGGGGGAGAGGAGGGGGGGGAGAGGAGGGGGGGGGAGAGGAGGGGGGGGGAGAGGAGGGGGGGGGAGAGGAGGGGGGGGGAGAGAGAGGAGGGGGGGAGAGAGAGGAGGGGGGGGGAGAGAGAGGAGGGGGGGGGAGAGAGAGGAGGGGGGGGAGAGAGAGGAGGGGGGGGAGAGAGGAGGGGGAGAGAGGAGGGAGGGGAGGGAGAGAGTGGGGGGGGGGAGGGAGAGAGTGGGGGGGGGAGATGGAGAGAGTGGGGGGGGGGGGAGGTGGGGATCGCCGCGCCATGGGAGGGTCCGGGGAAGAGGATGAGGGAGCGCCGCGCCACCGGTACCAGGAGGCGATGGCAGGCGCAGCCAAGACCAACGGCTGCTTGCTCCGTGACCGGGCGTTGTAGACTCTCAAGACGACCGCCTGGTCGTTCTCGGCTCCTCCACCGTCGCTGGGCCGCTTCGAGCACAGGCCTCGGGCTTGCTCCCCGCTCGCCGGGGCCAGCAGGCGCCGTAGCCCGGCTGCATTACGCCAGCGGCCTAGCAGTCGGCTCATGTCACAGCAAACGGAGGAGGCCGCAGGCCGAGCGCACACACCGGCCGCCCCAACCTTCCGGAAAAGGCGCGGGCCCATCGGAAATGGGCGTCCCGCACCGCCCCCGCCAC
Source organism: Raja brachyura (assembly GCA_963514005.1). The sequence continues at coordinate 21,168,282 of OY740786.1, read as the reverse complement.
CTGTCAACCCGCCTGACAGTCAGAGATAGACTCAAAATGCTGGAGTAACTCAGCGGGACAGGCGGCATCTGTGCAGAGAAACAAAGGGTGACATTTCGGTTCGAAACCCTTCTTTAGAGTGAGAGTCAGGGGAGAAGGAGATATAGACGGGTATGGTGTGAAGGAGGGTCTCGACCCCAAACGTCACCCGTTCCTTCTCTCCAGAGATGCTGCCTCTCCCACCGAATTACTCCAGCATGTTGTGCCTATCTTCGGTGTAAACCAGCATCTGCAGTTCCTTCCTGCACAAGCGACACATCCGTACTCGGGGATGGGTGTCGGGGCAGTCGCTGGGGATGCACTCGAACGATAACCATTTCACAGAATGCACCATTCTGTCCCAGGGTAGATGCAAGTTGCTGGAGTACTCAGCAGGACATCTCTGGAAAAAAGGAATGGGTGACGTTTTGGGTCGAGACCCCTTCTTCAGACCCGAAACGACACCCACCCCTACTCTCCAGAGAGTGTCTATCTTCGGTCTAAACCAGCATCTGCAGTTTCTTCCCACACATTGTGTCCTAGGAAACACAACCACGAGAGGAACAGATCGGGAAAATGCAGTCTCTTGCCCAGAGTAGGAGAATCGAGAACCAAATCACATTGCTTAAAGTGGGGGGGGGGAAGATTTAATAGGGTTAACTTTATTAATGGTGGGTGTTATAGGAACGAGCTGCCGGGGGAGGTCGTTGAGGCAGGGACCATCGCAACATTTAAGAAACATTTGGACAGGCACATGGATAGGACGGGTTTAGAGGGATAAGGGCCAAATGCAGGCAGGTGGACTAGGTTAAATGGGGCGTGTTGCCCGGTGTGGGCAAGTTTCCACGCTGTATGACTCTAAATAATTTCAAATCCAAGCAACAAGTTGCCCCGCAGCAACTGAGTCGTCCTTCCCCCACCTCACATGCGGAGGCAAAGTGAAGCTCAATTGCAGCAAGTGACCTTTCAACCGCGGGTCTCTGCCCGCAAATTTTAAATGTGGTCCCGCTCCTGGCCGCAGCCCGCTGGGACTTGTAGTCTATCGCGCGTTGGTTGTAGGGGGTGTAGTGAATAAGATGACTGCAATTCCCCGACGCCATTGCGGCAATACATGCGCACTCCACATCGCTGGCAGTCGACGGCCGATGGGCGGGCTAGTAGTGGCTGCAGCTCCCGCCTCCCGGCGCCGCCCATTGGTCAATGCCATGCCAGTGATGGGCAACGGGGCACGTCATAGGGTGAACCATGATCCCGATCACGGACTAAATTAGCTTTCCTTGAGCAAAACGTCGGTGGAAACTAGCGCAAACATATATATGCAATATTTTAATCATGCATGCAATGTTAATACAGCGAGCTAGTTGTGGATATAGAAGCTAAAGTAAAAATAATGACGGGAAGGCGATTGTCAGACGGGCGCGAGCGGCGGAGGCGGGTGCCCGCCGACGTCATAATGCTATGCAAATGAGCAGCGCCGGAGCGCATGCGTGCTGTCCTCCCGAGTGTTTCCCAAGTGTTTCAAACTGGGTTCGCTGTTTCCACGTTGGATTCAAAGCCCCGGGATTGGGATCGGACTGTGCAAGGGTGGAGGGGGCACTGAGGGAAAAGAGGCTGTGCCCACAAGGCAGTGTAAAAGGACAGACCTTTCCAATCCACGCTTCCCTCTATCTGTCTCCGCTGTGCCTTTTCAAAATTGGTTGTTTATTTTTTCCGTAAAAAGAGAAAGGCGGAGTGAGCGAGAGTGAGGGGCTGAGGCTTGCACCGAGTGAGTGAGTGAGCGAGCGAGTGTGGCCCAAGGAAAGTCCGCCTGCTCCCCACCCCTTCTGCCCCAACAAATAACAAATGTAGCTTGCAAGATGCTGAGTCCTGCGAACGGGGAGCAGCTGCACGCTGTGAACTATGTGGAGGACTATCTGGATTCAATCGAATCTCTGCCTTTCGATCTCCAGAGGAACGTTTCTCTGATGAGGGAAATCGATGCTAAATACCAAGGTAAGAACTGGGGTACGAGCCCGACCCCCACCAAGCTGCTGCAGCACTGGGGCGGGCCGAACAAAAGAGCCGTTCCAGCACTCAGCCATTTTGGCAGAAAGAGGAATAAATGTCCGACAGTCAGCGACGCAGAGGAGTAGTGAAGAGGTAGACCGGTCCGGGGTTTGGGAGCCGGGCAGCGAGCGTGGTGGGGGAAGAAACCGAAGGGCCGTATGTTCTCAGCTTCGGATCTCATGCCCGCCCTCTTTCCCTCCGTCAGTGAGTCTCTTTAACGGGGCTGTATGAGTGTCGGCGGGTAGCGATCGCACCCTCTCCCCGACTTAGCGCTGACATCCAGACCCTCGACCGGCGACGAGACGGCTGCTTCGTGGCGAAGGGGCCCTTCGGAGGAAAGGGGGCGGGTGTGTACGGAAGTTGCGGGTAACGGGACGGCGGTGGGTGGCTTGGCAGCTGGATGTGTGTCGAGCCAGAGAGCGCTGCATAGACACCGCTTGCTCCGAGCGGCGCCGCCGCGCTCAGAAGTCGCCGTGCTGCGGCCTTACTTATAGCACTCTGTCTCATTAACATAAACCCACCTCCTCCGTGCTCATTGGCTGCCGCCGGTTTCCTTGTTGGCTGCTGCCCGTCTCCAGATAGGCGGACTGAGCTGGCAATCAGTGCGGAGGAGGGATTAGTAATACGGCGCTACCGTGCGTTGTTGGCTGTCAGTCACTCAGTAATGGGGGCGGGACTTTGTAGGCTGCCAGTCGCGCACTGGAAAGGCGGATCAGGACAGTGGGCGGTCCCGAGTGTTCTGATTGGGCGTTCTGCGTGCCAATCACTAGAAGGGGCTTGGTCGCGGCGCGTATGCTAATGAGGTGCCCCACGGTGAGAGCTGACGCAAGACGTACCGCCGCTGTGGTGCGCCCCCCGACGGGGATTGGTGGGCGAACCTGTCCATCAAGGCGGTGGGCGGGCACTCGCTGGGGATGCCGCTTGTTCTCCATTTTAGGTCCTTTCACTGAGCTGTTTGTACTCGGCTCCTTCTCTGGCTCTGCAACGGTGCGGCTGCAAGAGCTCAGGCATTTAAAAACTGCTCCCATCGATTGCCCTCCGGGGAAAGTGGGGCTAATCCCCCTCCCCGGTATTTGTCAAAAACGTAGAGGGAGGTGGGCGAGAGTGATCTAACAAATAATACAAACTGAACACTGAGCGTCAGAGCCACGGGAAGGGAAGAAGAATGGCAAAAAGTAAATGTTGCTCCGTTGGGGGCCATTCAAGATAATTAAAATTGGGGAATAGCGAAATGGCAGAGATTGCAAATTAATTTGGAAGGAGTTAATGGTAGTAGAGACCAATAATTCCTACTTAAGATAGACACAAAATGCTAGAGTAACAGCGGGACAGGCAGCATCTCTGGAGAGAAGGAATGTGTGACGTTTCGGGTCGAGACCCTCTTCAGAATGCTGGAGTAGCTCTTCTACTGAAGTTACTCCAACATTTTCTGTCTATTCTCGATTTAAACCAGCATCTGCAGTTCTTTTCTACACATACCTACTCAAGGGATTGTGGGGATGGAGGACCTTAGAACTTGCCTCTATCGCAGAGGGAAAAGTACTATCCAAACGAATGGAGCTACATAAATTGGTCACAGCACCAGATGAGAATAGGGTTCATATATTGGCACAGATGAGGAAATGGCTAACCTAAGAGGAAAAGTAGCATCCTGGGGTCTTAAAAGAAATCCATAAAAATCTATCAAAATTCCCTACACTTCAGAGAGATCCCAGAGGATCACAAAATGTGACAAATGTTGGAGGGAGACAAAGAAATAAACTATAGATTATATCGCTTGACTCCTGTCCCTGGCAAAATGCTGGAGTCTTTCATTAAGGTTGTGATAACAGGCAGTTTATAAAGTAAGCTGGGATGAAAGGGCAGCTCTGGTCAACATTTGCTGGTGCTCTTTGAGGATGCAACAAACATGGTGTGTAAAGGGGAACAGGTGGGTGTTGTGCTTTGAATTTCCAGAAAGCATTTGATATGGTGCTACATAATTTGGTTAGTGCACCAGATAGGAATGTGTTGGGGTTAATATATTAGCACAGATGTGTAAGTGGCAAATCCAACAGGATAAATAAGTTATAAATGGCAATCAAGTGGACCAGTGTGGACCATAAGAATCAGTGCTACAGCCTCAATTGTTTAGAATCATCATTAATCCCTTGCATTAAGGTACCAAGGCCATTGTGGGTAAATTTGATTATACAAATACAGGTGGGTTGGCACGTTGTGAAGAGGGCATAACTTGTACAAGGATATGGGCAGGTGGAATATAATGTGGGAAATGTGAAGTCCACTTTGGAAGGAAGAATGAAAAATGAAACAGAACAAGACTGCAAAAGTTGCAGAATGAAGGAACTATGCAGGTACAGCAGATAATTATGGAAGGTTATTAGAATAGAGTGATTTTGATTCTGTTTTATAGGACACATGCCATGCATTGTGTACGCTAAGTCGTTGTTATTTGTGAGAAGTAGGGGCATAGTCTTCCTGTGGATAGGAAAAAAACATAATGTGATCACACCATGGCAATTACACTGATTGCAGTGACATTCGTCGCTTAAACTTTCATGGATATTACAACTGGTGTGTAAATGTCGACCTGTCAAAGCAGCACACTCACACTGCAGACCCTAACTCTCATTTCTGACGTTAGAGATGCAGCATGGTAACAAGCCTGTCGGTCCACCGAGTCCACGCAGACCATCGATAACCCTTTCATACTAGTTCTATCTTATCCCACTTTTGCATCTACTCCCTGCCTACTCGTGGCAGTTTAAAGAGGCCAATTCATCTACAAACCCGCATGTCTGGGATGTGGGAGGAAACTGCAGCAGCTGGTTCGGTGTTTGTAGTTCCTCTTGCCAGCTCCAACTGCACACTGGTCCATATTCCCAGTAAAGGCTGGAAACACTCCGCAGGTCAGGTAGCATCTGTGGAGAGATAAACTATTAATATTTCGGATTGAAGTTTGTCTGGAGATTCTGATGAAGGAAGTCAGACCTGAAACATTCTCTCTTCAGAGATGCTGCCTGACCTGCTGAGTTTCCAGCATGTTCTGTTTTGTTTTTTCAGATTTACAGCATCTGCAGTTTTTAAGAATAATTTCCACACTCACAGTACCTCACAGGTCCAATGACCTGTGAATGGTAAGTCCCTGGATATTGAGGACATTTTGATCTCCCCATTTAAGGAAGTATGAATAATATACAAAAGCACAGGGTGTGCTGGAATAACTCAGTGGGTCAGGCATTGCTGGAGAACATGGATAGGTGTCGTTTTGGGTCAGAGGATTTTCATGTCTATTGGTTGGGAATCTTTGGGACTTTCTCCCAGAGAGAGCTCTAGAGTAGGAATAGATTCCAGTCAGAGAATGCCGGATATTTTAACTACAGGGGAGTAATGGGATACTAGGAGAGAAGGGAGTGATGGAGCGGAGTACAGAGCAGCCATAGGCTTGCTTAGCAGTCTGACTGTGGAAGGGGCAGTGCTTCTTCTTCTTATCGAGTCCACACGCAAGATTAGAAGTTGTTCACCCAGAGCTGAACACACTTCTCAGCATCTGCATACAATGGTGTCTGTCTTATGCTCCTTGTGCATGGTGGTGGAAAGTTTGGTGAAAACAGGGCCATGACGTGAACGCTCTTTTCTTGACCACGGAGCAGTGCTGTGTAAGGGGCAGAGCTGAGAGAACACTAAAATGTGGTGGGATCAGAGCTGAGGAAACATTGCATTGTTAGTGATGTTGCATTGTGAGTGATCGAGGCATTAATTGAGGTTGCATCCACTGAGAGATCCCATGCCTTCTCATCTGGGGCAATACTTATCTTTCAAGCAACATTTGTGGTTCAGATAGTCTGGTTATTGTACTGACAATAGACAATAGGTGCAGGAGTAGGTCATTCGGCTCTTCGAGCCAGCACCGCCATTCAATGTGATCATGGCTGCTGTTTCTTTTCTGTTAAGTTAATTGTCACATGAACTGAGGTACAGTGAAAAGCTTTTGTTGCGTACTATCCAGTCAGCGGAAAGATGATACATGATCACAATCGAGCCATTTACAGTGTAAAGATACGACAAGGGAATAGGAGTTTACGAAGATCATAGTTAAAGTAAGAAATATTGCTGAAGGAATGGAGATTTAAGAGCGTGGAGTGATTATAATATGTGATTGTAGATCTGCTTCTGTGGCTAGCACGCAAATAGTCACCTGGGTTGGGCACCATAGTGGAAGCACATAAAGGGGGCTTGCTGTGCGCACCTTGGGGGCTGTGTTGGCTGATTAATCAACTGTGGAAGGGTGATGGCTGTGTATAATGCAGGTCTCTGTCTCTGCAGACATCCTGAAGGAGCTGGATGAGTACTACGAGAAGCACAAGCGGGAGACCGACGTGGTGCAGAGGCGGCGGATCCTGCACTACATCCAGCGAGGTCTGATCCGCAGCCAGGAGCTGGGCGACGAGAAGATCCAGATAGTCAACCAGATGGTGGAGCAGGTGGAGAATCGGAGCCGGCAGGTAGAGAGCCACGTTGAGCTCTTCGAAAACTGCGCCGACACCAATGACGCCAATGGCAAGACGTCGCTGGACAGATCCAGGAACGAGGGAGCGGCACCTGTGGAGAAAGCCTGCGCAAAGAGGTCCAGGAGACAGCGCAACAATGAGAACCGGGAGAACACCTCCAGCAACCATGACCACGAGGAGAGCAGCGCCGGAATGCCCAAGGAGAAGAAAGCAAAGACATCCAAGAAGAAGAAGAGGTCCAAAGCCAAGGCGGAGAGGGAAGCCTCTCCCGCTGACCTCCCCATTGACCCCAACGAGCCCACTTACTGCTTGTGCAACCAGGTCTCGTACGGGGAGATGATTGGATGTGACAATGATGAGTGTCCCATCGAATGGTTCCACTTCTCCTGTGTGAGTCTCCACCACAAGCCCAAGGGCAAATGGTACTGTCCCAAATGCCGGGGCGAGAATGAGAAAACCATGGACAAGGCACTGGAGAAATCCAAAAAGGAACGTGCCTACACCAGATAGTTTCAGTCGCAGCACCTACTCTGTACAGCAGCAAATTCCCGTGTATTTATTACCGAAATGGTTGCCACTATGGGCAACAGGATGGTTGGAGTGTATTTTAACAAAGGCATTTGTTATGCAGACCAGTTTATAGTTTTTTTTTCAAGTAACGGTGAAGACTAAAAGAGCCCCGGTTTCCAAGTCTCGTGTCTGGTGCCTGGACTCGTTTTTGTTTTGTAAGGAAAAAAAAAACTTTCTTGAGAAAATTGTAAAAATGTCAATTGTCGTTTCATTTTTTTAAATACTTCTTCTCCATCTGAACAAAAACAACAAAGAAGTGGGAATGGTTTTATTAAAATATTTATCAGAAATAGCTGCCTTTTTAGTTTCTCAGAGGTTGTATAAATGTACAGGTAGGAACTTTACATGTATAGTGTATGATTCACCAGTATAGGGGTTTAACCAGATTGTAAGAAATTATTTTATTGTTACTTGTTTAACAGAAACCTGTACAGCTGTGATATATAAAGGAAGAATGAAGGAGCTGCCCAGTGACGCGTGTGTAATTTGTGTCTCATTCCAGTCGCCATATTCTTCACCCCACGCTTTTCTTCACCAGTAGTCTGGCCCACTGCCTGATTTGCTTCTTTACTTTAGACTTTAGAGATACAGAGCAGAAACAGGCCCTTCGGCCCACCGACCAATGATCATCTCCGTACACTAGCACTATCCTGCACACTAGGGATAATTTACAATTTTTACCAAAACCAATTAACCTAAAGCCTGCACGTCCTTGGAGTGTGGGAGGAAACCGGAGCACCCGGAGAAAGCTCACGCAGCCACGGAGAGAACATGCAAACGCTGTCCAGACAGCACCCGTAGACAGGCTCGAACCCAGGTCTCTGGCGCTGTAAGGCAGCAACTCTACCGCTGCGTCACCATGCCGCCTGATCTCTCTCTGCTAGCATTTTCTCGACAGTCTGCACTTGCAGACGGAAACTCGCTGCTCTTCGCCTCAGTGCGTGAATGTAGCTGCGTGCATGTATGTGTAGCGTGCATGTATGTGTAGCTGCGTGCATGTATGTGCAGGAATGTAGTTGCGTGCATGGGGCTGCGTGTGACTGCATTCCTTTGTGGCTATATCTAGTGTGCATGTATGTGGAGCTGTACATGTGGGTGAACGCGCATATGACTGTGCATGTGCACCTCTTTCTCATCATCAATAGTATTATAGGAAACAATACTGTCATAGTAGCGTCACTATAATAATATTATATAATAAAAATGATTATTATAGAAACTTAAATATTCACAGCAGCATACTTTATTCAAAATTATGCATCCTAATCCACATGTGGCTTTAAGGTCTTTGTTCCTGCCATTGCTTTGTCTGGATGATTGCAGTTACAACGTGAAAGAAGGTGGACGCAATCCATGACAAAACATCCACTACTGGTATCTCAATGATCATCATACACACTTCTTCCTCTGCGAACAGTGCACAGTGGCTGCAGTGTGTGGCTTCTAATTATTTACTCCGACAGTACGTCTCAAACTGTACATCTCCCACAGTGAAGTGCAACAGGCACGTGGGAACACAGGCCTCCACTCCAAGTCCCACACCATCCTGACTTGGAAATGTATCACTGTTCCTTCATCATCACTGGATCTAAATCTAGGAAGGTCCACGTCACCACCATTGTGGGAGCACTTTCACCAGAAGTATTGCAGGGTTCAAGGAGGTAGCTCACCACCTCCTTCTCATCATCTTCTCGGGAGCAATTACTCAGGAGTAGTCATCTTCCCATGAGCAATAAATTCTAGTCTTGCCAGTGAAGGGACAGAGGTTTAGGGGTAACATGAGGGGGAACTTCTTTACTCAGAGAGTGGTAGCGGTGTGGAATGAGCTTCCAGTGGAAGTGGTGGCGGCAGGTTCGTTGGTATCATTTAAAAATAAATTGGATAGGCATATGGATGAGAAGGGTATGGAGGGTTATGGTATGAGTGCAGGCAGGTGGGACTAAGGGAAAAAAGTTGTTCGGCACGGACTTGAAGGGCCGAGATGGCCTGTTTCCGTGCTGTAATTGTTATATGGTTATATGGTGAAGTTCAAGTCTAAATTCACTTTGTTGGAAACAGACAAGGACTCTAACCTAGGACTTGGAACTCAAAAGAATTGCATATTCAAAACACTTTCTCACGTCTTCTTCCTATCAAGAAACACAGAATAGAATCGCACTGCAGTGCTTTAGCTGAGTCAGAGATGGGGCACAAAGGGCCAGAGTAACTCAGCAGCTCAGGCAGCATCCCTAGAGAACATGAATAGGGGACGTTTCGGGTTGAGACACTTCGCTAGACTGATCGACACTGACAAGGGAGGGGTTTTGATGGAACAAAGACAAAAGAAAATAAAGGTAAGAAGATGAGAGGCAGATTTGTGGGTTGTAAAGCCAGAGGGAGGAAATTAGCATGAGGGGGTGAGCGGAGGGGAGAAATAGGTCAGGCAAGTGGGGAGGGGGTTTGGGGAAGAAATGAGGGCGGTGAATTCTCCAATTTGATAAAAATTCATAGCGTTGGGTTGTAAGCCACTCAATGGACATGTGGTGCTACTGGAGCAGTCAGGTTAGTTAACGTTCTCTGACCTGATGTAAGTCGGACAGGACAGTTCATGGCCTGTGGAATCCTAGTCTGGAACAGATGAGGTCACAGGAAAGACCTTTGCTCTTTGCAATGATGTCCAGCTTGCCAGAGCAAGGTGTCAAACCTTTCTCGTGGCTGAAGATTACAGTTCCCTCCATGTCCACAATCACCAATGTAAATTGAGGCACCACTGATGCCCACATGCCTTGTGGCAGCGTTCTCCAGGCAGTGCCCTGGGAATCAGCTGGTTCCTGGTGGCCGACCTGACCAATAGGTAAGAGGCTATCCCCATCCAATGTCGCCATACACTGATCTTCAGCAGTGCTGCAGGCGGGACTCTTGTCATTCATCGCCCAGTACCCCACTTCCTGCCAATATCTTCACATGGAGACAGCATCCCATGATTCCTAGGCCTGTTCCGTCACCCAGCAGAATCACAACCTCCTCCACAGTGCTCACTACCCCAGTCCCTCAAATGACCAAACGCCAGCCTTGAATCTCCTTCAACTGAGGATAACGTCTGAGCCCTCACTGTCGCTGTGAAGAAATATCCAAAAAGTTATTTCTCAGGAGAAATCACTCATCATGTCCAACCCTACCCTGAAGTATCCTATCGACAATACACGGTGCCTCAGGAAGGACGTCAGCATTCACAAAGACTCCTCACACCCTTGCAGTAGTCTGTTTGAACTTCTACCTTCCAGCAGACGTTACAAGGCTTTCTACGCTCGCACCTCCAGACTTAGGAACAGCTTCATCCCCAGAGCTGTTGCTGCTCTGAACCGGCCCTGGTGAAGTGCCCCCCCCCCCCCCCCCACTGTGAACGATCTCCCTCGGATGGTCACGTCGCACATCGACCCAGCACAGACTGTTGCACTTTATACTGTTGTACTGTTTTTTTTTTAATCTTGTTTCTCTGGGTGTCTACATTTTTAGTTAATTCAGTTATTACATCAGATGGAAGATGCATACCAAATCTCGTTGTACCTCTGTGCAATGACAATAAAAGATAATATTATTATATTATTATTATTATTAATATTAAGTTGCCCTCCACCTCCTCTTTCCAGCTGAGGGAAACTGGTCGCTCCCACCTGGTCTATCTCTTTGGAATCCTGTCCCAACGAGATCACACTCGTACATCTACTAGTTCAAACCTGACCTGATTCCTGTACACTCCTTCTGAGACAGCCCTCATCCCCAGAATCAATCAATCTAGGGCAGTTTATCTTCCTTCATAATCAAAGCAAGTCTCACCCCTCTTCTCCACTCTCCCATCATGCAAGAGATCCAGAAGTGTGAAAACACGTACCTCCAGATTCTGGGACAGTTTCTTCCCTGCTGTTATCAGGCAACTGAACCATCCTACCAACAACTAGAGAGCGGCCCTGAGCTTCTATCTATCTCATAGATCTTTCTGCTGACGGGTTAGCAGCATAAGCTTCTCACTGTACACGTGACAATAAAATAAACGTCTACAGGAGCAAAAATGGACTGGGCTTCCAGGGTGGTCTCCGTAGAGCTCAGGCTTTCCCCTCTGTATTCCAGTCCCTATGCTTAAGGCCAGTTTAACTCCAGTCCTGCATTTCACTTCTCAAGAACCAGCACCCCAATCCTTCCAACCAAAACAATGCTCTGACGTTATTGTCCAGCAGGGGGAGTAACCACGCTTTCCACATTCACTCCATCTGCCACCTCCTTTCCCCACACTCTTGACATCGATAGGATGGGCACTCAAAACCTTTTTTCCCCATGGTGGAAATGTTAAAAATCTAGAGGGCATAGTTTTAGGGTAGGAGGGGCAAAATTGTAGTTAGACGTGCAGAGGCAGTTTCTTAGACAGGGTGGTAGGTGCTTGGAATGCACTGCCAGAGGTGGTGGTGGAGGCAGATTCGATTGGGGCATTTAGATGGGTGGATGGATATGCAGAGAATGGAGGGATATGGATTATGTGCAGGCAGATGAGATTAGCTTTATCTTGGCATCATGTTTGGCACAGATATTGCGGGCCAAAGGGCCTGATTCTGTGCTGAATTGTACTTTGTACCTCAATATCTTCCCCCGACCCTTCACCACCATTGACCGTGATGGCTGAGAGCCCAGTGTGGATCCGGTCATGACCAACATGTCCCATTTACACTGGTCCTATCTGCCTGTGTTTGGCCCATATCCCTTAAAAACGAACCTATCCATGTACCTGTCCAAATGTTTCTTAAACGTTGCGATGGGACCTGCCTCAACATCATCCGAGGGCAGCTCATTCCATATACCCACCACCCTATGCGTGAAAAAGTTACCCCACGGGTTCCTATGCAATCTTTCCCTCCTTACCATAAAGCAATTTCCTCTGGTTCTCAATTCCCCTACTCTGGGCAATAGACTGTGCATCTACCCAATCTATTCCTCTCATGATTTTCTTTATTCCTCTCATGATTTTGTACAAGATTAACCCCCATCTTCCTGCACTCTAAGCTTGCTTAACCTCTCCCTGTAGCTCAGGACCTCGAGTCCAGGCAACGTTCTCATGAAACTTCTCTGCACCCTTTCAATAGACAATAGACAATAGGTGCAGGAGTAGGCCATTCGGCCCTTCGAGCCAGCACCGCCATTCAATGTGATCATGGCTGATCATCCCCAATCAGTACCCAGTTCCTGCCTTCTCCCCATATCCCCTGACTCCGCTATCTTTAAGAGCCCTATCTAGCTCTCTCTTCAGAGTATCCAGAGAACAGGGCCTCTACCGCCCTCTGAGGCAGAGAATTCCACAGACTCTCAACTCTCTGTGAGAAAAAGTGCTTCCTCGTTTCCGTTCTAAATGGCTTACCCCTTATTCTTAAACTGTGGCCCCTGGTTCTAGACTCCCCCAACATCGGGAACATGTTTCCTGCCTCTAGCGTGTCCAAACCCTTAACAATCTTATATGTTTCTTTTTTTTTCCACTTTAGTTTTTATTGCTTTTATGTATACACAACTAAAACACAAATATAACAACGAAACATACAGCAATGCAGTGAAATGTACAACAGTGCAGCGGGGGGTTCAGTTTACAATTAATGATGCAGTATACAGAACTATTTTCATATTAAAACATTTTCCAATAACTTACATTATTGTCAATAAAATTATACAGTGTTGATGTCTTTATTTCTATACTTAATCCATTTTTCCCATTTTCTGTTAAACTCGTCTTCTTTCACTCTTAGAGAATATGTCATTTTCTCCATGACAAATATTTCCTGTACTACGTCTAACCATTGTCTAAGTCTGGGTGTGTCCGCTGCAAGCCAGTTTCTTGTAATGGCCTTTCTACCAGCTGTGAGTAGGATTTTAACCAAGTAATGATCTTCCTTCAGCACCACTGTAGTTATATTACCCAGGTATAAAATGAAACACTTCTTGGAGACGATATATCCTAATACCTCCGTTAATTCTGAATTCACTCTGTCCCAAAATGGTTCTATTTATGGGCAACTCCAGAAGATATGTGCATGATTTGCGTCTGTTTGGCCACATTGCCTCCAGCAGGTTTGCTGCCTTAGAATTTGCTTGCTTTAATGTTAGGCGTAATAAAGAAACTAATCAAATTTTTCCAATTAAATTCTCTCCATTTTTGTGAATTAGTGGATGTCTGTAGTGTTACACACATATGATGCACCACCGGAAGTCCTAACTATCACTTCTATCACTGGATTATTTTCTTCTAGTGCCTCCCTTTTTACCTTTTTATTGTAATAATCTCTCAGTTGGAGGTATCTAAGCAAGTCTTGGTTCCGAAGTGCAAATCTATCCTTCAAATCTTGAAAACTTCTTAGGTCTCCATTTTCAATAACAGTACAAAATGCAGTCATTCCTTTCTTCATCCACTCTTTAAATGTTGAGTCATACATCGCTGGTTTAAATTCATTATCCAAATCTTATATGTTTCAATAGGATCCCCACTCATCCTTCTAAACAGTGTACAAGCCCAGCCGCTCCATTCTCTCAACATTTGACAGTCCCGCTATCCCAGGAATTAACCTTGTAAACCCGTGCTGCACTCCATCAATAGTAAGAATGTCCTTCCTCAAATTAGGGGACCAAAACTGCACACAATACTCCAGGTGTGGTCTCACTAGGGCCCTGTACAACTGCAGAAGGACCTCTTTGCTCCTATACTCGACTCCTCTTGTTATAAAGGCCAACATGCCATTCGCAATCTTCACTGCCTGCTGCACCTGCATGCTTACTGTCATAGACTGATGAACAAGGACCCCCCGATCCCATTGTACTTCCCCTTTTTCCAACTTGACGCCATTTAGATAGTAATCTGCCTTCATGATTTTGCTACCAAAGTGGATAACCTCACATTTATCCACATTAAACTTAATCTGCCGTGCATCTGCCCACTCTCCCAACCTGTCCAAGTCACCCTGCATTCCCATAGCATCCTCCTCACAGTTCACACCAAAGATTATAGAGGAGCAAGATGCGCCACTCAGTGGAAAAGGCGTGGTATCACGTGTGTGGTTGTCGACGCCATATTAGCGGACCAGAGATGGCGTCGACTATGGCGTCTACTGGGAAACTGAGCTTCTCTATGATTTTGCCTCTCGATCTGCCGCTGTGTAATCCGCTCCAAAGCTACTGAGCAGTTGCAAGCAAAGATTATAGAGGAGCAAGATGCATTAGATTTATTTGTAATAGATCTTTATTTACCTCTCGATCCCTCTCTATCCCCTCTTCTCTCGATCACCCTCTCTTCTTTCTATCGCTCTCTCTCCCCTGTCGATCTCTTTCTCTCCCCTGTCAAACTCTTTCTCTCCCCGTCGAACTCTTTCTCTCCCCTCTCGATCTCTTTCTGTCCCCTCTCGATCTCTTTCTCATCCCCTCTCGATCTCTTTCTCTCCCCTCTCTTCTCGATTTCCCTCTCTCCCTCCCTTCCCCCTGTGTGAGAGTTGGCAGCCCTGCTATGCCTTCGGCCCAAAAGAGGATAGAAATAAATTACATAATGGTCTTTGTAGGAAGATTTTAATAAGCTCTTCTATCCAAAGATTTGCTTCTATCTGTCCCACCTTATATTTATATGAATGTGTGTTTGTGTGAGCCCGGAAATGGGGGAACAGGGGGAAAGGGAGGGGGAGAGAGAGGGAAGGAGGGGGAGAGGGGAGGGAAAGAGATCGAGAGAAGATAGGGGAGAGAGGGATCGAGGGGAGATAGAGAAGAGAGGGAGATGGAAAGAGAAGGAGAGAAAGATCGAGAGAAAGAGGGATCGAGAGGGAGAGAAAGATCGAGAGGGGGGTAGAGAGGGATCGAGAGGTAAGTAAAGATCTATTACAAATAAATCTAATAACTTTCTAATGCATATTGCTCCTCTATAATCTTTGCTTACAACTGCTCTGTAGCTTTGGAGCGGATTACACATGGGGAGGCACTCCACCAAAATGGCGGCCGTGACATTCCGTTATGTACTACACACCAGCCCATTGGATTTCCACTGAGTGGCGCATCTTGCTCCTCTATAATCTTTGGTTCACACTGCCACCCAGCTTTGTGTCATTTGCAAATTTGCTAATGTTACTATGAATCCCTTCATCCAAATCACTGATGTATATTGTAAATAGCTGTGGTCCCAGCACCGAGCCTTGCGGTACCCCACTAGTCACTGCCTGCCATTCTGAAAGGGACCCGTTAATTCCCTACTCTTTGTTTCCTGTCTGCCAAGCAATTTTCTATCCATGTCAGCACTCTACCCCCAATACCAAGTGCCCTAATTTTGCCCACTAATCTCCTATGTGGGACCTTATCAAATGCTTTCTGAAAGTCCAGGTTCACTACATCCACTGACTCTCCCTTGTCCATTTTTCCAGTTACATCCTCAAAAAATTCCAGAAGATTAGTCAAGCATGATTTCCCCTTCGTAAATCCATGCTGACTCGGACCGATCCTGTTGCTGCTATCCAAATGTGCGGCTATTTCATATTTTATAATTGACTCCAGCATCTTCCCCACCACCGATGTCAGGCAAACTGGTCTATAATTCCCTGATTTGTCTCTCCCGACTTTCTTAAAAAGTGGGATAACATTAGCTACCCTCCAATCCACAGAAACTGATCCTGAGTCTATAGAACATTGGAAAATTATCACCTATGCATCCACGATTTCTAGCGCCACTTCCTTAAGTACCTTGGGATGCAGACCATCAGGCCTTGGGGATTTATCAGCTTTCAGTCCCATCAGTCTACCCAACACCATTTTCTGCCTAATGTGGATTTCCTTCAGTTCCTCCGTCACCCCAGATCCTCTGGCCACTAGTATATCAGGAAGATTGTTTGTGTCCTCCTTAGTGAAGACGGATCCAAAGTACCTATTCAACTCATCTGCCATTTCCTTGTTCCCCATAACAAATTCACCTTTCCTTGAACATGGTACCCAGAACTGAACACATTGCTCTAAATGTGGCCACACCAATGTTGTATATACCTGCAACATGACCTCCCCCTCTTCCATATTCAGCAACATGACCTTCCCACTTATTTACTCTTGATGTGCAGAGGACGAGGGTTGATTGAGTGGGCCGATCGTGAGCACGTTGGTAAATTCTAGAGGCAGGGATGTGTGGAGGTATCAGCCAGGAAGGTGCAAAAGCAGGGTTAGGTTATGAGCTGAGAGCTCAGCTTAATATTGCCCATCTTTGCTATTCTTTCTCAGAAAGCACTAGTATGGGAGTAAGAGAGATCGGATGATTACTGCCTCAAACCATGCATATTAATGAAACATTATCACTTACCTCGCTGCAAGGACATCTATCTATCTATCTATCTATCTATCTATCTATCTATCTATCTATCTATCTATCTATCTATCTATCTATCTATCTATCTATCTATCTATCTATCTATCTATCTATCTATCTATCTATCTATCTACCTACCTACCTACCTACCTACCTACCTACCTACCTATCTACCTATCTATCTATCTATCTATCTATCTATCTATCTATCTATCTATCTATCTATCTATCTATCTATCTATCTATCTATCTATCTATCTATCTGTCACGTTCTCCCTGTGACTGTGTCGCTTTTCTCCGGGTGCTCTGGTTTCCTTCTACATTCCAAAGAAATGCAGGTTTGTAGGTTAATTAGCCTTTGTAAATTGTCTTGAGTGTCGGATAGAACTAGTGTATGGGGTGAGTGTTGGTCAGCGTGGGTCAGTTTCCGCCCTCTATCTCTAATCTAAACTCAGGAAGACACAATGCAAATACAGTACTGCAGCTGGGCACAAGGTGGCAGTAATGTCCCAGCTTCTGGACAGCTCAGGATGCATGAAGCAAATATTTACTTTGGTAACTCCTCAAACCTGGAACAACTCTACTCTGTGCTTCGGGGAGCATTTTAAACCATTGTTTGCAATGAGTGCTCACTTGGTGTACATTGATGCCAAGTTCCACAGGCTAAACTCCAAGAAATTGCTCTGAATCCTCCTTGAGGTTAAGGAAGGAAATGAGAGAACTTGGGCTCAGGCCGCTGAGTGTATAGTTCCGATTGGTTCTTGGTTCTTGGTTACTTGGTCCTCCAAAATATTCCAACTGGAATTTAAACTGGAGGTGGTGAAGGGAGGGGTTTAGCCAGAGAGGGTTATTGGGAAGAAAGTGCCACTTTAAATTTAGTTGCATCTGGCTGGGCAACCGTGGCTTGGTGGAGATTATTCCATGCTTTAATAACCATTGAAAGGCAAGAATTGCGGCAATTCCCAAAATGTGCATTATTGAAAAAAATGTGCTATCTTCAAGGTGCCTGTTGCCTTTTTGCTGTAATCTTTGTAATGTATGGAGATTCTTCAGTGTCTAGTTAGAGTAATTGTACCTTCTGAGTCCCCAGTAACAATAGGATTCACAGTTCAAACACAGGCACAGGTATGGTCAGGCAAGTACTTCCCACCATCGAAGAAATCTATAGCAGGCGCTGGCTCAAAACGGCAGCCAGTATTAACAAAGACTCACACCATCCTGGCAATGCTCTCATTTCACTCCTGCCATCGGAAATAAGGTATGTGTGAAAACTATGAGCTCCTTGTTCAGAAACAGCTCCTTCCAAAAACCATCAGGCACTTGAACACTTCAAACTCCAATTAAACTTTGAAATATGATCGTCTTGGTTGCACTAGGGACTTTGTTTTGTTTTGCACCATATTGTGTTTTTTAAATTAATTGACTTTTTATTTCTTTCTTATGCAATCTTTTGTGTACAGTGTTTACAAACCTGTTGTGCTGTGGGAAGTAAGAATTTCATTGGTCAGTTTCGGTACATATGACAATTAAATACCTTTTATATTGACTATGAAATACGGTGGCACAGTGGCGCAGCTAGTAGAGCTGTTGTCTCATGGCATCACGTTTGGTCCTCGGGTGCCATCTGTGTGGAGCTTGCACGTTCTCCCTGTGACCGCGTGGGTTTCCTCCGGGTGGTCTGGTTTTCTCCCACACCTCAAAGACGCGTGAGTTTGTAGATTAATTGGCTACTGTAAATTGCTCCTGGTGTGTAAGGAGTGGATGCGAAAGTGGGATGTCATAAAATTAGTGTGCACGGATGATCGAAGGTCGGTGTGGACTCAGTGGGCTGTATCTTTGAATTAATCAATCCTCAGCTGTAATAAAATTTAACTAACCTCCATCGGCATGGAGTAGGGCCAAAAGTCCCGTTTCCATGTTGTATGACTCTAACAGGAGATCTAGTTAAGCTTAAAATAAGGTCTAATTAATGAATGTTAGCCAGTTGACATAGAACATTGCTTGTTTGATTTGCTGGAGTGTTCTGCACGTTGGACAATGTTTGTATAATCCCAGCGTACTTCATTTTGAAGATTTAGTCTCTACAAATTATTCATCATCGTTTCAACTTGTGACAAGTTTATTGGCCTCTCTGAATTGGGAGCATCTCCCTTCCCAACAGCAGGTAAAGAATTGCATTTTGCTCAGATATTTCACATTCTCAATATAACCCAAAGTGCTTCAGAACCTATGGAGTGCTACTTGCAGTTTTGTCTCTATCGTGATGTGGGGAATCAGAGATTGGAAATCAGATAGTGTAAAGTCATACACACTTTTTAGAGGAATTTTAAGAATATGGATCCAATTATAAACCAAGAAATAACGTAGTTTTCATCGGGAAATTCAATTGTACCTGTAATTTTCTACCTCATTATTCATCAAATAAATCATATCCTCTGGTATGGACTTAAATGACTTTGAGTTCACATTCCTCATTTAATTGAGAAAAGCAAGCTGTTAGACAATTCAAGTGACAAAGGACTCAGCGTCGCTTGCACGAGAAAGGTGAAAGGCCAAGGGCAAACCGCTGACCCTTTCTTCATCATCTATCAAGAATGTGCCACTTCCGCACAATTGATCTTGGAAGATCAGACAGTAATGCAACAAGATCAAAATGTGAGGAGTGTGATGTACTGTGATGTAGACTGTGGAGGATAGCCTGATATTAAAGGAGGCTGTAGATATTCAGCTGAGGCCTCTGTTGTCCCAGAACGAGCTTGCAACGGGTGTTTAACAGCTTGCCTGGCCAGTGAGTTACAAAACACAATCTCAATGAAAGTGTTAACTCTCTGAGACTCAAATTTTATCTTTCCATTTATGTAAACTGGTCCAAAACTATCTGCTGGACTGAGTCATTAAATTATCAAGTTGCAATTTATCAGAATCAGTCACAACAGCAGAAATGCTCCGTCTGCTTTTAAGAGAGAATAAAAACGTGTGAAGTCAGCCACAGATACTGGTCAATTAAACCTGTTTGTAGTGAAACCATTCAAAATTCTTAAATAAGACACCAAATGCTGGAGTAACTCAGCGGGTCAGGCAGCATCTCTGGAGAGAAGGAATAGGTGACGTTTCGGGTCGAGATCCTTCATCAGACTGAGAGTCAGGGAGGGGGACACTAGAGGTATGAGAATATACAGAACAAAGCAGATGGCACCGATGACTCAGGAAAGGTAGAACCCACAATGGTCCATTGTTGGCTGGAGATGAGGTAATCGCCAAGGAATACAAATTGTTACATTAACAAGAGGACTATGGTGGAGGACAGACGGAGAAAGATAGAATGCAGGCATTACGAAGTTAGAGAAATCAATATTCATGCTGCTGGGTTGTAATATTCTGAAATACCCATCGCAGATCCAACAAGCTATGAATAGAAGTCAATGAGAAAATGGATGTGAAAAGAATAAAACTGGAATAATTGATAGACCACGTTCAGATTGCTCAAAACAAAACACAGCTTGGCAGATTTTTTTTAAACAATATTGTGAAAAATCTTTATTCATACCTTTGTAAACCGATCATTTAACAAAAAAAAGTAAAAGTTTCCAATGCAGCAGGTAAATGTGAAACATGCAGTGGGAAAAATGTTGCAAGTACAATGGTTTTAAACATGTTTATAGGCAGAAATCATTGGAAGTACGCACTTTCCTTCAAATATAAATGTAACAATTATATCTCGTTTATAAATGGATAGAAACACACATATTTAATTTTTTTTTAAAAACAGAACATCAACTTGCTGAGATAACCAATACCCAACAACCAAGATTTGCAGAGAGCTAGTTAAACTCAGGAACCAAACAGAGTTGAATAGCAATGGTGTGAATTCTCAATCATGCAGAAGAGAAAGTAAATGGCTGTAAGTATACAATTGTAAGAAAACATCTTTCATCACATTAAACATGTAACCATCAATCTTTAACACACACACATCAATGTTCTATGGTTATATGGTTGTACCAACCTGCCAATAAAATGGTAATGTCTAGCCTGAAACATAGGTCAGATCATCACTCTCAACTGTTATGTTTTTATGGATGGATTTTCCTTTGTGTGGGCTGGTCACAAAGTGGTAAGCTGGTAGAGAGAACGGTGTCTTCCACACCAAACATCGGAGCTGTTGGGATTTTGTCATCTCTCAGTTTGCCAATCACCAGATTCACTGAGTTCAATTTCCATGATCATCACTTGTAGGATCAGGCCATGTGGCCTTGAGTTAACCCAGATCATAAATAGCAGATTGCTGAACTGACATATCCACACGACGGGTTTTTCAACAATGGCAACCACTGTAAAATAGTTTATCAAAACAAATATTATAAAGAGTGATCATTTTATCACTAATTAAAGGTAAAAAGTTCCATTCAAGTGGGAAGAATTTACAGAGGGCCGTCACCAGCTCCAGTTACAAGTTCCATCCCTGGTGTTTAATCATTAGAACAAAAGTGATATTTGTGATGTTTTTACAAAAATTGCCTCCCAGATTTATGGAGCCAATTTAATACGATAAAAAACATTGACAACTTGGCCTAAAATAATTCTCCATCAACTGAGGGAATGGTCACTACAACCAACCATGCTCCCAGGGGGTGTGGATCCCGACCCAAATTTCAGGGTGACAAGACAATACCATTTCAAGTTGAAATGCATCTCCAATGTTCAAGCATTGTATTTACTCCTGTAAGGGAAACAATCAGTGTGACCAACTATAGAGATGCCATCAAGCATCAACCCACCACCTGTGACTAGCTCCTCAGCAATCCACCCTATGAACCGTGGAAGAGGTGGACTGCGCTACAGACCGCATTGTTGTAACTCTGCTCCACCTTGACCGAGCTGGAATGCTCCATGTAACTGTTGTCAGGAATACTCTCAGCCGTGTCTCCAAAGCCGTGGTAGTGCCCGTAGTGGAGGGGGTCGTGATCACCGTGGAGCCCTTCTGTGGGTGGTTTGGTGGTCGGATAGTCGCTGGGACTGCCGTTCTGGTGGAGGGCACCGCACATTTCGGACGATGGCGGGGAGAGCCCCGAGCCCACCATTCCCTGGCCCTGAAATCTGCTTTCGCCGCAGAGCGGCGAGGCAGGCCCGTTGCAAAAACCGCCGGGCGATTCCGCGGCCATTCCGTGAAAGTCGCCGTTCCCTCCGTTCACTTGGTGGGAGGTGAAGCTGATACTGTGGACAAACCCATTGGCAGAGGCTTGGTTGGTCACCGGCTTGTCCAGGAAACTGAAGCCTCCTGCACTGGTGCTGAGAAACAGACCTGCGAGAGTGGGAACATTTCAGATGTTACTTCTCAGGACCATTTCTATCTATTATTACCCTTTAGTTGGGGCAGAAATTAATGTAGATCGCAATTGTAATTGGTTTCAGGCAGACACACAGCTACCATCAACAACCGTCTCAAATTGCCTGAGGCACCAGGTGTCTAACATGCAGGAGTAGACATCATCCCCAGCTCCCATAGCGGCAACAGTCTGAGGCAGGGCTGGTTCGTGGACCTCATTGCTTGGTTACACGCACTCACTCACTCATTCATTCATTCGTTCACTGATAGTGATTCACACACACACACTCTCTCACTTAATACACACTAACACACACTTAATCACACCTACATAATCACCAGCAGATTCACACAACTCTCACTCAATACACACTAACTCACACTCTCACATGCACACTCAATCACACAAAAAAAAATTAAAGGTGAAGAATACATGAGGGGGAATGGTGGTCCAAAGTGAATTCACAGACTGTGATGGAGTTGGGGCAGTTGTTGGATGAGGTAGTCAGGCCAAGGGTAGGTGGTGATCAGGTGTTGGCTGGACTTATGGCCGGGGAGTTGGGTGGGGGTCGGATGGTGGAGGTGGTGGTGGTTGGGTGTTGATTGGCTCTTGGGCTGGGCGGTTGTTGGGGCTTCAGGTGGAGTGATGGCCAGGAATTGGGTGGGGTTGTGAACTGGATGTTGGGTGGCATGGTGGTCAGGTGGGGTTGAGGTCTGGGTGTTGGGTTAGTTAACGGTCGGATGTTAGCATGTGGTGGTGGTTGGGTGAGGAGGACGTCGGGCGTTGGGTTGAGTGAGGTGAACGTCGGGTGTTGGGTGGGGTGATGGTCGGAGATAGGTGAGATGGTGGTCAGGGTGTTGGGGTAATGATCCGGTGATGGGATGGTTGGGCTGTGGGTGGGGTGGTGATCGAGGTGTGTGTGGAGTGGAGTTTGGACGTGGTTGGGGTGGTGTTTCCTTGTGGGTGGGGTGAAGGTCTGGTGTTGGGTGAGGTCATGATCAGGGCGTGGGTGGGGTGATAGCCAGGTATTGATGGGATGGTTGGAGTGTGGGTGGGTGGTGATTGGGATGTTGGCGGGGTGGTATTGGAAATGGGTGGGTGGTTGGGTGTGGGTGAGGTGAAGGTCTAATGTTGGGCGGGGTGGTCAGGGTGTGGGTGGGGTAATGGTCAGGTGTTAGGTTGGGTGGTCAGGGTGTTGGATGGGGCGAAGATCAGGTGTTGGGTAAGGTCGTGGTTTGGTTGTTATGCTGCAAGTAGCAGATATTTGTGTGGATACCAGGCAGGTAATGGCGCAGAACATTGAGTGGCCATTCCCCATCCTTCCTTTCAACCAAATTCACCCAATACCTCCTGTCTGAAGAAGGGTCTCGACCCGAAACGTCGCCTATCTCCTTCACTCCTTAGATGCTGCTGCACCCGCTGAGTTTCTCCAGCTTTTTGTGTAACCCTCGATTCTCCAGCATCTGCAGTTCCTTCTTTAACACCTCCAGTCCCTCCTCCCACTACACCATACACAAGCAACACACGTTTATACAACTTAGACTCATACAGTCTAGAGTGATATGGTGTGGAAACAGGCCCTTCGGCGCAACTTGCCTACACCGGCCAACATGTCCCAGCTTCACACGTCAAATTAAACATGCAATCACACCATGGTGTTTACACTGAGGCAGATGGCTGTGGGGAAGTGTGGAAAGGCTGGGGAGGAAGTGTTGGATCCAGCAGCTCTGAAGGAGAGAAAGCTGATGTGGAGCAGGAACAGGATTTCGACCTGGTGCCAAGGCCAGCTGTGTAGCGAGGATGGTGACTCCATCGGGTGAGTTTTAGCTCCATGAACGGGATTCTTCCTTTTCAAAGTTTCTGCCATGGGTTCTGTGTAACTTCACAAGACATGCTACTTGGCAGCAAAGCACTGGCTGGAAACCCAGCTCCTGACTGCACTCTATAGGGAATGGAGCCAGTTTTAACTCCAATCCGGGACACAGAGAATTCCATTTTAGGGGCAGAACACTCACAAGATGCAATTGCCACGAGCTGTCACCTAACCGACCCCAAATCTCAGTCCATGCTAGTTTGGTGAGATCTCTCTTCCTCTTCTCCCCGCTGACACCTCCTGGTTCTGCCATTTCCTTTGGTTATTTTACCAAGGGTGGTCAGCCATCTTAATATTTTGTGCAGCAACAAACTACTTTTCGCCAAAATCAGTGAATTTGAACTTTAATATTTCCCAGTTTTCTTTCCCTGAATAGGTTCTATGTTCTGCTGAGAGAACGTTTTGAATGAACGTAATGGCACCACCAGTGAGACCTTTCTTATAGCCTTTTTTATTCTTTGAAATCCCACCCTGCCACTCATGAACATGACACAGATACAGCATCAGGCCATTGACAAGGATTATGTTCAGACTCTCTCTTTAACCTTTTGGCCAGAATAAACATAGGCCAAGATGTCCAGAAAGTCTAATGAAGTCAGCTTGTAGCAGATTGGAGGACAAAGATCAAGGAAAGAGAGAGGGATAAAGAATCTTCAAGGAATGGAAAACCACATTGTGCAAAGAGCCTGATGATGGCCCTCCTTATTCATTCACCTGCAGTAGAAGTAAATTATGATTCATGTGTATATATATATTAACTTGTACAAACAGTATTTAAAATATGAAATTGAATATAATCCCACGTTCAATTCCACAGACTCACAACTCTCTGTGAGAAAAAGTGTTTCCTTATCTCCGTTCTAAATGGCTTACCCCTTGTTCGTAAACTGGGGCCCCTGGTTCTGGACTCCCCCAACATCGGGAACATGTTTCCTGCCTCTAGCGTGTACAAACCCTTAACAATCTTATATGTTTCAATAAGATTCCCTCTCATCCTTCTCTCAGCATATGACAGTCCTGCCATCCCGGGAATTAACCTTGTAAACCCACGCTGCATTCCCTCAATAGCAAGAATGTCCTTCCACAAATTAGGGGACCAGAACTACACACAATACTCACAGGGGTTCTGTACAACTGCAGAAGGACCTCTTTGCTCCTATACTCAACTCCTCTTGTTATAAAGGCCAACATGCCATTCACTTTCTTCGCTACCTGCTGTACCTGCATGCTTACTTTCATAGACTGATGAACAAGGACCCCCAGATCCCATTGTACTTCCCCTTTTCCCAACTTGACGACATTTAGATAGTAATCTGCCTTCCTGTTTTCGCTACCAAAGTGGATAACCTCACATTTATCCGCATTAGACTTCATCTGCCATGCATCTGCCCACTCCCACAACCTGTCCAAGTCACACTGCATTCTCATAGCATCCTCCTCACAGTTCACACTGCCACCCAGCTTTGTGTCATCTGCAAAATTGCTAATGTTACTTTGAAACCCTTCATCCAAATCATTGATGTATATTGTAAATAGCTGTGGTCCCAGCACCGAGCCTTGCGGTACCCCACTAGTCACTGCCTGCCATTCTGAAAGGGACCCGTTAATCCCTACTCTTTGTTTCCTGTCTGCCAACCAATTTTCTATCCATGTCTGTACTCTACTCCCAATACCATTTGCCCTAATTTTGCCCACTGATCAACTATATGGGACCTTATCAAATGCTTTCTGACAGTCCAGGTACACTACACCCACTGACTCTCCCTTGTCCATTTTCCTAGTTACATCCTCAAAAAATTCCAGAAGATTAGTCAAGCATGATTTCCCCTTCGTAAATCCATGCTGACTCGGACCGATCCTGTTACTGCTATCCAAATGAGCGGCTATTTAATCTTTTATAATTGATTCCAGTATCTTCCCCACCACTGATGGTTAACTGGTCTATAATTCCCTGTTTTCACTCTCCCGCCTTTCTTAAAGTGGGATAACATTAGCTACCCTCCAATGCACAGGAACTGATCCTGAGTCTATAGAACGTTGGAAAATTATCACCAATGCATCCATGATTTCTAGAGCCAATTCCTTAAGTACCCTTGGATGCAGACCACCAGGCCCTGGGGATTTATCAGCCTTTAGTCCCATCAGTCTACCCAACACCATTTCCTGCCTAATGTGGGTTTCCTTCAGTTCCTCCCTCCCCCCAGATCCTCTGGCCACTACTATATCAGGAAGATTGTTTGTGTCCTCCTTAGTGAAGACAGATCCAAAGTACCTGTTCAACTCATCTGCCATTTCCTTGTTTCCCATAATAAATTCACTTTTTTCGGATTCTTCAAGGGTCCAACTTTGGTCTTAACTACTTTTTTCCTCTTCACATACCTAAAGAAGCTTTTACTATCCTCCTTTATATTCTTGGCTAGCTTACCTTCGTACCTCATCTTTTCTCCCCGTATTGTCTTTTTAGTTAGCTTCTGTTGCTCTTTAAACATTACCCAATCCTCTTGCTTCCTGCTCATCTTTGCTACTTTGTACTTCTCTTTTATTCAGCCTTCTCAAGGCTGATGTCCCTTGTCAACCACGGTCGCCCCTTACTCCCCTAGGAATCTTTCTAACTCCTAGGAATGAACTGATCCTGCACCTTCTGTATTATTCCTAGAAATACCTGCCATTGTTGTTCCACTGTCATCCCTGCTAGTGTATCTTTCCAGTCAACTTTGGCCAGCTCCTCCCTCATGGCCCCATAGTTCCCTTTATTCAACTTGTAACACTGACACCTCCGATCTACCCTTCTCTCTCTCCAATTGTAGATTAAACCTGACCATGTTATGGTCACTACCTCTTAATGGCTCATTAACCTCAAGTTCCTTTATCAAATCCGGTTAATTATCCAACTAAATAATTTACATACCATCAGCTCTAACTTCCACATTTATTATTAGTCAAAGAATGTTCTCTTGTTCATTATGAAACCATTGATATGAAAATATTCCTGTGTTCGGTTCAACCAGAAGAAACCCAGTCTCCTAGTCAAGTAAAATCTGGGTCCCGTTGACTGGGTGACATCTTTCAAAGCTCCTTGGTTATATCAAGGCAAGGTGTGTTACTGTCATCTCGAACCTTGGTGATGGCTAGCTCCTGTAATCAGACTGTGGTGAGAATGATGGGCAGCCACCTGTAGGCATTTTCAGAGGCCTGTCATTCAGACGGTGACAATGCACAGCTCAGTCATTTCATCAGAGTTGCACTCCTCTGTCAATCCAACCAAGGTTTAAATTAGTTTAGAGGTAGAGTGCGGAAACAGGGTCTTCGGCCCACCGAGTCCGCACCGACCAGCAATCCCCACACATTAACACTATCCTACACACACGAAGGACAATTTACATTTATACCAAGCCAGTAACCTACAAACCTGTATGTCTTTGGAGTGGAATCCAGAGATCCCCGAGAAAACCCACGTGGTCATGGGGAGAACTCTGTACAGACAGCACCCGTAGTAGGATCGAACCCGGGTCTCTGGCGCGGTAAGCGCTGTAAGGCAGCAACTCCACCGCTGCGCCACCAAGGTGTGATGGGTTGAATGGTCTCCTATGCTGTACATTTCCATGATTCTGTATCTTCCTCATACTGAAAATCTTCAAGGTGAAAGTGAGATCGAAACTAACAAAAAGGAGGTTCAGAGGTAATTTTTGCTTGGACTTGATGATATACGAGACCTGCAGGCTTCTGTGCATCCTCTCACTGGCCATAGGGTACTGACTTAGTCTGAGGAATTACGATGGAGCTTGCAGCAACAGTATTGTGTCCTTTAAAGTCTCTAGTCTATTCAATTCAGTCGGCAAGATTTCTTTGTCAAGATTATGGAAGAAATTGCCTCTGCTTGTTTTTAAGCCGTGTAATCTCTTTGCTTACATGGATCTCTGATACCTGTATCAATAACAAATTTCGAGATACATGCTGGAACAGCAAGGGCTGACACCATGAACACAGCAGGTGTTAACGAGAAGGAGATACGTCCAGAGCTCAGGGCCCAAGTAGCTGAAGGCATGGTATGGAAATAAAAACTGAAGACGAGGGAGAGGCTGGAACTGGGGAATAGTCCGCCTGCTTTGATGTCCTTTTGAATTTGTTAATCCTGAAGACTCTAACACTCCCTTTTTACCCACATACGCACAGGGCCAGGTAAATTAGATTCTCTCCCTCACAGGATTGATCTGAATTGCACAATTTTGTTATTGCATGGCGACTGCAAAGTTTTTAAAAACTATGTTAAGAGCAAAATCAGTCAAGATGAGTTTATTGTCATGTGCATAAGTACAATGAGGGACAGATACAGTGAGAATCTAACACTTCAAAGACGTTGGAGGATGAAGAAATGGAACAATGAGGTTTCTAGAGGAACTTCTTTGCTTCTCAATCCGTCCATCCATTTGTGGTGAACTGGCCTGCAACATGTTCATAAGTTCTCGGAACAGAATTAGGCCATTCGGCCCATCGTCCTGGAACTGGGGAAAACGATGGCTGGACTACAGCAATACTTTCTGAGACAAGGGCTGTGATGCATGCCACGAGGATCATTTCTATGGTACTGAAATGGATTTCCTAGTGCCCAGAAATAAGCTTTGCCTGGGGTTGCCTACATCCTGAAAGTGGATAAAATCACAGATATTAAAGTGAGAATGTATCTTTAAAAGGTGATCAGGTTTCCACCCGGTTTGGTACTCAGGCTCCTAGAATCCATTCAATGCTGTGAAATTGTGAAAGGTGCACCACTCCGAATGTTCTTGAGCATTGGTGGGAAACCAGTACGAACTTTGTCTCTAACATTCCTGAATACAGAACCTGCACACGGATGCTGGTAAAGCAGGAAAGACAGCTTGAAGCTGTATTTGTATAATGGACGGCGCTGCATCGGCAATTCTCTGCATTTTCTTGTGATCTTGGGCAGCACAGTTGGTGAATGATATGAAGATAGGTGGAGGGGCAGGTGGTGTAGAGGAAGTCAGGAGTTTGCAGGACTCGGACACGTTGGGAGAGTGGGCAAAGAAGTGGCAGACGGAATATAGCATAGCCAATTGTGCAGTCATGCAATTTGGTAGTAGGAATAAGTGCAGACTATTTTCTAAATGGCGAGTGGATTCAGAAATCGGAGGTGCAAAGGGACTTGAGTGCTGGTGTAAGATTCCCAAAAGGTTAATTTGCAGCTGAATCGGTAGAAAGGAAGGAAAATGCAATGTTACCATTCATTTCAAGAGAACTAGAATATAAAAGCTGGGATGCAATGCTGAGGGCACTGGTCACACTACATTTGGTACATTGTGGGCAGTTTTGGGTCCCATATCTGAGGATGCTGGTTTAAACCGAAGAAAGACACAAAAAGCTGGTTTAAACTGAAGAAAGACACAAAAAGCTGGAGTAACTCAGCAGGACAGACAACATCTCTGGAGTGAATGGGTGATGTTTTGGGTCGAGACCCTTCTTCAGACTGAGGAGGGATGTGCTGGTATTGGAGAGGGTCCAGAGGAGGTTTACAAGATTGATCCCAGGAATGATTGGGTTAATATATGAGGAGCAGGGTCTGGGTCTGGGCCTGTATTTGCTGGAGTTTAGGAAGAGGGTTATTCTCATCGAAGCCTACCAGATAGTGAAAGGCCTTGATAAAGTGGATGCAGAAAGGATGTTTCCAGTAATGAGATAGTCTAGAACCAGAGGGCACACCCTCAGAATAAAATGACCTAACTTTAGAATAGAGATGACGAGGATATTCTTTGGCCAGAGGGTGATGAATCTGTGGAATTCATTGCCATGGATGGATGTGGAGATCATGATATTGGGTATTTTTAAAACATCAATTGCTAGGTTCTTGATTCATAAGGGCGTCAAAAGTACGGGAGAAGGGCCAGGAAAATTAGGTTAAGTGGGAAAGATAGATGAACCATGATTGAATGGCAGAGTTGACTCCATGACCCGATTGATGTAATTCTGCTCCTGTGACTTTGCTTTCTATGGTAAGTGTCCTTGGGGAAGTGCTGAATTTCCCAAGCCTTCAGAAGAAGTTGTGGCGCCGGTGTGCTGTATCGGTCAATGTGGTTGGATTGACCACCCGATTGGTAATTACACAAAACCTGAAGCTCTCAGCCATCTCCATTTCAGCACCTTTGATACAAACTGGGGTACGTTCTCCTCTCCACCTCCTGGTTGATGAACAGCTCCTTCAATTTGCTTTACCTGATGGAGAGATTGCTTATGCTTGTCCTCAGCCCCACTACCTGGCCCCCAAACTCTCCATTCATATACACTCCAGTTTAGCGCAGAGGATTCCAAAGATTAGCAGTCTGAGAGGAAATTCCTCCACTCACTTTGTCTTATGATGAGAATTTAAAGCACTATCACAACATCTAACTTGCAGTTAAAGCACTATCACAACATCTAACTTGCAGTTAAAGCACTATCACAACATCTAACTTGCCAAGGGTTACACAAAAAGCTGGAGAAACTCAGCGGGTGCAGCAGCATCTAAGAAGCGAAGGAGATAGGCGACGTTTCGGGTCGAGACCCTTCTTCAAGTCAGGGCTAACTTGCCAAGCTCCCTCAGAGCTGTACATTTAAATAAAACCAAGGGGTGGCACAGCAGCGCAGCGATAGAGCTGCTGCCTTACAGCGCCAGAGACCGGGGTTCAATCCTGACTACGGGTGTTGTCTATACAGAATTTGTATGTTCTCCTCGAGACCTATGTAGGCTTTGTCCGGGTGCTCTGGTTTCCTTCCACTCCAACGATGTACAGGTTTGTAGGCTAATTGGCTTGGTAAAATTGTAAATTGTCCCTAGTGTGTGTGGGATAGTGCTAGTGTGTGGGGATTGCTGGTCTCGGTGGGTCGAAGGGCCTGTTTCTGCACTGTATCTCTAAACTAAACTAAATCTTCTAAAACCCAAAGACTCATTTTTGCTCAGTTTTTGCCTTTCTCACAAGACAAATCCTCACTTAAGGAATCTATTGGGTAATCTTTTACTGCACCCCCACCCACCCACCCACCAAATCAAATATTCTCTGATCAATAAGGA
Source organism: Raja brachyura (assembly GCA_963514005.1). The sequence continues at coordinate 21,137,546 of OY740786.1, read as the reverse complement.
GACCAAAACTGTAAGCAGTACTCCAGGTGCGGTCTCACTCTACAGTTGAAGCAAGACCTCCTTGCCTTCGTACTGTAACTGTCTTGCAATAAAAGACAACATTCCACTTGCCTGATTACTTGCTTTCGTGTTATGCTACCTTTGTACTCATAGTATGAGTTTACTCCTTTTTCTTAGCTGTGACAACAGACTCGAGCTATTTAAATGACATCCAACTCTTTCATTCTTCCTCCCAAAGTGGAAAACCATCTGGCATATTTATGCCCGCCTATTTAACGTGCAGAAGTTTGGCATTCTTTGCTGTTCAAGTCAGGGCTACCTCAGGATGATTTTAAGTTGTTGCTTGTTGCTTTTTCCCCCATATTCCCTCCCACTCTTTCTATAATTATCCTCTACCATTTAAGTACTGCAATGAATTTCGGACCAGTCATTCCCAACTGGAAAAGGATTAATCAAATCAAAACCTCTAAGCCTCTTCCCACCATCTCCTTTTCACCCAGAGAGTTGTGAATCTGTGGAATTCTCTGCCTCAGAAGGCAGTGGAGGCCAATTCTCTGGATGCTTTCAAGAGAGTTAGATAGAGCTCTTAAAGATGGCGAAGTCAAAGGATATGGGGAGAAGGCAGGAAACGGATACTGATTGTGGATGATCAGCCACAATCCCATGATCACATTGAATGGCGGTGCTGGCTCGAAGGGCCGAACGGCCTACTCCTGCACCTATTGTCATACCTCAACCTTTTTAAAAAAAATTATGCATTAATATGGCTGGGATTTTTTTTTTTCATGGCTTACACTCATTGGTACCTTGATGCAGGCGTGAAATTCTCAGTAACTGGTCCGATTTGCACCCAATAAATAAGACTACAGTGCAAGGCTCAGTATATGCATCTGAATCACATTCACTGGCTGCCCTTTCCTGCATGTAGTGGTTTGGATTACTTAATCAGTATGAAGTTGACTTTTGAGTGGTTATGGGGTTGAATGTTTAAACTTGTAATTACAGTTTAGCAAAAATCCAATTACGGAATCATATTTGTCCGAAAAGTGTAAATTGAGTCATAAGGCTGTACTATCAGTGTTTATATTCTGCAAAGATGTTATCCTCATGCCATGTTTTGGAGAGTGCTCGTGTCTGGGGAGGAAACATTCTCCAAGCAGTGGGGAAATGCAAACATTGTGTACGATGTCAAACTTCAGTGTTCCCAGTGTTCTCTTTGTAAATAATTCATGTTATTTTCTGGAAATTCACTGATTGGTAAGACATTGGTAAGACAGTCTAGTCGATTTAGCAGATGTCATGCTCTTGTGAGTGGTGTGGCCCAGCAGTGGTGTTACATTAAGTGATAAAAGCCAAATAGCGTTTTTTTAGTTTTGTTTAGAGGTTAGTTTGAAGATACGACGCAGAAATAAGTCCTTTGACCCACCAAGTCCGCGCCAACCAGTGATCCCTGTGCACTATTCTACACACTAGGGACAATTTACAATTTTTAAAAAAACCAAAGCCAATTAACCTACAAACCTGTACGTCTGCAAATCTCTGTTGCAGCAGATCAAAGTCAGCACAAATTAGATTCTCACACACATATATAAAACATCACGGAGCTACCAGGTTTCTGCAGCAGGAGTAATAAAATATTCAGAGCTTCATAACCATTTACGAAAGTCTATTTGGTAAGGTGAGGTAAGCTCAGCTCAGCAGACTGGGTATGATCGTATGAAACTGAACTAACGGGGAAGTGACTACCATCACTTGAGCGGGAAGCCAGCACCAATCCATCAGACACTGAGAAGAATAAACTAGCACTTGGCTATGAAAACAATTACACTTGAGCAGCTTGCTAATACTGGATAAGCAGGGTTAGAAGCTTTTAGAGTTGGGAGTTGCTGCGTTAATGAATGAATGAGAATAAAACCAACAACAAAGACAGAAAAAACAGCACTGAAGTATCAAAGGTATTTATTTTTTTTAAACCTTACTGGAAACGGTGTTTGGACATGTTAGCATCTCAAAGCACCAAAGCTATCAGAAGTAAAAAAGTTTCTACAGCACCTTTTGAAACCTCAGAACATCCCAGAGCAACTCATTGCTAGTGAAGTTATTTATGAAACGTGACTAATATAACACAGGAAACAGAGCATACAATGTTCCACAATAAGATCCCACATAAAGGAATGAGATTACAAGCAGTATTATCTGCTTTTTGAGTTAATATCTGAGGGGTAGATAGTCTCCTGTACTTCATTACTCTTCAGAGTGGGTTGAAGGGATCTTTCCGAGGGACAACACGCCCAAACAAAGCAAACCATAACGGACGAAGATCAAGATAGAACAGATTTCCACTGGTATGTTGTACATTTAATCCATGCAGGAAAAAACCTGTACTTAATGAGCACTCAGGCAACCCAGAGCTAATGAATTACAATCACTGTTGATACCTTGGCAGCTTTCCAGAAACAATTGCTCCAAAATGAGTGTTGCTCAGGGTTTACAAATGTTTTTGTTTTAAAACACTCCTTTATGCCAATTGAGCGGCGACGGTAAGGGACCGCTGGAAGGCAGTGGTCTAGGTTACGAGTCACACTTAGGGCAAAAGCAGCCTTTGTAACTGCAGGACGTCAAAAGTCATAAGCGTATTTATTGAGACAGCGGCACGGAGTCTGCATGGGAGAAACTGTGAAGACTTCAAAATCATGGCCCCTAAGAGACACCCCATCCTGAGCTGCGGGGTCCATCGTGATCTGATTGTTGTCAGCCTGTGCTGGGATTCCTCCAACCCCAACTGAACTGGCACGAGGTTTCAGCTCTGTACCGAAGATGCCGAGGTTGTCATCGGCGATACTGTCTGCTGCTGTCCAGAAGCCATCAATGCCTCGAGCTGTGAGAAGGAGGAATCTGCCGTAAGCACAGATGCATATCGGCGTGCTCCATAGACGAGACCAGCCTACCAACATGGACCTACTGCAAGTCCTGTAATTTGCTCCGCAGTAACCATATTATCTGCAAACATCAACGCTGTCTATCAGAGGGCTCCATTGTAAGTCTATGATACCAGAGTATTTGGCAGCATGCTATCACTGCAGTATACCTGTCCCAAAGGTCTCTCCCAATGTGGTATACCCGTCTCCAACAGCCGATCCCAATGTGCTAATGTCACTCCCAATAATCACTTCCAGTGTGACACACCCCTCTCCTGACAGTCGCACCCAGTCTAGAACATTCTCTCCCGACAAAGGTCCCGCTATGCTACATCCCTTTCCTGATAGTCGCTCCCAGTGTGACACACCCCTCTCCTGACAGTGACTCCCAGTTTAGTTCACTCTCTCCCGACAATGGTCCCAGTGTGCTACACCCCTCTCCCAATAGTTGTTCCCAGTTTGACACACCTCTCCCCTGATTGTCACTCCAAGTGTGACACACTCCTCTCCCAGCTGTGCTCCCAGTCTAGTACACTTCCCACCCAACAGAGCTTCCAGTAACTGCACCCCTCTCCCGATAATCATTCCCAGTGTGTACACAGCTTGCCAGACTGCTACTCATAGTGCGTCATCCACCTCTCCTGCGTGTCACCACCAGTGAGGCACCCTTGTCTGATGATGCTCATACTGTGTATCCCCTGATTAATTCCCAATGTGCCCCTGGTATTACTGAAAAATCACCAACTAACACTCAGTGATGCCTTTGCACAGTAAATTTTAATTAAAATGCATTTTAATTATTTCAATGGTGATGTGTTACCTTTTTTTAAACAATGAAATCAAAATTCCTCCATTCCCTATTTTTAATACTTGCCATTTGATTTGCCGCCCTCAACTTGTCAGGGAAATGTCCAGCTATTCCATGATAAAGCAGTGTGCAGATGTTGGACATTAAAACATATTTTAAATGTATTAGAATACTCTAAAATGTCTCAAATATGCCAAATGTGGCAGATAAATAAATAAAATGCCTGAGCGGATAGTGTAGCGGGGGGGGCAGAGTGGAGAGAAGGAATGTAGGGAGGAGAGGGAATGTGGAGAGGAAAATCGAGGGTAGGTAGAGAGGGTGGGTCGGAGTGTAAGGAGATAAGTGGAGAATGGAGAAAGAGTGTGAGGGTAGCGAGGGATGTATGGAGAGAGGTGGGCGGTGTATAGCAAAGGAAAAATTTGAATTTCAATTATATATCCACTGGAGAGGCAGAAATGTCTAATTTGGGGAACAAGTTAAAACGTTTTGAATACAAAGGTGAACATGAGTCAAATAGGAATAGTTAATGCTGACTGGACTCTTTGCCGTGCAGGAACAGTTTGTTGAGTGTGGTATCGTCAATGCTAATGGGATCTATACACACTACAAGTGCAAGCAATTCCACCCAATTATTGAGAGCCTGGATGCCAGAGAGAAAACGTAGAGAGACAAGGATTGGGGTCTGTTTCATATTGGGATTGAGTATTCACATCTAGGTTATCACATTACCCACTTCTCCTCCGAGATCAAGCCAATATCCAAGACCATGATCCAACCCTAGCTCGAAGGAACTACAAGCAGAGGAAATGTGAATTGAATCCTCGGTAGTGATCAGTTTAAAATCCTTTGTATTGTTAAAAAGGGATATGAATGGTACGAGGAAAAATAAGCCAGAAAATGGATTCTAGATTCTAAAACAGCATGGATTCTAAAACAGCATGGATTCTATGCCGATACTGCTTTTGTAGTGTTGCCTGAGTAATAAACATTGACCTAGGAACCTGGAGTCACTCCATGATGCAAGTGATCCAAAGTCAATTGTATTTAGCTGAGGATGCAGATTTTCTCAGTGTAACCTTGCCTCTGAAACATAGCCTTCCCGTGAGTGCAGCACTCCCTCAGCACTGTACTGAAGCAAATTTGTGCGTATGAACTGTACTTTCTTACTATCAGGGGAGAGAGCTGCATACCAAGTTATAGCTGATGGTGCATGTGATCATAAGGTTGATGATATTTGTTCCTCTCTCTATTTGGGTGATTACTGTAGTGTTCCCAAGATAACAACTCAAACGCAAAAATGATCTAACATGACGCTTATGAAAAGTAATACCATGAATAAATGGATGAAGATGCATACCTTCAGTTCTAGGTTTCTTAACTCCATTGCGGTCAGATTCTTCGTAGCTTCTCTTGCGGTTAGTTCCTGTGTACCCGTTTAGTCCGTCTGTGATCAGGTTATCCCGGTACAGACCGCTGGCGATGCCATTGGTGTAGAAACCATTCAGCTGATGGTTCTGCACACTGCACAGGAACTGGGAGCATTCACCGAACCCCTGAGCCAGGGCGAGCTGAGCTGCTGTCAACCCATTGGCATTCCTTAAACTGCACAAAGCAACATGGAAACAATTACACTCCACCCTGGCGCAGTGTTTCAAACACAGGAGCGATCTGGACATATGGGAAAGATTAGTCGGGCAATTTGTTGAAGGCGATATGAAAAATTGCATGACAAATAAATACGTTAAAGTAATCTACCAATAACAGCATTAGAGCATTTGTACTTGGTTCTGAAATTAGCTTTGCTTAATTGGAAAGTATAGTTAAGCATGGGTATCTGAAGCAGATTTCAAAAGTAGCCAATCACTAGCGAATTCAACCTCTTTTTAGAAATGCAGTTTCAAACAAAACTTTTTTATTCACTCGGATGAGAAATATCTGGCATTTATCATTTTTAATCATCAATCTGGACTATTTATTAAATGTTAACATCATTAACGTTTACAAAATGGAAGCACAAACCAGTGGCACTTTCCTTAGCTCTAATGTTCAAACTGGAAATACTTCAATGAATACATATAAAAATGATTCAACATTTAATACCTCAAATAATTCTCCATCATCTTTTTTGCCCCTTGCTTACAATCATGTGCTCTCTGCAGCTATCTTATTCTATCTGATTCACTAGTTCTGGGGTTGTATCAATTAGAATACATTAATGGTTTCTAAAACTGGAAACATGGTGGCAGAGAGGTCGAGCATGTAATGCTTAGGCTGATGCTCGTCCTGGCTCCCTTAACTGATCTGAACTTTGCAAGCTAATCTTCGTTGTTCTTTCAGTGACACGACTCTATTGTAACTGTATTTGCAGGGTGACAAGAGAAACATCAGGTTGTGGCCCTGTGTTTGCTGCACTATTCATTGTTTATGGCTGATCCTGTGCTCCATGCCATGCTCCTGCCAATTTGCCTATTCACTTTACACCCAAGACCTTTACATTTCTAGCACTGAATAGACCATGCAGAAGTTCACGCATTGTCTAGATAACCTTGTTTACTGCTTATCCCCATGTTGTCCAATTTCTACCCTATCAGAAATATCTTCTTTTATAACACTTATTTTCTTTCCTTCTAGTTCCGATGTAGGGTCTTTGACCTGAAATATCAACCCCTTCCCTTGCCATAGATTTCAATATTTTCTATTTCATTTAAGATTTCTGGTATCTGTAGGTTTTTTTTAATATTCATGTCATTGTAGGGATGGGATAAATCTCAGGTATTGAAATCCTTTCACTGGTATGTTATCTAGGTTTAAAATAAACAAGAGCTATTTAGAATGTATCTCTTTAACCAGTTCCACCAGTCCCTTCCAATCCTCAATTATTTATCCTGCAAAAGCTCATTACAATAGGCCCCCACCCTACTGTGGAGATACTGTTCTCCATCTACCCCTCCAGACCACTTTCAAACACACTCAACAGAAAAGCCAATGAGTTCTTTATCTCTTTATCTCTCTCGTGCTATTTCCCTTACAGTGCCCGTCATAATGTTTGGGACAAAGACCCATCATTTATTTATTTGCCTCTGTACTCCACAATTTGAGATGTACACATCTCATGTACCACAAGTAATAGGAAAAAAATCACATGTGGCTAAAAGTGCACATTTTCAGATTTTAATTAAGAGCATTTTTATACATTTTGGTTTCACCATATAGTAATTACAGCAGTGTTTATACATAGTCCCCCCCATTTCAGGGCACCATAATGGTTGGGACACAGCAATGTCATGTAAATGAAAGTAGTCATGTTCAGTATTTTGTTGCAAAACCATTGCCTGCAATGACTGCTTGAAGTCTGCGATTCATGGACATTACCAGTTGCTGGGTGTCTTCTCTGGTGATGTTCTGCCAGGCCTGTATTGCAGCCATCTTTAGCTTATGCTTGTTTTGGGGGCTAGTCCTCTTAAGCATATAAAAGGCATGCTCAATTGGGTTCAGATCGGGTGATTGACTTGGCCACTCTTACCAGTTTTTAGCTTTGAAAAAATCCTTTGATGCTTTAGCAGTATGTTTGGGATCATTGTCTTGCTGTAGAATGAGCCGCCAGCCAATGAGGTTTGAGGCATTTGTTTGAACTTGAGCAGATAGGATGTGTCTATACACTTCAGAATTCATTATGCTACTACCATCAGCAGTTGTATCATCATTGAAGAAAAGTGAACCTTCAGCAGCCATACTTGCCCAGGCCATAACCCCCCCACTACCGTGTGTCACAGATGAGGTGGTATGCTTTGGATCCTGGGCAGTTCCTTCTCTCCTCCATACTTTGCTCTTGCCATCATTCTTATATGTTAATCTTCGTCTCATCTGCCCACAAGACCTTTTTCCAGAACTGTGGTTGCTCTTTTAAAAGGACTGGACAAGCTAGATGCAGGAAAAATGTTCCCGATGTTGGGCTAGTCCAGATCCTGGAGGCCATTTAAGACTGAGGTGAGAAAAAACTTTTTCACCCAGAGAGTTGTGAATTTGTGGAATTCCCTGCCAGAAAGGGCAGGGGAGGCCAAATCACTAGATGGATTTAAGTGAGAGTTAGATAGAGCTCTAGGGGCTAGTGGAATCAAGGGATGTGGGGAGAAGGCAGGCACGGGTTATTGATTGGGGACGATCAGCCATGATCACAATGAATGGCGGTGCTGGCTCGAAGGGCCGAATGGCCTCCTCCTGAACCTATTTTCTATGTTTCTGTTTAAGTACTTTTTGGCAAACTGTAATCCAGCCATCTTTTTTTTGCGGCTAACCAGTGGTTTGCATCTGGCAGTGTGGCCTCTGTATTTCTGTTCATGAAGTTTTCTGCGGTCAGTGGTCATTGACAAATTCACACCTGACTCCTGAAGTGTGTTTCTGATCTGTCAGACAGGTGTTTGGGTATTTTTCTTTATTATAAATATAATTCTTCTATCATCAGCTGTGGAGCTCTTCCTTGGCCTGCCAGTCCCTTTGTGATTAGTAAGCTCACCAGTGCTTTCTTCTTAATGATGTTCCAAACAGTTGATTTTGATAAGCCTAAGGTTTGGCTGATGTCTCTAGTTTTATTCTTGTTTCTCAGTGTCATAATAGCTTCTTTGACTTTAATTGGCACAACTTTGGTCTTCATGTTGATAAACAGCAATAAAAGTTTCCAAAGGTGATGGAAAGACCGGAGGAAAGAATAGGTGCTGAGAGTTCTCTTATACCTGCATCAAGGAGGCAATTAAACTCACAGGCACAATTACAAATGCCTGTGAAGCCTTGTGTCCCAAACATTATGGTACCCTGAAATGGGGGGGGGGGGGACTATGACCACCAGGGGCGCTGCATGATTGGCAGCCCCACCAACAGTCTGTTTGTTTTTTCGCCATTTAAAACAAATTTTAGTGTGCTAAACGTCTGTGTAAATGTTCTCTGGTTTTATGTTTGGGGGAGGGGGAAACTTTTTTTCCAGTTTCTTACCTTATCAGAGACGCGATTAATTTTTGGATCACATTCTCAGGTCGCTCTGCGGCCTACCATCGATGGAGCTGGAGGTCTCGTCGGACTGACCTTGGGCCCCACCGCGGAGGCGTGGACTTAACATCGGAGTCAATCCCTTGCCTGGGATCGCTCCAACCGCGGCCTGTGGACTTTACATCGGGAGCTCGCAGTCTCAGGAGAGGCCATGGATGTCGGGAGCTCCAATGTCGCCGAAGGTTCGACCAGCCCGAGGTGGGGTTCGATCGTCCAGTGCGGGGGAGCTTATATCCCCCCGATGCAGGAGCTGATCGCCTCGACGTGGAGGGCCCGCCGCTGGCTACGGGAGTCAAGAACATCCCGTCAACAGAGGGCTCGCGGCCCCCGAGCGTGGGAGAGCAAAGGGAAGAGATGTAACTTTTTTTTCGCCTTCCATCACAGTGAGGAATGTGGAGGCTCACTGTGATGGATGTTTATGTTAAAATGTGTTTTGTGTGTTCCATTGCTATTTATCTGTATGACTAACATGGCAAATTAAATTCCTCGTATGTTGCAAAACATACTTGGCTAATAAAATATTATTGTTTTTGTGATGTATAAACACAGCTGTAATTTCAACATGGTGAAATACCCTTTAATAAAATCTGACAATGTGCACTTCAACCACATGTGATTTTTTAATTACAAATCTCAAATTGTGGAGATCAGAGGCAAATAAGTAAATGACGGGTCTTTGTGCCAAACATTATGGAAGGCAGAGTATATTGGAAATATCGAAATCCTCTTCATCTCGGAAGGATCTAGTTTTTTTCAGGCTAGCTGCAGGCTAATGTTGCATCCCCCCCCCCCCCCCCCGATGTTTCATTACTGCGGCCTAATACTTTACAATTATAAGGTCTGACTCTTTACACATCGTCGCTCCTTGCCTTGCCATTTGCTATATGAATCTTCTTTCAGATTCAGACCCAGAAAGCTCTCATATTGGTACATTTAGATAACACCCCCCCTCACTTTCTCATCACAACTTCTACTTCTTTGCTACCTCAAAACACTCCTTGAAACCACAAAGACCAATCTTTTGATCAATAATATTTTCATACCAAATTCTGTTTGACTCCATATAAAGTGCACTGGAATGAATTGGTTTATGAACGTGAACCATACTTCCCGGTTATTGAGTCCTTGGGCATGATTTTCCAAACTTTTCTTGTCCCACAGACTTAGAAATCAAATAACACCTATTTGAGATGATAGTATTAAAAGCCAGATTTTCATTAGAGTGGATAAAACTGTTATGCCAGGGTTTCAGGAAGCGTTTAATAAAATAAAATGAGCATTTTATTTATAAGAATGTTTCATAAAAGTGCAATTTGTGAAAAGGTTAAATCTGCAATAATAATGTCACACCGAACAAGCTACAAAGTCTGCAACTGTTGCCAACTACCACCGAGCTTCCTGTTTCAGATTCAACCTAACACTTTAGAGAGAAAACAATAAACCGAAAACATATGCTAAATGCAAACACAAAATATTCTTTGAAAATTTTATTTTCTTAAAATGGGTCATTTTTCAATTTCTAGCTAGATTATGCTTATTCGGTCTTTGAACATTCCCGAGAGGAGGTGGAAATCAATGAAATGTTTTAATTATAAGCAAAATAACAAACTGCTGGAGACTCAGCAGGTCAGGCAGTCGATGTTTCAAGTCGGGACACTTCTTCAGACTGATCAGTCTGAGGGGTGTCCCCACCAGATATATTGCCTGTCCATGACCCTCCACAGATGCGACCTGATATGTTGAGTTCCTCCAGCATTTTATTTTTGCTCATTCCAGCGTCTGCTGTCTCGTCTCCAACGTTAATCAACTATAATTAACGTTTCCTTAACTACGAAGAGCACCTTGTGATCAAGTAATGAAAGGACAGATAGAGATTATCAACTGTTTATTTAACCGCAGTTTCAGTCTCAATGAAACCTTTTGCAAACTTTTACCCAAGTGTTCAAAACTTCAGTGATACAATATTTGACACAACTAGATTGATTAGAAATACTGACAATGCAATTTAATGCTAGATGCCGGCACAAGAAAAGCAACCGTCAAGCAGCAGCAATATTGTGGATCCTATGCATGTGTACCATGTAAGAAGATAATTCAGATCCAATAATCAAGCATCAGACAATTTAACAGGATCCAAATGTCGAGTAAAATAAGACAAAATACATGTATTTGTGCTGCATGGTCAAAAGCAAGTAGACCTGACACATGTGTATGTACATGAGTAACATCAATATCTAAAGCCCAAGCTAAACTATTTTTTTCTTCATCCTCTTCTACACAAATCAGGTGATATTGCTTCAAACATCGTAATTTGGGAATAATGAGTATTATTTATATAATACAAGAAAAAGTTATTAAACTTCCCAAAGGAAATAAAGTTCTAAGGTAATTATCTGTAATTGGGTAAAGCCTATTAGATATGTGCAAAGTTCACACATCATTTGTAATATACAAATAACCAAAGCTTCAGGCAAGGACTTCTTCTGTCAATTAGGTAAAGCCCAACTTTAAAGTAATAATGTCCAACTCTAGCCATGAAACATCTGCATCTGAAGGCAGATGGAAGAGCAGTATTTGGAGTCGATCTGAGAAAATCTAAAGGCAGGTGAGCAGGTGCCATCGGGTAACCCAAATGGTAATCCAGTGGTTGCTGAGTTCCTTATACAATTACGCCACACAAATGCTGTCAAATATAACACACAAGCTCAGACGTGCAGTAAGTGACACTATGTGAACAATTACATCTTCTAGATGAGCTGGGACGCATCTGCAGTGATGTGACCTGGGGTCATCGGGTGTTTTGGGTCTCACAATATCAGACACCCTCGCCCAGGCGACCTAGCCGGGGTTGATCAGGCCCCGACTTGCGTCCCAGCAGCAACCGCCCACGGATCAGCCATCTTAATAACTACTCTGCAGGGGTTGGGAGACTCTAGTGGATGGAGGGACTGGGCTCTGTGGGGTGACTCCCGGCCGGACTCCTCCTGCGTCTCACCAGTTTCAAGGCCTGTGCACTGCACCTCTTTCTCCTTCTCCGAGCATTTCATTCTCGCCTGATGGATGTTTAGGCCACGAAGGTTCATTAGGCCTTTCCGTAGCTTTGTTGGGTGTCTTTCTCATGAAAGACACAGACTGGGGTGCTAACCCAGCCGTTCCCGGGTGCCGTCAACTGTCTCTCCAGTAGTCTCCAGTAAAATAATATCATTGGAAAATTGAAAATCCTTGGTTTCCTGAAAGCATTTCCCATGAAACCAATAAAATAAGAAACGGTAAAGGTTGGAGTATCACGCTAAGATCTGAGCAGCAAAGATAATGCAAACCCGAGATGGAGTGAACTTGCTGAAGTTGAGTGAACTTGCTGAAGTTGATGGAAGCAATGGTATCAACAAGATCTCTGAAACATCACCAGGCAGAGAATCTGCAAAGCAGTATTCTTAAGTTGCAGTAGGATGCAGGAGACAACTCTTTGAATTATGATCCGCGAGGCCTCTGTGCCAATAGCCAAGATTTCAGGACACTATAGACCAAGTCTGGCCATTCACAAGAAACACACGGTTTCAACATCCATAAAAATAAACTTCTGACAGCAGCATAGCTGGAAACAGTGTGATGTAGGGCTGAGTAAACCCGTCCATTCCCTGGGGTCTATTCCTGGGGCATTGCACAAGAGATTTTTTTTTAATCTCTAAAGAGATGTTAATTGGTTGTTTTGAAACCCACTCAGGCCAATGAGCAATGATTGGGCGCTCTGATTCTGATAGAAATTGCCCATCTTCAATGACTCTAAAAGCAGCATGGTTGCACCCGACTGTATGTGGTCAACTTCAGTAAACCATGGAGACAACAGTAACTGCCACGATCAGTCACTGTCACTGGAAACGTGCACTCAGTGTTATATAGCTTGAATTTGGATTATCTTGATGAATATGTGAAGCAGTGACAAAATGTCAGTGTGCAGTAAGGAGCATGAAGAACTAGTGGCAAACAGGAGCAGGCAGGTGACGCAGTGTACTAAAACAACTGAGTTCAGCATGGTGAAAAAGGCATGACTCCTGCAACCTGATCCTGCGTCTGCAATGTTGGATGACTGATGGACCAAAACTACTTTGTAGCAGCTTACCAGAAGGAAGTTCAGCCGGGGGTCAAATCTAAAATGGAAGCAGAAATGTGGGGAACTTGAGCCTCATTGGAAAGGCTGTAAAGATAAGTTGATCCAATGCCAACTTCTTTGCAGATGAAGAGTGCGGTAGAAAATAAATTGTATTGGAAAATGCTTTGTTATAGATAGACATATGATGGTAAATGCATTACCAGGAACACTCCCAACAAACATTGCAATTAAAAATGTTCCTGTACCGATGTGGCCATTCTCAGACAGAGTGTAAAACGTTTTCTACTCAACTTACCCACATTGCATTGATTTCCACCAATTCCCTTCAACTCTCTAACCTTACATTTTGCTGAATAGCTTCAAACAGCGGAGAAATGCTGAAGCATGCACTCGCTACCTTGGATTACCATTTAATTTGCAAAGGCAATGCTTAAAAGTTGTGTGAATAGATACGGTTCCAGTTAGTAATACAAATATTATGAATAGCAGTGGGAAGAGGTTAATGAAAAAGGGTGTAATGTTATAAGAGCGTGTACACTTAAGTGGGAATAATTTTAACTTGATTAAATAAAAGATTCATATCTCCAAAAAATATAATATACCATTTTCAAAAGCAACCCAATGAAAGAAATTGAAACTATTCGATAAGGACTGCAGCTTGAGGAGAAATACTTGAACGATACACCAAAGTACATATTTTAATAAAGTTTGTGCATTGCTCACAGCCATGCAGCATGAAAACATGGCATTTGGCCTGGGTCCGCTTCAAGTTGCCTTGGTCAACTGCAGATGCTCCATCAGTGGCTCTCCACTCTGCTCTGGACCATCTGGATAACAGTAACATATGTCAGGCTGCTGTTCGTCAACTGCAGCATGCAACACCATCATCCACTTCAAACTCATCAACAAGCTCCAAGATCTGGTCCTTTGTACCTCCATTTATCACTGGATCCTTGACTTCCGCATCGGCAGACCTCAATCAGTGCCTATAGGCAACAACATCTGCTTCTCACTGACCATCAGCACAGGTGCGCCTCAAGACTACCCACTTAGTCCCACGTCCACTTTCCTTACACTCATGACTGTGTGGTTAAGCACAGCTCCAATTCCATCAATGAATTAGCCAACAGCACCACTGTGGTTGAGTCTGTGTACAGGAGATAGACACCTGGTTGAGTTGTGCCACAACAATAATCTCTAACCCTAACTCTTAACAAGACCATGGAACTAATGAGAATTTCCGCCTATCCATTTTAGATGCTGTCCAACCGGCTGAATTACTTCAATCTTTGTGTTTTGGCCAAGATCTAAATATTGATTTCACACAGGGGAGTCAGGAGACCAAGTGCCATTTTTCATTGGTGGGTCAGCTCTGGAGAGAGTCAGCAGCGTCAAATTCCTGGCCTTTAACATCCCAGATGATCCGTCCTGGGCCCAGCACATAGATGTGATCACGAAGGCGGCACGCCAACTCCTCTGCTTTCTTAGAAGTTTAGAAAGATTCAACATGTCTCAGAATACTCTAACAAACAGCAATTCCAAATCAAAGGCTGCTCAGAGTGGTGGATTCAACCCAGTCCATCATGAGCACAGTTCTTCACACCATCAAAAGCATCTACTTGAGGTACTCCCTTAAGAAGAAAGTATCTATCATTAAGGGGCCCATGTCCTATTTCTATTGCTACCTTCGGGCAGTAGGTGCAGGAACCCAAGGTCGTACACCACCAGGTTCAGGTACAGCTATTTTCTTACAACTATCGGGTTCTTGAATCAATCTGCACAACCCTTATATTGTTTCGACAATGGAATAGTATGGACCCCTCTTGCACTACCATGGACTTGTTTTTTTTTAATTTTTTTTTTTAATTGTCTTGCAGAATTGTGCATTTTTGTATATGTGCCTGTGATGTCGTTGCAAGCAAGATTCTCATATGTACGATAATAACTCGACTTGACTCGATCATGTCCACCATGACCAATGGCTTCCACCCACTCACATTAATCCCAAGTTTCAGCACGTGGCCTTCCATACCAAGGCAATTCAGGTGTATTAACACTTCTTCGATGTCAATCTTGCATCAGTGTCTGACTCTAATTTCTGGAATTCCTCATATTAATTCAACAATCTTAAAAAAAAAACAACCCCCCTCATTATTCATTTGGCACACCCAACATAAATCTATTGAGGAATATGCACCAAGAACAAAAGTGTTGAACAGCACCTCGATATAGATAAGACTTATGTCAATTTTTAAATCTCGATCAAGATTGATAGTTTAAACGATGCAGGTTCTGAAAATAATACAAGAATACAATCTCCGCTGCTGTGATGATGGGAAAGTCCACCTTTATAAAATATATTCATTTAAATATCAAAATGTTAGCAATAGAATGGCCACATTCCCGTACAGGATTTTCTCGACGACACCTTTTGCCTCCAACTCCATTTTGATGATCTTGAAACAGAATTAATGCTCTTTCTTGTCCTCCATCATGATCACCAGCTCTGTTGAATCCCATATTTTAATAAAACCTGGCATCCTCAAAGTACCCTTGTGCTACTCTGCTTTACAATACCTGACATCATTTCTTTTTCATGCCTAATAGCTAAAAAGCTAATTTTTCTGGATTCTTAAAATATTCCTTGCCTTGTTTTTCTCCCACTAATTTTCAGGGTGAAGCGTATGGTCAGTTATCTTGAGGTGGTGCACTTTGAACAGCTGCGATCCTTCTGGTGAAATTGCAGCATTTTGCACAAAAGCAATTCCAGAATTTAGATCCAGGCAATGTAAGGCAATTTCCTACTCACGATGGTGTGGAATTTGGACGGAATTCTTGGAGGTGGTGGAGTCCTCAAGCACCGATAACATCTGCGCAGTGGCAGAGTTCTCAGGTTTGAATAGTCCTGTCAGAAAAGCCTGGTTGAGTAACTGCTGGAAATCTTGCAAATGGCAGGCACTGCAGCAATTGTACGCCAGTGGTGTGGGAAATGAATGTTTAGGATGGTTGATGGACTTCCAATCAAGCAGACTGCTTTGACTTAGATGGTATTGAACCCGAGTTGTCGGGGTTTCACTCGTCCAGGTAATTGGAGAATATTACATCCTGCTTCTGATTTGAGTCTTATATTGTTATGTCAGGAGAATGAATATAGAATATCCAGCCTCTGAATTAATGCAGCCATAGCATTTATCTGGGTAGACCAGTTAAGTTCTTATAAATGACCCATTGGATTTTGATGGGCGAGTCACATTTTCAATGTGACTCAGTGATGAAAATGTCATTCAACATTAAGGTTAGGGCAATAGATTTTCTTTTCGTGGAAATGTCCAATGCCTGACAATTTTGTGGCATAGGTGCTACTGGTTACTTACTAGTCCCCATTTGAACAATGTTTCCGTCTTGCTGCATGCAGATATGAGCTACTTTAGTTGCTGAAGTCGCAAATGGCTTTGAGTAATCATTGATGAAATAGAGAAAGTCCATTAGGCCCAGGACATTGTCCTGATAAAATCCTTCAGTGTTCTAGGGCTGGGACAACTGACCACCATCTTCCTGTCTGAAGTAATGAAATTCAGAGTTAAGCTTCAAACTATTCATTATTTTCCAATTCTGATGCAAGCCAAACTTCCAATATTGTGCTTTGCATACACAGCCCATTCATGGAATCACTGTGAGCATCTTAGAAAATCAGCTGACTTCAAAATATAAAAAGCTTTTTTTTTTAATTCCGGTACTGATCTTTGAAATTAGTTCGGTTTCCTTCTAAACCAGGTTCATGATAATGTAGCTCTTTAGAAGCTTAATGTGTACTCTTAACAGATTTCAGCCTTTTCACTTATTTGTTGCAAAAATGTTATTACACCATTCTTCTACTGATGATTCAATCAGGCTGCTCTTTGGAAATAGTATTTCATTCAAGGTCTTTCCGTTGAAGTTCAAGATAAAATTGACAGATAAAATATGTTCATAATCTAGCGTCCAACAATATGGAGGTCATCTGATTGATCTAACACATCTTACCACCAAATGCAAAAAATGCCATCCTTTTTCCCCCATCTCTCCTCTACCAGTTAATGTGCCACAACTGCTTTCCAGTGCAATCCTCAACACAACAGATGTTTTCACAACAGAGCCACAGGTGGGTCCCAAATCATCTCCAAGTTTACTAACCCTTTTCAAGAAGGAGCGTTGATAATTATATTTTCTGAAGTTCGAATGAATCCATGTAGTCTTGTTCCAATGAGGCAGTTTCCAAGTCATTGCCCTGTTTATTCATAGCTCAGTGGGTTGGGAGGCCTCTAGGACTGTAGCAGCTTTCTAGCACAATTCGATATTTGTTTAATAAGGGCAAAGGACAAGGCAGGAAAATGGAGAACAGGGAAAAGGTCATCCATGAGCTACAAAGATGGTACAAATGATTTCTTCCTGCCCCACAAAGATATTAAGAGGACGTCAATCATGGAGTAGACTCGGTAAGTCAAGAATCAGCAGCATACCAGCAACCTGTCCAGAAGATTGCCTGAATCAAAGTGAAAGAGTAGGCAGGAATGAGCTCCCAACACAATCTTCTGTTTCAGTTATGCAAATAAGGCAGCAAGACCAATGGAGAAAATCCCAGCTCATTCTTCCCAGAGAACCGAAACTTGTGTGTAATGAATGAAAAGGCTTGGTATAATATTCTTGTTGCATTTGTCTCTCGCAAAAGTAGTTTATCCCACTGTGTGGGATAACGTCAGGAAAGACGTTACTGACACAACAATCTAGACACCTTGACATAGATAAAATGGATTGCTTTTGAAAACAGAGTGGGAAATTTATAAATATTGGGAAAGTATTTTAAAGTCAATTTTGCATTTTAAAACACCAGATTTCCAGGTCCAAACTACAAAACATTTCATTGATGTTAAAGTGCAATATATGGAACCTGATTTTTAAAAGTTCACAAATCTGATGGATTCCAAATGAGTAAAATAAGCTTTGGAAGATTGATGTGGGGTCCTGATGGCCGACATATTTCTGTGACATGAACGGTTTTAGCAGGGTGATAAGAGATCAATTAGAAGAAATTGAAAATAATTGGTGACGCTTGCATCTCTTTCAAAGTACGATGTTAAATTTAATGCTTAATTCAACACTGTTACTGCAGTTTTCTCCAAGTAAAGCATATATCATTCCATATATGAATAAACAGCAAGTTTCATATCGCTTTCAATAATCAAACTGGACCTGGTTACAATCATGCGTCAATTAATTTCCATAAGTAAACCACTTTTTCTTGAAAAATTGTGTACAACTTACATTAAAATATAAAGTTCTCAACTTAACTATATTAGTTTACATATCTGAAGTAATTTTAAATTATGGTAAACAAAGCATGCACAACTAAAAGGTCTATAACTCAGTACCTACATAGCATTAAAACCAATCACCACAACAAATACCTCAACGGTATGCCTTGTGTGCTGAGGGGAAGCGATACTGCGCACTCATTGCCACAACTGTAAGGTTTCCATGAAGCCCCTGTGGCAGTTTCAGCGTTTCTATTGGGAGTGATCCCCCTTTCTAGGATTACTTCAAAATCAAGTCAAATTCAAATTACGTAGCTGGAAAACATTTGACATTTTTCAATCTCTTAAAGACTCAATTGTCTGCACTGTTACAGTTACATGGGCAATGGCAAATAAAACAGACTAAGGGGTACTGGTGAAAGTAATCTTAACAATGAAACAAAAACATGAATACATCTTAATTAATATGTTGTTTAACCCATTTCATTCTATTTTCAAGTCCTGTACTGTCTGTAAATATATGGAATACCTTATCCATCATGTGGAGTATTTTAATTTCTGTAGCAGCAAACACTAGCATGGGTTTCATATAGAAATTGGGTTGTTGAATTACAATGCTGCTATAAAAGAAGAGAGAATTAAAGTGCAAACATATGGATCATTCTCTATTCAAAGTATTTACCTGGAAAAGATGGACACATTTAACTTCTAGATAATTCTGAAATGAGTGAAAAGTCATTAAAATATTATAATTTTAATCTGCATTACCGATTTCCTACTGAGGCTGTGATAATTTCATGTTCTGTTTCAATTAAGCTATTGATTCACTTAAACTCAAATTTCACTGTACCTTAATTGGCACATGTGACTATAAACTGACCTTGAAACTCTACTGAACAACTCTCTTCAACTATACAAGACTCCCATTTCAAAACTATTTTACAGATTAGAGTTTATGTAACTAAATGGTGAGCTTCATACATCTATTCCAACCACAAACAAATATTTACAAATGTGGTACCCAAAGAAATATTCATCTTATTTCATTTATATTAATGCCTCCGCATTGTCAATTCTGGCTGTATTGCTTTAACGAGTTTGACGTACTGAAATATTAAGATCAGTATGTTTGCTAAGGTGACTTGTTTTCCTTTTAACTGTGCATCCCTGGAGAGCCTGATTTAGGATGCATTGTGGAGGCAACCCTATCCTGATGACAGAAAGTGTACTAGCAACATGAAGAGCAATTGCATGTGCGCTAGGTTTCAACTGTTGCCTAATCTTTTCCTCCTTGCTCTTGGCCTTTGAATTGACTCGGCTATTCCCATTGATTGAAGTTGATCCTATCCATGGGAAATCTTGATATATTTTTATCCTGAAGAAGCTATCTGCCCCCTTCATTTTCCCTACTCTTTCTAAAAGATCAGGGCTAAGCTTCCAAGGGCCTCTCTGGGTGAACATATCCCAATTCAGAGAGGGCTGATGATTGACTTCATTGGAATATTGTACATTGCTTCCAAACTACCCTCACTGGTATTTCCTATGGACCATGCTGCATTCTGCAATAATCTGATAATTAAATAACATTCTCGGTTCCTCCAGCACGGTACAAAAGAAAGTATATAAAACTATAAGCATGAGAAAACAGATCCCAGCAGCAGCACCAGGTCGAAAGCACTGCAGGTACCCCAACTGTAAAGAAACAGTGACCATCCAAACTGATCACGCATCATCCTGTTAAAAATGCAATACAGACGGAATACAGGAAACAGGTCGGAATTTCTCCAGCATTCCTGGTCCACCTACCTCTGTCAAATTTCAATCAGGAAGAAAGATTTTAGATCCATGTTATATCTAGGGAACCAGGAGAGGCAACCATGACATCAGTGGTTGACGACAAGTGTACTGGAAAAATCAGTAAACTGCCAACAATAATTATAGTCTCCAAAATTCTTACCATCATTAATTATTCTTCTTCTGCGATACTTAACAAAACTAATAGATGATGAAATTACGTGAGAAGCAAGGGCAACTGACAGGTATTGTGCTCAACTTAGTAGTACTGAGAGGTAAAAATGTTCTTACTTTTGGTATCTGAGTGGAATATCTAATTAAGGATCATTTTAATTAAGATGCCCCAACTTCTGCAGAAGACACTTGCATTTTTATTAGTGAAAACATTTGCCATAGAATACCTGAACAAAATCAGTCTAGTTGCTGCACTTCAGCATTCAACTGAAACCTTTCACCAATAAAACCATACTCCCTGAATGTCAATGTGCAAGACAGCTGGCAACAAATTTCAATAAGCCATGACCAATTTATTGAGGAATAATTGTATTGCATTTCACTTGCGTCAAACAATATGCGCTGTTTTCATAAAAACAAAAAGATTTTCCTGATACAAGCCTGTTCTGTTTGACATTGAATTGCTCTTTCAGTTGAACTACAGGTCCTCATACATTCCCTAATTACTTTCTATATGTTTTTACTTTAACATATAATTGTGCCGGTCCTTCTCCCAGTGAGATTCCTGAATGATACACCCTAGCTTGATCCAATGCCATTTTTTTCCTTCTCATTCCTTGATAACAATATACTTGCAATATTGGAGCACTTTTCATTGCATCAAATCAATTCCATAATTATAACAATTTCTTTGCTAATCTCATGGCTTTGCTTGTCTTGGCAATTTACAGCTGCATCACAAATTTCTCAACATCTGGTCAACAGTTAGAATCAACCAGCGCCACTGCTCACCTGTATTGCTTTGCATTTATAAGCATCAATAAGGATGTTTTGTGCAGCTGCACCTCTGCACAGATTATCTGCCATAAAGTGTCTGGTATCTAAATTATGCCGTCTCACCTATTTCAATTATGCCTTAATTGAGGCAATATTGTGAATGAAGAGGTTCCACTGACAATTCTCATTGAACTCCATAACTTCCAGTTAATATTGTGTATTTCACGTCTAAATTCTGTTCACAATTTCCCACGCTTCCTTTGAACTTTAACTGCTAGAAGTGATGCCGACAAATAATTTAAGGATTTCTATGAAAACATTTTATCACTATAACTTCAAAGGCCAGGATACAGAGCAGCAGGTAATGTTAGGCAACTTATTTTTCAGGAACCACATTTACAAAGAGGGGTTATTACCAAAAACATTGCTGCATGTCATTTTTTGATTCTCCCAGTTTTTTCACTTAAGACAGCAAGTGTCTTCCACAGAATTTGGGACATTAATCTATTCAATATTCTTATGACAGGCTCTGTTGCAAATAGCTAGGTGTAAGAGCAGCCAGCCCAAAATAAGCAAAATACCTGCAAATTACCTTTGCTTTCAATGTTTTTATGAAATAGTTAATTGGAAAGTAATCACTGTCAATGCTGGTTTTGATATGAAGCTTGTGTTGACTAAACGGGTGGTAACATGTAATATTAATGGATGACTAGGTGAAACATGACAATTTTAAACACACCCAAAGATTGAAAATACGCAATAGATTTGATGTCAGGCTTCAGAGTGCACAAAATCATTGAAAAAATGGAGTGGGAGCGAGTGGTAACAGCAAAAAGCCAAGGAAATTTTGGATTCCAGTCTACAAAATCTTCAACTGAGTATGAAGAATATCAAATAAAATCCAAAAAGGTTTAACAGCACTTGGTCAGGAAATATACTGTTAAAGTTATGGAATTTGTTCAAGATTTAAATGTAAACTTTGTGCAATTATCAGTTAGTAACCTTGTTAAAATGCAGTTTAATATGCCATTGTATTTGAGCCGCTTTTAATTAAAGACACTAAATAATTAAACAAAGAAAGACACAACTTCAGGATGGTGCTTAGGGAGTTAAATTAACTCAATAGATGTGCTACTGATCAATTCCACCGCGCAGGTCTTACTTAAGTAATTGTGGAACTCACTTGGGAACTCAGCGTAAATCCAAACGATCTGTTGACTAAAATCATTAGGCACTACTTATGCGGGTCATCGCTTCCAGTTGAACGGGACCGTGGCTTTGAAGGAACGTATATTAACTTTAACGAAAATCCAGTTGGAAAGTTCCTGAAGAACGTGTCTGAGATCAAGCTTGACATTCGTGCACACGAGACCCAAAGATATTGTTTCTGTCTGTTTTAAAACTCAAATTGAGGGTTACGATGCCTCTTAAGGATGCATCAATAGCAAGACAATTCAGATATATGTTCAGTGAAATATGTCATATATAAAAAGATTTCCTTTCAAATATAAATTAAGGTTCCTGACCTTCATATACAGGGAGAGATTACTTGGGGTGCAGGCAAATTTTTAAATTAATGATCAGGGTCCATTGACCTCAAGGCCAAATTCCTGATCCATGTTCCCAGTGTGTAAGTAGAAGAATATGAATTGTTAACTCTATCTGACAGCATTCTGCTCATTGATACCCTTTGTTTTATTGGGTGGGAGTGGAGTACAGATTACGTGGGGAGAGGGTTTCCTAGAGAAATTAAAGAAAAAATTAGATAAATGGCTAAATTAATGGTCAGGTCTAGACATTAACGTATGGGATAAAACCTGCATTAGGGTGTTACCGTTGCAAGTTTTGAATAGTTTGTACATTATCACATTCAAAGGGAAGATCTAAAAGTTGGCAAGCTTGGTCAAAGTGAGCATGCCCTGCAAAGCAAGCCAGGGCACAGAATGTTTAATGTAAGCTACAATTCAAGAAAATGGAGAGGCAACATTTCTTGCAAAAGGAGTAAAATCCCATTAAAGAAATCATTCAATAAGGGCCAACAGCCAATACACATTGGCCAATAGCCAATGGAAACTAAACTACTTTGCAGAAAGGTATCAACATTTAGTAAAAAAAAAAAAATTTTCAACACACTGGGAGCAATTTTTTTGTTTAAAGGGAATCAATCCTGTAATTTTTGGGGTTGATCAATTTTATAATTTTATGTTAAGTGTGCCAATCAATCAGGACTA